>VWZG01010105.1:59016-110997 GCA_013396735.1 Grallaria varia | reverse complement strand
ACCGCCTCCCTGCCGCGACCCGCGGCGGCGACCGGCGCCGAGACACGGCCGTCCCACTGCCGGCCCCCGCTGTCCCGGCGGGACCCGGCCGGCGAGCCTCCGCCCGAGCGGGGCTGAACACCGGACGCCGGGGGTGCACCTCCCCGCGCCCCCGCCGTGCTCCTCGGTGCCCCGGAGCCAGGAGGGCGGCAGCGTCGCCACTCGTCCCCCCGCCGTGTCCACTGCCCCCCTCTCCACCGCGCTCGCTGTGTGTCCGGGATGGGTTCCCCCGGTTTCATTCCTGCTCCCTCCCCACCCCTCACCCCGCTCCCGCTGCTCCTCATTGCCCCACGGCAACGCACAAGAAGTGGGGGGCAGCGCAGGCAGTGACCGGCTCTGATAGAAAGGCTGAGCCGGGGCAGCCCTCAGCCTCTCTTCTGCCCTGCTCAGCCCCTGCTCCTCCTGGGGTCTGCTCCCTCCACGCCACGTTCCCGTCCCAGCCCCCGACGCAGCACTGCCCTGCAGGCAGAGTGAGAAGCAGCGTGTCCTCCTGCCCAGTGCTGCCCGCAGCAGTGGGGCTCTGACTGCGTGGCTCAGTGCTGGGATGATGGGTTCATCTTGAGGCACCAACAACATGGCACCTGGGTCTGGGTGCTCCCCATGCACAGCACCTCTGCCAGCAAGTCGATCTCTCCCACTTTCCTGCCTCAGTTTCCCCAGCTGGTGGTGGAGGGTTTGCTCAGCTAAAAAGGGCTGAACCAATCCCCTCACCCACAAGTCAGACAGCCCTCTGTGACATTGCCTTATGGCACAGTGTGAGGGGGGGAACACAAGCTCCCTGTCCCCAGAACAAGCCCAGCACTGGGTACCTCCCCCAGCAGACATGGCTCTGCTGAGAAGGTGCGTGCCTGGCAGCAAAGCTGGGGTCTCTGGAGGACAAGTGACGAGACAGCCGCCCATGAGCGCGACAAGAGGCCTCGCGTCTCCTCGGGGACTGTGCCGCAGGTCAGCATGACCTTCACTGTGCTGCCAATGCCAACGGCGAAGCTTTCCCCAGTCGTCCGGCAAGCGCACACGCATCTTCAATCTTCCCATCGATCTGTGCATGGCACACATGTTCCTGCCTCTGTGCGGGTCAATACAGCATGATAGGCTGCCTCCGGCAGGGAGCACGCACAGCCCTGTCCACCTGCTTCTCCCTGCCCAAGAGATGCAGCACGCACGTACCAGCCCTATACCCCCAGCTTGGAAAGGCACGGTGGGAGCAGGCTGGGCAGACAGCCCAAGCACTGCCACCACCATGGGTAGCCCAGCCACCTCAGCTATGTGTGCAGGGATGCTTGGCCCTGGGGGGATGCTAGGCCCAGCAAAGACCTAATCCTGTGGCAAGGAGTTTCTGTGGTGTCATGCATGTCACTAGGTCTTTGGTCTGCAGAGCTGGGTGTGCAGTCCCTGCCTGCGTGTCTCAGTTGCTGTGGTGCTAAGGGACACGAGGGAATGGAGGGTCTGCCAGGCAGGTCACCCTGTGAGCTCAGACCCTGAAGTACAGGGGAAACCAAACTGTGGCAGTGTGGGACCAGCTGGAGCCCAGTGTTCTTTTTGTACTGGACAGCCATGGCATGGAAGCAGAACTGTCTTTTGGCTCCCTGCAGGGCCCTGGCCCCCATACCACTGGGACCACAGACCCCTGCTTTCTCTGAGCATTTTCAGCTCCATTATTAACTGCCGTCTAGACTGGGGACATCTCTCAGCACCATGACATCTCACCGCATGATCCCCTCCTATGTGGCCAAAAAGATAAGTCCTCTCCTCTCCTGACTCTCCTTCCCTTCTGTGCCCTGCTCCTACCTGGCCACCCAGCAAGGGCAGATGGATTCTGGGAGCTCATCTGCTTGCGGGATGACCCAAGGCTAAAGGGCAGCCAGTCTGGACTGGGATCAAGCTGTGCCCAAGTGAGTGACACCCAAAGCACAAACCCCATCCCCAGCTGCAGTTGCAAGCCTTCTACAAGGCAGGGAGTGTTATGACCGCAGCCTGGGAGCACCAGAAGAGAGGGCATGCCAGGAGAGACACTGGGCTGGAGAGGCATGGGATGGGGAAGCAGCACAGTTTGGGAAGGGAGGCAGAAGGGCTCAGGGACCACTTTCTCGTCAGACCAGACAAGGCAGAGAACACAGCACCATCTGCGAGTGCCTGGTGCTGCCCCTTTGCCAACATGTCTGCTGGTTCCCAACGTTCTGTGCTGGAGCTTCCCACCTGGGCTGAGTGCCTGCACCTGGGGGACATGAGGACACAAGGAAGGACTCTGTGGAGCGCAGTGGGGCTCGTCTGCCCTTTCACCTGGGCACAAGCAGCTACAGAGTCTGTCTACCCACTGATGCTCCCTCATCCAGCCCTTGGGTTTGATGCTAGCAGCCAGAAGCTCAATGCCCTGTGTTCCAGAATACTGACTTCACTAGCCACCGTGCAAGCAAACCAATAGGATGGGAGAGCCAGCCAAGGGCTCACCAGCAAACTGGGAAAGTGGAATCTCCCCTGCTCACCCCTGTGCCCCCCAGCCAGGGTAATGCTGATCATCAGGGACTTGGCGCAGGGCCCACGTGCTACACTCAGATGATGGGGGGAGGCTGCGGGTGCTGGGGAAGACAGGACTGGAATTCGAAATGATGTTGACAAATCGGAGAAATGGCCTGAAAACAATCAGATACAATTCAAAAGGACAAGCACCAAGAGCCAGGCTGGGGCGGGAAGCAAATCTGCCCAGCAAGCAGAGGGCGAGCAGCTGGAGGGCAGGGCTGCCAAGCAGACAGGAGGGCAGGGCAGAGCCCAGCTCCACACTGGGCAGCAGCATTGGATTGTCTGCATTTAACAACAGCCCCTGGGACAATCCCAGGTGGATAAACAAGGCATGTAGAGGGTCGGACCCCTCAGGCAGGATGTGTTCTGCAGGTGCTGTTATCTGTGTGAGCAGGAGCTACATTTCCAGATGCCCAGCAGGCAGGCAGCTGCCTGGAAAAGAAGCTTGGAGCTAGGAAAAAACAGGGAAAATTCATCCATTTGGAATATGGGATCTACCAGTTTAATACAGGATATCTGGCTGCCCTGTAACTGCACAGAGCTCAGTGAGAAGGACAAGGTTGCTTAGGGCTGCGTGAGAAAGAGACTCATTCACAAGGTGTCAGAAGTGCTTGCTGGCAGTGAGGCCTTAGTCGGATGCCTCTGTCTGGTCCGGGACACACACTGAGAAAAATCCAAACTAATTGTAAAGAATAGAGAGGACGGCAATAACAAAGAGCAGCAAAAGAGACAAGCTGGAGGTACTGGGAGTTTGGGTGAGAGTAGAGGAGGTTAAGAGGCTGCATCCATAGACAAACTAACAGAGCAGTGAAGGGAGAGCCTTTCTAGAGCATCAGGGCCCTGACACACCACAGAGGACACCAGGAGACAGGTGGAGTCTCCATGGGGAGAAGCTGGACCCACAGTCTGGAGAGATGCTTGGTGGGCCTGACCCTGCCTGGGTGCCCTCCAGCACCCTCAAGATGACTCATCCCCTCCAAAACACAGGCACTGTCCATTTCTACTGTTAGCCCAGTCTGGATGAGGGTTTGGTTTTGTTTTCCCTTTCTTGTCACCCAGACAATGAATTGACTTTTTTCTGTACAAACACCCAAACTCCCACTGTGCTCTGGCACCAGCGCTGTGCTGCTGCCGTGAGCTCACCCTCCAAGCCACTCTGTGGGGCTGCAGCTCCTCAGGACAGACACAGGGAATCAGCCCAGGGGACCAAAAGGTGCCATGGCTCAGGAAGGTGGGGACAGTGATGGGACAGTTCCAGATCTGGACAGGCAGTGGGCAGCTTCCCAGGAGGAGACCCCCACAGGGAGCTGATACCCAGCTAGTCCAAGATGGCCAGGATGTGGATCCAGCTTGCTGAGTGCTTCTGCCATCACCCCAAGCCCGTGAGCAGCCTGCCACATCTTCCTCACCTGCTCCTCACACTCCAGAGCTGGTGCTGGACGCAGCCCCATGCCCAGAGGGAACTGGATCTGGGGCAATCATTAATTTTGATCTAATTGAAGGAAACGTGACTGCGGAGCCCAGCTGGCCACAGCACTCAGCTCTGCATCATGCAAGTTGTATCCTCTGAGACCCTTGCAAACACGTTGGCTTAACAAGAACAGCCTCCTTCCATGGCCTTCCCGGCACGCTGCCAGTGCCTGCCCTTCAGGTCAGGCTCTGTGGCAAGGACGGCAAGTGGCTCGGCTGTGGGGAGATGTGGGATGACAAGACGTCCACTCCAATTACAGGAGAGCAGGGCTGGCAATGGTGTGATGAGCATGCTAGGCATCATTGCCTGCCACGGAGCTGCCTAAGGGCGGGGCACGGGAACAGTAATGCTGCCTGTACCCCACTTGCTGAAACCTCCAGACCCAATAGGTCTTCTTGCACCCACTGGGAGTGGTGGGGCTGGGAATGATGGGAAGGAGCTGTATGCACCAGGGTAGGAGTCAAGCTGTCACTTTGAGCACTGTTACCAGCTGTATGATGGGTGCTGGGATGGGGAAGATGGCAGCTCCAGTGCTGCAGACCAGCCTTGTTGGTGGTCCTGGCCTCCAGTTTAGCCCACTGTGGCAGATGGCAAGTCTACCAGGGCCAGCAGATGCATGGACGATGCAGCACCCCATTAATGCACTGACCCCATTTATGTAAATTACCGCCATTAAACACAATACCTTATTAAATGCTTTACCACAATTAAGTGCAATACCTTAATTAATGCAACACCCCAATTAAAGACAACACTCCCATTCAATTTATTCCTTCATTAAGTGCAAAACCTCAATTACAAAGTCTCTTTTGTGAGCTGTGTGCATGAGCTCGCAGGAGGTGTTCTGGACACCTTTTGCTGTTGCCACAAAAACAACACTGAGTTAATGTGTCTTTTTGGGTCCTGCCTCCAGGAATTTAAGGAGTGGGTTTCAGTAGGATCTGGATGTAGGAGCATTTGCTTGATGGCTGAGAGAACAATGCCTGCATCAGAGCTGGGTTAGATCCCATGGACACTCAATGGAATAACTGGCATAATCCCTTCCTGGTTCATGAGAGAAAAGGGTCTGTGAAGAGCACAGGCTGATTCCATGGTATTTAATCTGGGTGAGGCGCTGAGACCTTGCTGGTTGCCCTCCTGACTTCCTCCCCCAGGAAATGCTCAGCCCTGCCTCATCCCAGCTAGCCTCTACCTCTGTGCCCAGGGAGAGGCAACAGAGTGGATGCTGTGGGCTGCCCACCCATGCACAGCAGTCCCTGCTTCTGGCCTGCATCTGATGCCATGGGCCTGCACTGCCTTGGCTCTGCCAGGCTGAAAGCCAGAGGAGCAGGAGAGACCTGCAACCCCTGTCCGTGCTCTGCTCTGACCCTGTCAGTACAAACCACACAAAAACTGAGTCAGGCACCTGATTACAGTGCACAAATATCCTCATGGAGAGAAAACACATCTAAAAGCCTTCCAAATCCATGGAGAAGAGCAAAACAGAGCCCCTTTCCCAGCAGGATGGCCAGCCATTTCAGCACAGAGGGTGTTCAGCATTCCCAGAAGGGTGCTCAGCCCAGCACCTATCTCCTTACTCCAGGTCTGGCAGTGCTCGCTGGCCCATGACTGGCAGGAGGTCAAACTCAGCTGATGTTGCCCTCTAGTTCTGAGTGGGAGGAGTGGAGGAAATGGCCTCACTGCTCTCAGAGCATCCCCCATGGCTAGAAAGGCCATCACAGACGTGACTAGAGTGGCTGCAAGGCAGCAGGAACCCTTGCTCTGTGCATGGGCAGTGGGATGTGCATAGTCCTTCCTGCCCTTGGCACTGTTAGGAAGGGGAAGGCACCATGGGAGCCACTGCTGCAGTGTGCAGAGGCACTTATTTGGTTTTATTGCCTTTTATTGCTGCAGCTGGTTGATCCTCCCTTCTCTCTGCCATCTTGAGGAGGGCATCAGGCAAGTAGGCACATGGCCGCACTGTGCTGAACAGCTCAGCAGCAGGGCACCCTCCTGGGATACTGCTGGACTTGCACTGCTAGAAAAAGCAACAGCATGGCAGGGAAACTGGGCTCAGTCCCCAGTGCTATCCCCGCACAGCCCCTCTGCCCATAGCTTGAGACCCCCTGCCTTCACCACTTGTCACCTGCCTGATGGTTTATAAAATTTTAAAGTTAATGGTGTAATAAACTCCAATAATGATATTGCAGCTGCACCAGGGCACCCTGGGATGAATACATTACAGGAGCTGCAGCAGTCAGGCAGGGAGGGCAGCACTGGGGCTGGGAGATGCTCCAGCCAGTGCAGCAGGAGATGGTCAAGCTTGCCCCAGTCCTGCTGTGAACAGAGCTCCTTGCTTGCTCCCTCCCAAGCAAAAACTGAGAAAAGGTGATATCTTGGCCACAGTCCTCCCTGATCATAAGGCATGCTAGGAGACCTTCAGGGAAAAGGATTTCTGAGGAGCATGAGCCCCACAGGCACCCTACCGTTAGTTTCTGATTTATGGGCAGGAGATGCTTGGATGGATGAGCTGGGCTGAGGCTAGAGGACCACACTGTTTCCAGCTGTGGGCAGCCCCCGTAGCACTTAGCTCCTGGTTTGGGTGAGCCCCAAGCTGCCATGTGCAGCCCCCAAGCACCAGCTGGTTGTCCCTGTCCTGCCTCAACAGCGCCAGCTCTGGCACCCACTCATCAGAGCTGACACGCTGACAATGCACTGCAGGCATGGGTAGGGCTGCTGCTGAACACAGCTGGCACAGCTGGAAGGGCACCTTATAGCCAAGGGGACATGCTAATAGCTGTGTGGCTCCTCCTGGCCCCAGACTGCTCCTCCTGTCCCATCCACACTTCTTCACCAAGGCAGCTCCTGCCTCCCGATTGGCTTTACTAAAAACAACAGAGCCATAAACTGCCAGCAGAGCTGCCTCAGCGCAGCAATAGGGCTGAGGTTTTAAATGCACCCAAGTCAGGAGGCTCAGAGTTATGGTTCCCCAGACAGCCATAGCTCAGCCACATGGTGCCCATGATGGCCCTGTGCATGCACAGACGTTGCGCCACGGGCAAGGGGCAGAGTTAGTGTTACCATGGGAACCATCGCTCCCCATTTCCCAACATCTGTGTGATTAAAACATCAACCTTAATGCCATAGCCCCACTGATGGCATGTGCAGTGAGGGCACCCTGCCTACCCTCCCCAGGCTGCTGGGTGAAGGGACTGGAAGCCAAGCCTGGGTCTGTCCCTGCCATTTGATGGCTGGTGGAGAGGTGGTGGACAGTCTGGGCCTGCAAAGTGAATAGGAATTTGGAGGAGGTCACCAGGAAGTGGGCCCTGGACTCAGCACACCATGGGCACAGCACACAACTGGGCACTGAGCACAGTGCATCAGCCCCTGCATAGGTCACAAGCACCAGTGACATGGTGGGTGCTGCTAGTCTGCAGAGCACATGGCCAACAGCAAACACAGTGCACAGAACCAGTGTCTTCAGCACTCTGTGTGCTCCAAATCCAGGGCATGCTGCTGGCATCAAGTGTGGAGCACTTTGCCAATGCCAAACACCTCACTGGGCTTCATCTTGAGCACACTGCAAGTACAGAAAGTGTCCGACTGATGAGCATCCTGGAAGCACTGACCGTTGCAAACACCAAGCTGGGCCATTGCAAACACGACACCATCAGGCACCAAGCACCAGCTCCTTGCAAACTGGCAGCTGATGCTGAGCGCTGAGGGCACCGCCAGTGCCTTGTGTGCTATAGGCACTGAAAACTGTGCTGTGGACATGGGATGCATGGCAGACTGTGAGCGCGGAGTGCACTGGAACGAGCCTCAGCAGGCACAGCATGGTGGCACTGCTAATGCAAACGCTGGCACTAGTAGTACACACAGATCATGCAGCTGCTACAAAGCGGGTTGGCATCCAGCACCAAGCACAGGATGGATAGTGGGAACACCACTAATGCTGTGCAGCAAGCTCTGCAAAATGGAAAAACTTCTCTTGACCACATCACACTTGTAAAGCACGCTGCAAGCGTGCATGAGTTGGGCACTGGGGCTGGATGCAGGGCAGACTCTCACACCCATGGGAGTGAGCAGGAGTGCGTGGGCAGCAGGAGCACACTGTGGGCAATGCAGACTGAGCCCACTGCAAGCACTGCACATGCACTGGCACTGGGCACCAACTGCAGCACCAACAGTCTGCTATGAACACTTGTCACACCACAGGAATCAAAACACTGAGTACACCGCAGAGAGCCAGCTGGTGTGAACACGGGCTACGCTGCAAATGCCAAGTTGAACAAACACCGGGCACACCTTGAATGCAGAGATTACTGAGTGCTTGGCAAACATGAAACCGCAGCTGACACCAAATACTGAAGGTGCTGCAAACATCAGCAGTGGCAGGGCCCACACTCCGAGCAAACCGCATGTACTGAGCACTGCTGACACCGAGTAAGAGTGCTGTGTAAATAACAATGATGCCACAGGTATTAAGTGCTGAGCACTCTGCAATTATCAAGCAAACCGTGGGCATCAGACATTGCACACACCATGACTGTAAACACACTGCAGGCACTAATTTGACAAATACACTCTTGATAATAAGCATGTGGCTGGTGTGGAGTGCGCCGAAAAGAGCATGCGAGTATGGGTACAGAGTGCCATGGGCTATTGCATCTGCCAAATGTGGTGCAAGAACTGGAGATGTTGCACACATCAGCTCTGGCATTGTGTGCATTGCAAATACCCAATATAGCACGGGTGCTGAATGCCAACCTAATCCTTCACTGGCTCCTTCCTATATTCTGTGCTATAAACAAGAAATGTGCCAAGGCACCACCCTCTAAATGCATTGCAAACACCATGCAGATGCAAACACCAGCAGCCCCATCCTGACCATTGAGAGCTGGTCATGCTGCAGCCAGCACTTTTCCAGTGCCAAACTCAAAACCCACTGAGAAGAGCAGCCCTCCCGCATGCCATGGGCCACGCAACCACCAGTCTTGGTGGCAACAAGCGCTGGCACATTGCATGTCACAAACCCACCCCAGGTGCGCATGAGCAACTTAGCTTGCAGCCGGTGCTGAGTGCTGCCAGAGGGGTGCAAGCAGCCCGGCCTGCAAGCTGCCAGCCCTGTGGATTCTGCATACCAGGGTGCGTGGGGTCCTGCCTGTCTCTCAGGGAGCGACAGCCGTGCAGGAGGGCCAGTGGTGCGGCATGTGCCGGTGTGCTCAGGGCCTGTTATTTCATTTTCACTTGTCCCATCCCATTAGCAGAGCTGTCTGCCACCAGAGAAGGGAAAATTGATGCTAAACGGGATATCAATTTATCATGGAGTGTGTCACCCGCCGCACGGCTCTGCCAGCCGAGTAGGAGAGACGCGCTGCACCAGCCAAGCAGCACCTGTAATTAACAGCTCGTCAGCCTCCTCCTCGCTGCAGCCTGGGCACCAGCTGGCGGGTGCGGTGCGGGGAATCCCAGCTGCGGTCCACCCTCCACCCATGGCCGGGACCCCATCATCGCTCCTCAGGGCTGAGTGCGCTCAACTCCCACCGCACCGCCAGTGATAGAGGCAATCAGTAGAGTGCTCCGGGTTTGCCAGACCGCGGGATGCTTGGAGAGGACAGGTTTGTCCTCTGACGCAGCCCTGCCTCAGTCATGTTCGCCGCTGCCCTGATCCCTCGCTGGTGAAGTGTCCCAGCGCGAGGCAGAGCTGTAACTCATGAGGTGACGGTGCCCGGTGAGTAACGAGCCGGGAGCCCAGCTCCGGGGCATGAATTACGGCTGCTGCCTGCGCTCAGTGAGACATCAATCCCAGCGGGTGGCGGAGATAGAAACGTAGCGTTCAGCGTGCCGGGAAGGGCCCGCAGGATGGGCCATCAATCCTGGGTAGGAGCGCTGGGTGCCAGAACAGGCATGGCTGGAGGGCATACGCTGGGGATGCCCCTGCCCACATCCCCATGCTTAACCCCAGTCCCCCTAGGAGCCCCAGGTTTAACCCCAGTATCCCTACGACAATGCAGGCTGTGATGCCTCATCCACACAGGTGGTTGTGTCCAGTTGAGGGGCCACAGCAGGAGGGACGTGCCAAATGTGGCTTATCCCAGCCTTGGGCATGGCGGTAGCCGTTCTGTGAGAACGGGAAGAAAGGGACAGCCTAGCACGGAGCCAGGAATGGGGTCCCAACCTGGTGCCAGAAAAATCTCCAGGGATTTTTGCACAAGTGAGCTCTCAATCCCTGTTACTCCAGGCTACTCAGCTGTGCCCCCACGTCCCCTCAATGTCCCTGCCATACAGAGGTCCTGGAATCGTACAGCCCCTTCTCCATTGTGCCGTGGCTGGGGCAGGACCAAACCCAGGCGCAGCCAGGCACTACCACCTCTGCCCTGCCCCCTCATGCCCGAGCAGTGCGGCAGCGGCAGTGGCACGGCAGGAGGGAGCAAGCGGGGCGGCCAGCTGAGCCGAGGCTGTTTGCAGCTTTGATGTTAAACATCCAGAGATGAAATGCGTGGCCTGGGGCTCGGTCCCTTGCAGCCAGCCGCTGGCCAGCCTCTGGCTGCGGAGCCGTGCCAGCGCTGGGGCCGATAATTGGATGCATGTTTCTTCCAATGAGTTTGTATCATTTTTATGTAAATTTGACATTTTCCTGATGTTCTGTAATGTGCACAAAGCAAGTGCCGTTCCTGCCGTCGGCAAAGCCTATTTCCTTCCTGTCTGAAGTGCTGTGTTGATTTAAGGGCCTGCTAATACGCGCAGCCGGCCCCCCTTGCACACACCGTGCACACACACGTGCTCACATGTGGCTCACCGTCTCTGATCTCTCTCCATCAGCCTCATGTGCAGCTCCCAGGCACCAAACCCCATGTCCAGCCTAGGACCAGGGACATCCTGCACTGGGACAGCATGGAGCTGGGCTTCCCGGGACAGCAAAGCACCTTCTTTATCCATCGCATGTACCACCAAATCCCCACTAGACCACTGGATGCCGCTTGGCTGCTTGGCTCATCCTGATGGATATGAAGAGGTCCCTCCATGCCCAGCAGGCAGCCCCTCAGGACTCTTTCATCTCCTAGAAGAAGGTGGGAGGAGGTCAGAACTCAGGAGCCAGAGAGGAAGGAAAGGAGATGGCAACTAAGGGGCACCTTTCTGGCAACACAGGAAGGTGCTGTCAAATAACTGGTTTCAGGAGACTGTGCAGAGAGATCTTCGAACATTGCTGCTTGGGAGCTGCCAGCGGGGCTAGAGTGGATCTGCCCGGGCATACTGTAGCACTCTCAGGTGGGGCTTTGCACTGTCCTGGTCACAGACCACCTGCCCATAGGCAGCGACCATGGCATTGGGAGGCCCTTCCTGGGGAGGAGGGCACCCTCACTCCCACGTTCCCTGGCTTCTCGCGCCGCACAGTTTTCCCGGGCTCTGTCTGTGGCACAGGCGAGCGGGTTTCAAAGGCAGCACTGCTATTTAAAGCCCTTATTGTTCGCGTCCTTGACACCAACAGCTACATCCTGCTGTCGTTCGATGTGAGCGCATCCTGGCCCGGCCAGCCAGAGGAAGGCAGCTAATGAAGAGAAAGTGCAAAGACGCCTCTTCTTTGTCCTGTTCACAAAGCAGCTTCCCAAACAGTCCCTCTCCGCCCTTCACTGGCCAGCTATTTATAGCTCCCCTTCCCCAGGGCACGCCGGGAGTTTCCTCCAGACAGTGATGCCCTGGGATCCCTTCATTGGGCTGCTCTCTGACCCTGAGAGCTGATCACAAGTATGTCCCATCCTTGCAAGCTCCCCTTCCAGGGAGAGCCACGAGGACAGCTGGGTCAGTCAGGGCCACGGAGAAAGTGGACTTCCTGTGGGGTCAGCTCCGTACCCAGCCCTGGCAGCCAGTGGCCCTTGGGGAGCTTCTCCATCTGGGCAGCATAGCTGCCTCTCTCCTCTTCCTCCCCGTAGGCGAGCACACATCTGCTGCCGCTGCTCCCCTGCCTGCCTCAGGTGCAGGGCTGCACAGCTGTGGGACACAACGGGGGCCTGAGTGCCCCATCCAAACCCTTCGTGCCCGGGGCAGCCTGCCTTCTGGCCCTTGATCACAGCGGGCATCTGCTGCACCACTGTGCCAGGAGCTGCTCTCTCCAGTGAGAGGCTTTGACAGGAAATTAAAGATTAATGTTCCCTGCAGCACCTGTACCAGCAGCGCCCACAGTGCCGACGATGTGCCCAGCATGGCAACCTGGGGGCAGGGCTGGGGCATGGGTGCCGCCGGGCATGTGACCAGAGACCAGAGGGACTGTGCAGAGGTGGGAGTGAGGAGGGGAGAGATGTGTCCCCTGTGCACTGAGACACTCGGGCATCCAGAGCCAGGCAGGGAAATGCCAGTCCACAAGCAGGGCAGTACTGGAGCTGCGGAGGGTCTCAGGTCTCAAAGTTCTGTGCAGAGCCCTTGGCCCATTCCACGGGGAGAGGAGCCACAAGCTCCTCGAGGGTACACCTCACAGCAGGTCAGAGGATCCAGCACCTGGCTAAATGGCCACCTGGCACATCTAGATGAGCCATGCAGCTGAGCAGGCAGTACGATGCCCGGAGCATTTTCTCCCTCCCACTGGGAGGGGATTAAGCTCAGCCGAGCTTTTGCTGGCAGCGGCCATGCCCACACAGCTGCATGCATGGCTGCAGCTGCCAACTTGACTCCCAGTGCTGCCCGGTACTTCACCCTGCTGCATCCACCGCATGATCCCATGGCACTCCCACCCTGCTCCCAGGGCACAGGTCTGTGCCAGACCCCCTTGAGCCCTGCACCAACTCCCACAGGCACACGCAGGGGCCCACAAGGGTGGTGGGTCCTGTTCCCCACTGCCTGCCCTGGGCACACACCCACCATGACCATGGGTCTCTCCCTGCGAACACTGGGCACCTTGGAGCGCAGGGCTATGGTTTCGTGAAATATGGCCCCTATAAATCCTGTCGTGTGCGTGCCATAATTCTCAATATATTTTCAAATATAGTTCAATTATTTTTCCCATATATCATGGGGAAATTGCATTGGCGAGTGGCGGCGCTAAGCAGGGAGCGCGTGGTGGGGTGGCGTTAATAGGATTGTGCATGGTATTATGCATGAGGTCGTTCAGGACACAGTGGGGAACCTCCTGTGCTCCAGAGAGACGAGAAGGAATAAATCAGGCTATTAGCCCAGCACCTTGCTCAGGTCTGCAGGGGATTAATCTCTGCAGCATTTAGGGATCCCAGCTGGGCTGTCTCCCCATGCTGCTCCTGGGATCTCAGTCCCATTCCCTGCCCACATCTGCCCAAAGCACCAGGGAGCAGAGGCTGTGATGAACATGCCAGAATCACTAAAATGGGTGGGACATGTCACTGGGGAGCAGGTTTCCCATGACTGCATGCAGGACAGTCCCTGGGCCCAGTGTTGAAGCTGGTGTGACACTGTGGGAAAGTCTGTAGTGTTTGGGACCTTCTCTTGAAAAGCCCCATCTTTGGCTTGCGCTTGCAGACCTTGTTCCAAGCCCTGTGTGAGGCCCTAGCAGCTTCATGCCCCTTGTCATGCTGCAGGTGGGCAGCATGGGGTACCCTTGCCGCATCTCACCATGAGACAGTAGCTCGGCCAGCAGTACCTGGGGAACAGCCACAGCCTTCAGGACAGGCGCATATAATCAGCCGGGACAGTCACATTTCCTTCAGTTTCCCATGAATATTTATGCAATTTGTGCAGAGCTGCCAGAGCTGATCTGCCGAACCAGAGGGAAGATGGCAGACTGGCCCCCCAGCTTCCCCCAGGTCCCATTGGAGCTCCCTGGGGCCGGTCCCTCTTGTGCCACTGCACACACCTCCATGACACAGCTGCAAGGGTCCTGGGAGCAGTGCCCTTGGGGATGGATGTATGGGATGGCAGAGTGTCCAAGGCAGGGCTGGACACAGCTGTGCTGAGTTTGCAGTGGGAATGTCTGCACCAGTCACAAACCCTGTGAATAGCACCAAAAGCAGGTCCTGGACACTGGGCTCATGGACTGCTTTCCTGCTGCCTGTCCAACTGGGATAGCCTGGCAGCCTCAGCACCACCTGGGCTGTTGCCAGCTGAGAGGGAGCCCAGCATCGAAGCAGCAGGAGGACTTGGTTGTATCTCTCCAGTGTGTCTCTATGTGGGGGCAACTGGAATTACTACAAAGGCCAGACATCTAGGGCTGCCTCCACACCAGGAGCAGGCAGGATGTTCACTCCCCATGCACAGGGCTTGGCCCACTCAGAGCAGTGAAGAGGATTCTGGTGCTTGGCAGATGCCACTCTGGCTGGGTCCCAGGGGGCTGCTTGCCCCTACAGTGGGTGCCCCATAGCAGCCAGGGAGGTGAAGCACCTGAAGGGCCAGGGCATGGGTCCTCCCTGGCAACGACAGAGCTGGCAGTGCCAGAGCAAGCAGCGAGTGCAGGTGAGGTTTACAGTAAAGGGAAAAACAAATTATTAATCATGAGAGCAGCCCCAGCCGGGCTGTCAGGGCCGCATGGGCTCATGAATATTCAGCATCGGGCTGAGCACTAAATCTCATTTAAATGTCAGGGACCATTAGGCAGACAGGGAGGGGGCTGGGATGGCAGCTCCCCATTCGGTGCCAAGCCCTTCGCCAGATGAATGGACTGGGACTGGGGTGCTGGCACCCCACTGACACGACTGGGCAAGGGCCATATTAGTGCTCTGGGAGTCCCTGGCCCATCACCTGAGTGTTTCTTGGAAGTGTCCAAGACGCCCTGACCCTCTGTCAACCCTGAATGTCTTCTGGTTGCTGATGGGGGCTGAAAACACACACTGAGCATCCTACAGATGCAGACACCACCAGCCACATGCCCTGCCTGCCCCCTGGCCGAGGAAGAAACCCTACCAGATCATCAGCCCAGGCAGGCTTATCCTGGCAAGACACAGCCTCTGGCCTCTGGCATCCTGGACAATCCTCCTTACTTCTCAAGGCACACACAGGAACAGCTCCGTGTCCTTCCCTGGGTGCAGAGCTGGTAGGTGCCAGAGGGGTGCCAGAGGGTTGTCCAGAGTGGACAGTCAGAGGACTGAGGCCATGCCAGGGAGTAGTGGTCAGAACACTCAGGGGTCGGCACACTTGGCATCCTCCTTTGGAGCCCATTCCTTGGCAGCACCTGGGCACCATCCTTTTCCACGCCAAGCACCTCTCCTCTCGAGCCACCTGCCTGCACCCAGCTATCCATACTCAGGGTGGTTGGTGGCTCCCAGTGGTGCCTACAGTGGTGGCAATGGCAGCAGGCAGCAGGAAGGAGCAAGCACGTCTGGGCACTGCCTCCCGGTGCTGGCACTCACACTCTCTCCAGCTCAGCAGGGGCCTGGCAATTACATGGATACGTTTAAGCTCTTAATCCTACTGAAGATTATTCCAAGGTCAGGGCATGAGGCAGGTCCCCATGCACTGCCAGGCTGTGATGCATCCCTGCTGCCATCTGCCGGGATAGGCCAGCCGAGGGAATGTTGGCACTCTGGCACACAATGGCTCTTCCCATGTCTAGGCCACCAGCATCCTTCCACCCACGGTATGGCCATAGCTTTGAGGCTGCTGGAATATCCTGCCATCTGGAGGCTGGTATGGGTAGCCCTGCTTGAAGCCACTTCAGTGCATTCTGCCTGCAGCTGGTGTTGGTGTCAGCCCCTGGCACCTCCCCTAGCTCTCCTACCTTCCAGCTCCATCAGCTCCCTGATGTTGCCCCATGCTGCTCCATGGGAAGCATGATGGGTGGCCTGAAGAACAGGAGATCTCTCCAGCAGGGCACAGGAAACATCTTAAACTTGTCATGGATGTGGCTGGGGATCCAGAACTGCTGCATGCCCATGCAGGGGGATACTGGAGCTCAGATCTGCAGAAGAGTGCCTTAGCCTGGGTCTGAGGAACCCTGGCAACCAAAGAGGTGGCTCATGACCTCTACAATTTTTATAATTGCCCACACTGGCAGACGATGATCTAAGAGCAACAAGTGGCTTTGAGATGGTGCAAACCAACCTGGGAGCAGGTCTGAAGCCCCCTGGAGACCAGAACCTTTAACTGCAGTAACTCATCCCCTGGGCCGTGCTAGAGTCTCCTCCAAACACTTCCAGATGAGCAGGGATGCTTTACAGCCCATTGGCCCAGCCCAAGGTGGGTAATGTGATGACAACTAAAAGTAGGGAAGGTGCCCAGAAGAGGAAGTAGGCATTCAGGCTGGGTGGTGGCACCCAGAATTCCCGCTCCTGCTCTCTGCATTTTTCATTGGAAATCAGCACCCACTCCCCAGCATGGCCTCAGTCCTGCACTGCCCACTGCTGACAGCTGACAGAGCCCTGCAGGACCTGGCATTTCCTCTCTGGGAAAATGTATAAATGCTGCAATCCATCACTGTCCAGTCTCCTGTGCCAAGCCAGCTGGCTAGGGGACAGGGTTCTGGGTGGGGCGTGGTGTCTGGCTTTACCAGCTGGAGGCTGTGGAACTCCTTGGGCCAGACCCAGGGGTCAGTGAGAGGATGATGCACACTGAACCTTTGGGTGCTACTTGTGACCACGCTGCACTGTTTGGATCCACAATTGACCTCAGGTTCACCCTGCTGGGTAGGGGCAGAGCCCAGAGCAGCATCGTGCCTGATCTTCACCCCCCCAGAATCCCTGCAACCCGCAATCCCTCAGGAAGATGCTTCTCCAGCTCAACATACATTCCCTCCTGCTGTGGGATGTTCTGGTGACCAGCGCTGGGTTCTCCTCCTCACTCAGCTACCCAGCAGTGTAGCCATCCTGTACACTGACACAGAGACACACCAGTCTACGCACCCCAAGGCACTGCCCCATGGTACCCCCCTCCTCTTACACCCCTCAAGCCCTGTGGTGCTGCCTGCACCCCATACCCTTGTGTCTCCTCCCACTACTGGTTGGGAAGGTAAAAAAAAAAAAAAATTAATGATTATTAGGAAGAGCTAAAGCGGAATTGCAAATGTTATTTCTCTGGTAGATGGATGATAGTGAGGTTGATGATAGATAGCTGGATGGATGGATCTCTTTCCCTCCAAGCTGTAACCCCCTTCCAATCGCTCCCTCTGGAGCGCTGCTGTCACCTTGTCTCTGCTCAGAAGGGCTTTTACTGGCTCACTGGGGGATGCACGAGAACAGGTTATTAATACATAGAGAGGGGGATGGAATCCATTTGACTTGAAAATAGCTGAGAAACTGAACTGCACTTTTAAAATCTGCTTTTAATCAGAAGGAAAAGAAGAGAAGTTTGAACAATTAGGGAGTAATGAAGAGCTTTGGAAAAAAAAAGCTCTCTGAAGATTAGCTAAGATTTTTACAGCACTTGGAGAATTTAAAGAGCTATGCTAGTATTGAGCAAAATGATAGAAATATTCGCTATGAAAATCACAGGTGATGGGATTGATGGTGAGTACCAGAGCCTGGATGTCCACGGGCAGGCACAGCAGCTGGCAGCATCCGGGCTCATCCTCACCCCTGCCCATGAGAGGTTATGGGAGCAAGGCCAGGAGAGAGCCTCAGGTCGGTCATGGATGGAGAGCTGTGGTGGAGTCTCAAGCGGCAGCACAGCCACCATGGCAAGGCTGAATCCATTCCTTTCACTCCAAGCCCTTGGCAAGGGGAGCATGGATGATCCCTCAGTGATTTGGTTTTTGTGGGGTCAAGGATGCTCAGCAGATGGTCATGAGCAGTGACCACTGATGGCATGTCACGGGGGGAGAGCTCATGGAAAAGCTTTCCTCAGGTGCTCCCTGAGGCTCAGACATAGGACATGCAGCTGTGACACTGGCGCCTCCTGCCCTGAGCCAAGTTCTGGCCTCCCACCATGCAGGGAAGACCGTCTGTCCCAGGCATGCTGGTGGCTGCTCCTGCCCGGTACCTGCCAAGGGCCCGTCACCAGGAGGTGAGCGCGGGGGCTGCACAGCCGTGCACAGCAGCAGCTGGGTAATTTTCATGCTAAGTGAAAAGTAAAGTGCACAGACTCTTTATTAGAGCAAGCACGGTGCGGGGAACAATGAAGGCAGTGATGATCGTTAACTTTCTAATCGGAGGAGAAAAGTCCTCAATGCAATTTTTATGGTAATAACATCGACACTAAAGATAATTGCTCCCCGCGTCGCGCTTAGCGCCAGGAAACTGTTTGGGAAAAAAGCATTAATTTGCAGGAACTGAGCCAAAGTTTCCTTAAGGCAGCTGTTCCCTGTGCCACCCTGTCCCCAGTCCATGCCGGCACTGATCACTGGCTGACCCCTTGCTCTTCCACCTCTACCCACGCTGACACTCCCCCATCCCTTGTGCCATCCAGGCTGGGTTTGCACCATACTGGTGCTGGCTGCTGGCACAGGGCTCTCTCAGCATTGGTCCCTGGGGCTCAGCTCAGCAGAATATGCTGGAGGCTGTGCAGCCCACCTCTGCGGTGGTGGAAGGGGGCCAGAAACATTTTGGGTGACATGACAGAGCAGCGTTCATACTGCAGTGAAGGGGACAGGCAGGGCTGCCCCATGTGCTGGGACCACCATGAGCAGGGGGGAATGGGAGCTCGTGCTCCCCGGGGAACAATAAGCACAGGAGAAATTACAGCCAGGTGACATTTTAAGGAGCTGGCGTCCTGTGTGGCATTAATATTCCAGGGGCTGCAATTCCCTCGTGGGCGTTTGAGAGATGAAAAAAAATCCCAGCCCAGTAAAATCAAATAAATAAATCTCTGCCTAAGCGTGGCGTCTCCCCCGCCCCCGGCACGGAGCGGGTGGCACGCGGTGTGATTTCCCCTGTGATCCCCTGCTGCCGAGCAAGCAATCGTCTCATCTTTGAGCGTGGCGGCAGGATGATTTATCCTGGCTCCCAGCACCCCAGCTGGGGTGAGAGCGCGGGGCTGGGGATGATGCATTGGGCAGGAGCAGAGGTGGCAGCGGGGGGAAGGCAGGAGAGCAGGGCATGCACACAGGCAACCACTCAATTCTAAATTAATTTTAATATTTGACAAATCAAATCTACTTAGGTGAGCCATGGGCCATGCAAGGGAGATTTATGATGGTTTGGGGCTGTTGGCTGCATGCGTAGCCCTTGTTCACCACTGCCTAGCGGGGTTCCGGCACTCACAGCATCACTAACTCCCCCCTCCCTGGGAGCAGGTATACGGACACTGAAATGGCATGACAGTGGCAAGAAAAATGTCCCAGACTCTAAGTCCTGGCTTATTAGGCTGGCAGGAGTGACAGACCTTTTGTCTGCCCCAGCTCTGAGCCCACTGGCAGAGCTGGATGCTGGGGCACGATCCTGGCTACAGCTGGATGTGGTACCTAATGGCCGGGATGTCCCTGGGAACTCTATCTGAGCTGAGGCAGAGCATCCAGTTCCAGCATGCTTGGAATGGTGCTGGAGCAGTTTCCCAGCTTGGGGACAATTACAGACCTGCGGAGAGAAGAGCCATGCTGGGAGCTGGCAGTGGTGCGCAGGGTGTACAGAGCTGTTCCCCTGCAGGGCCATTTCAGTCCCAGCTCCACCATCAGCCCACAGATTCATGGGCCCTGGAAGGTGACAGGAAACCTGATAGATTTTAAGACAGCAACATGCCCTGAATCCGCAAGGTGCCTGAACAGACAAGGCAGGAAATCCAAAATGTTTACAGCCTCAAGGGACTGTGGAGCAAGGAAGGCAGGCTGGGCTGTCTGGGATGAATTTGCCATGCCAGGGTCAGACTGCTGACATCCTTAATGTGCCACTGGAGATCCATCCCTTGGCACAGGCATCTCCCCAGCAGTTCTGCGAAACTGGTAGGGGAGACTCAGGGAAGATCAGTGCCCCCCGTGACGAACCTGCTTCTGTGGCAAATCCCCAGCATGGAGGGTCCCCTGGACTGCAGAGGTCTTTCGCAGTGATGCCAGAGAGGGGTCTTCAACGCTTTCTGCCCGGGTGACCATCACTCCTGCCTGGCTGTGAGGAACAGCCTGTACTTGTTTCTTCCTGCTGACTCCTTTACTTGGCACAATCGGGTGGCCGTGCCCACGTGCTCAGATAGGGAGACCAAGGCTGCCCTCAGCCAGCCCTTGCCTGTAGAATGCTTTTACAGAGATACAGCACGGGCCTCTGTGCTGGAGACGAACCCCATGTCTGTCTGCAGCATCAAGCTGGAGTATCTCAAGAGACCTACAGCATAACCCTGTATTGAGGGACATACAATGGTCCATGGCAGGGCAGACAGCCTTTCCAGTTCCTCCAGCAGTGCACAGGCAACTGGTTCACAAAGCTCAGGCCAGCCCAGAACCCTGGGTGGCTCCATTTCCTGCTCTGTCTGTGCCTCCTCCAGATGCCACTCTGATGACAGCAGAGGCCTCCACCTGCCCCAAGTGTGCCTGAGAACAGCCAGGGGAGAGATTTGAGATACAGGAGAGACAGCCTGTACACAGGGATGACATGCACACCTATACCCTGCAAGTTGTACAGCATAAAACAGAGACCACAAAGGTCTCAGAGGACTTTAAGAAATCTCTACAAGTTGCCTGGGCCAGTAGGGACCAGCTTTGAGGTAATGGATGTAAGGAGAAGGCAGTTTCCCGCCCCTGCTTGTCCCTGTCCTTGGCCAGGCTCCCAGCTGGGCACGAGGACCAGGATGGATGGAGGACCATGCCTTCAGGGCTGTGAGCTTGCCGTAAGCTTCATCCCCATAATGGCACATGGTTCCTGATGGCCCTCTCCAGCCCAGCTCCAGCCCTACAGGTGCACCATCCACAGCGGAGGCAAACAGTGCCTGCCCTGCTGATGCATAGTCCATGGGAAGGTGGACACTGTTACAGCTCCCATTCTCAGCAGCAGCGTATGTTCCCATAAAATATCTACATTTAGATGCAGAGATTTCCAGGGATCTAAGAACAATGTGCTAATAATTAAACATCTGCTCTGCATTTGTCAGTCTTCCCACTGTGATGTCACTCCAGCCCTCACTCTCTCCTCCCCATCCTCTGGCAAGCACTCTGGACCAGGATGGCATTCCTTGCTCAGCACTCTGTCCCAGCCCTGAGGCACAGCATCCCAGGCCATGGGCGCTGGGAGAGAGAGGGCATCCCTGGGCGCCCCTCGGAACAAACAGAAGCTTCACTGCCAGTACCTGCATCCTTTGTGGAGCTGTGAAGCTGACAACCTTCCCTATGGCTTGCACCAACCCAAACAGTTTCTCTGAACCTCATCAAGCATCAGCAGCCAGTGCTGGACTGAGCAGGCAGCTGCCACCACCATCCTGCAACCAGGAGAGCATCAAAACAACCTCCAAACTGATCTTTGAGACTCTCCTGCAAGCCCCAGTCATGTCCTGCTAGGAGCAAGCATCTGCTCTAGTTACGGTCTCCTAGGAGAGAACCGAGGGCTTCAGGCTGTCACAGGAGAAGCAGACCCAAACATGACATCTCCATGGAGCCCAGGGTATGGCAGACAGGGCCACAGCACTGTTGAACAGATGGCACCAAGGCCTGGATCAATGCGACCCAGCTGGGACCCATGGGGGCTCAAACACCTCACAGGGGGCTGGGCTGGTGGTGGGATGAGCCAGGGATAAGGCTGGGTCCCTTCCCCAGCTGTGGTCCCCTGTCCCCAGCTATGCCTGTGCCTGTGCCCAAGCAGTCAGCAGGGGCTGAGATGAGGCAGCTACCCACTGTCTGCACCACTGGCCCTGAGGGGCCACATCCTGCCTGCACTGGCCTCCCTGCCTGGCCACGGGTGGCAAGCTGGGGCACCTGCAGTGCCATGCCAGATGGGAACTGCCAGCAGCAATGCCACCGCCACTGCCCTGGGGCTCACAGCCCAGGGGGGTACCAGCATCCGTGGGGACAGGACCCTCCTCAGGATGGGTTCCAGGAGCTGATATGGGTGCAAAAATAGGGGATGGTCTCTGTGGTGCACTGCAGAACCCCTTCTGCAGCACCCCAAACATTGCAGCCACCTGCCCTCCTTCACCAGGGCTGCCCTTCATGCCATTCCTTGTCCCCTACCTGCTCCCTGCCCTTGCCTCCCGGCCCCCACACTGTTTGTCACACCTGTCACTATGGCAAAGGAGAGATTAGCCATAGACTCTCCACTCCTGCCCAAAGCCACTGATTCATATTCATGAGACTTCAAAGCTTCTCTCTGGCTTTCCTGCACCAAACCTAATCCTCTGCTGCAGTACCGTGCCAGCAGCCCTTCCTCATAGCGCCGAGGCCTGCAGCTGGCAGCCCCACAGCCCTACTGTCCTGGCTGGCTGTGGCTGTGTAGCCACACTCCCACTGTCCCTGTTCCCCCACGGCAAGCCTGGTTCACAGTCATGGAGAGACACTATGCACCATGGAGACGCTGCCATGTGAATCACAAAAATCGGGGGTTAGTAGCATGGTGGTTTGTGTGTCCTCACTTCACCTGTCCATCCCTTCAGCCCTCGGGACTGTGCCTGCAGCATCCTGCCTGGACCACCAACCCAACAGCATCTCTGCATGGATTGTAGCAATACCAACAGCCCTTTGTAGAGGATGAGTGGTGCAGGTGCCCCATAGCCCCACATGTCCCCACCACAATCAGCAACCAGCAGGCATCAGACAGGGGCTGTTGAGGGGCAGCTGGATGTGTAGAGCATGGTCTTGCTGGGCAATCTGCCTGTTCCCTCCAGGGAAAAATCCTGCAGCATGGTCCCAGCAGAGAGGTGGCAGGGAGTATGCTGGAGGCATTTGGAGGTGGAGGCAGGACAAAAGCAAGTACCTGAACCCAGCCTGCCCCTGCAGAGTTGTGGGGCAGAGGATGGAAAGAAAAGGCACCCAGGGGGGCCCTCCGATCACTCTGCTGCAATGTAGGTGCAGGCAGGGTTGTGGAACTCCACAAGCGCTAGTGCTAACCGGGCCACCTCCGGGTACAGCTCATCTGCTCCACATCGGGGTCAAACACAGCAGCCCCACACAGAAAGCTGGCAGCATCGTGCCACCCGCAGGTGCTGGCAGCCACGCGCCAGTGCTGGTGCCGGCAAGGTGCTGGCTCGGCACACAGGTCCTGGCTGTGGGCGGGCAGCGGGCGGCGGGTCCCCCATGGAGCCGTCTCCTCCAGATGGCGAAGGCCATTAGAGCCGCTCTCATGCACACGGAGCCATAAAGTTTATGTGCCTCATCATTTAGCTGTAATGGAAATAGTTAAATCTGTCTCTGTTTAAGCAAACCCTGCCCTCCCGGGAGCGTTTGTCGCAGGCAGGCAGAGACCCCCGGCAGCCAGCGGGTGCCTCTGCTCACCATCCATCAGCTGAGCAGCCGGGGCCACCCAGTCCTGACACTCCCACCTGGCACCAGAGACATCCCCCCAAGTCAGGATGGGGACAGGCAGTGACACCAGTATGGGGGCTCTCCCTGTACTGCCAGCCCTGGTGCCTCACTTTCCCCTCAGTGCAGAAGATGCTAGAACCACATTTGGGGTGACCAGGTAGGCTTTGGGACTACACAAATTCCCAGACAGCAGGGGCCGAGAGGCAATGTGTGGGCAGGCGGGCAGGGAGCTGCGGACAGGATGATGCCTCTGTACTTCAGGCAGGGCACTCGCAGCTGCATAGGAGTGAGTTGGATTCAGCTAATGCAGACCTGCCCCGCACTTGCAGGGGCTTTTGCCCAACAGCCATTGGGCAGGACCCAGCCTGGAGCCTGCCAGAGCCCACTGCACAGGGCAGAAGAACATGTGATGCATTGAAAGCCACTTTTCATCCCTCCCCAGGCACCCGGAGAGCTTGGCACGAAGATATGATCACAGCACAGCCCAGGTTGCCCCCAGATCTTGAAGCAAGATCCAGTTAGGGAGGAGGGTGAGAGCACCCTCCCACTCTCTCAGAGCCTCACAGTACGCCTCAGCCCTGGCTTGTGGATCCCCCACTGGGAAGCTGCCAGTATGTTTATGGAGGGTCACTTTCTCCCTGTCATCACACAGGGTGGGTAGGGGTGTTGACCCCAAAGCAGTAGGACAGGCTGACACCACCAGCCTCATGCAACCTCCCCCTGGCCCCAGATCTCACCCAGGGTGGGGTGAGACCCTGGGGCTGTCCCCACTGCTGGAGTGGGTCTCCCCACCCATAACTAACCATGGTGCTGGTGGGAGTTACCCCCTCCCTAGCACGCAAAGCATGATTAATTACAGAGTAAGTCATTAATATTCACAGCTAATTAAAGATCCTTATCATGAATAATGGAAATCACTTTCCAAATTATGGGACAAGGATAGAGGAGGTGGGAAAAAGTCCCTGTGGAGAGAGGGGGCTAGGGAGGAGCAAAGCTCTGCGGCAGGGGCATGAGGGGCAGTGGTGGTACTCTTCTTGTGGGATGCCTGGGTCTGGCAGTGCCCTGGTTGGATATTCAGTAATGGGTAGAAGCTTGGGCAGTGGGCACTGGAACAGGCAGGGGATCCAGCCACACTGGACCAAGGCCCAGGCAGCCAGAGGGGCACTAGGCACCACTGCCTGTGGGTCTCAAACCTGCCACCCCATCACGCAGGGGACCCATTCATGCTGGCCCAGTCTTGCACACATCCCTGTGGAGCAGGGACTGTCCTAACCTGATGGCATACAGCCCCCTGGGCCAGCTGGCCCCAGCAGCCTCCCAGAGCAAATCTGGGATGGGGCTGCCTGGTCCCTGGGGACCAGGTGGGAAGAGAGGGCACCGGCACTTTGCCTGAGCTCCTGTTATACAAATGAAAGGTTTTTAGTGGGAAAGACTCTGAGAGAGTAATACATCTCCCATATTGATCGCAGGCCAGGGACCAAGGCACGGCTTAAACAGTAATTGATTTCTAGCCGCCGAGATGTGTTGGGGAGCATTGATTTAACAGCACTGCAGACACACTGCTACTAATCTGATTAAAGTATTTAGCAGAAATGTTATTCTTTAAAAAAAAACATAGGGAGGTGACGGTGCTGCCTGGGGCCAAGGCAGGCCTGTGGAGCAGGGACAACCTAGCACCCTGCCAGTGTGGGCCTGGGAACAGCTCCGCGCCTGCACCCTGGAGTGGATACTACTGCCTTGGGACACATCTCCAACCAGTTGTGCTTGCAGCCATTCCTGACGGAGCTGCCAAGGACACATGCGAGCCCAGCAGGACGCAGGCAAAGCAGAGCCTCAGATGTGTGCTGGGAGTGTGGGCAGCACGTGGGTGAGTGCCCAGCCAGCCACCCTGCCAGTGTGGCCACCAGCTGCGCTGGGGACACAGCAGGTGTGGGAGGAGGTGGAGGTACCCTGAAGAGGTGACTTGAAGAGGTGGCTGGAAGTACTTTTGGCTGGTGAAGCATGCATTCGTGCCACACTAGTGCTGCAGCAGCCAGGGAGGTACAGGAGCAAAGGTCTGGCAGCGCCTGGGCATGTAGGAAATACTGAGCCAGGGGATTATGTGCACTTGGCCCTCTGGACACCCAGCATCCCCTTGTGCCCTGCTGCACTCTTGCATGCTGTCCCCTGCTGTCCCCATCCTGCCCCACTGCTGGGCTGCTGGGGACGGGACTCACCCATACCATTCCCAGTCCCTGTAAAAAGGCACCAGTTGAGCAGGTGGAGGGGCTCCTGCCACTCCCCATCACACTCATCAGCCCAGTTAATTAACAGGCAATGTCAAACAAATAAATTATTCCTGCTTCATATTGATTCTAATTTACTGGCCCCTGGAGAGCCCAGGATCATTTATCCCACCTGTCACCCCTGTGTAGCAGCTGCACTAACATCTGCCCTGCTCCCTTCACCTCTCCTGCTCCTCCACCTTAAGGCCAAAACTTGAGGCCCACACTACCCTACATCACTGCTTGTTGTCCCCTGGAATGCAACTGCAGCCAGGTCTGCTTCTTCTCCCAGGAACGGCAGATGCCTTAGTGCCAACAGCACTGGGAGGGAAACTGCCCATTGTTGTGGCACTCCTGCCTGCATGGAGTTCAGCTTCATCCAGGGATTTCCTAGACTCTGCCAGCCCTTTCCCCTCCCCAGCACCACCCAAATATTCAGTCCTCCAGCCCAGGCCATGTCCATAAAGACAGCAGCAGGATTTCCCCGTTGTCCTGGAGTGAGGCCACTGCTGCTGATGTATCAGCCTTTGATGTCTGTCTCCTCTGTGGGAGGTTGATCAAAGCCCAAGCCACTCCCAGCTCCCACCCCTATGGATGCTGGATCAATAAATCAATCCCAGTTCAGCTGCTGACTGCCTAGTAGGCTTGGCTGGGAGATCCTCTAGAGAAGCAGGGTCCTGGCTGCTTTGGGGTCTTGGCTCAGGGCTGATGCCACACTGGTGCACCACCCACGCCAATCCAGGCTCTCAGGCAACATGGTAGTGACTGCCGGCTCTTGGCAGCCAGGACTGCCTCCAGCTTGGGTCTGGGCAGCACCCAGTAACAGGTCCTGGTCCTCCCCTGGCCAAGGCATCCCTGCCCAGAGCTGCCTGCACAGGATTGGACTTCGTCTGGCAGGAATGCCTGGGCTCACATGCAGTGGTGCAAGTGGCAGCATATGTGCCCTCCTCTGGGCACAGAATCATTGGTTGGCTCAGCTGAGGGACACTCTGGGCAGCAGCCTGACAGCATTGAGCTGGCAGTGAGCTGGATGCAATCAGAGTAGCCCTGGCCTCACCGCAGTTTCCAAAAGCTACAAGCCATAGTGTACAGGGGCAGTTGGAGGCTGGCCAGGGTCATGGAATAGGATTGTGGGTTCAGTCTGCCTGCCTACCTGCTGCTCCAGGCGCTGGTGCTTTCCAGAGCTGGATGAGCTGGATTTCCTTGGATTGGATGGATTAAATTGATCACGGCCAGATGCCAGTAGCAGGCTGCTTGCCACGTGCCTGTAGCACAAGCCCACTTGGAGCGTTTGCTGCTTGGATGTGGGTCACTCAGCATCTAGCTTGGGAAGGGACACACAGAGCACTGGAGTCACTCTTGGGGAACCTGCCATGTCCCTGGCGCTGCCTGTCCTTCCACAAGGCCTTGGACATCTCCCTGCTGCTCTTCTCTTGCCGAAAGTGGATCAGCAGCAGCCCTGCTGCTGTGCCAAGGGGTGGGTGTGGAAGTGTAGTGGATACTGCTGCCAAGCTCTGCTGCCAAGCTAGCCAGGGCCAAAGGGGCCAGCAGGTGAGTCACTCGTCCTGGGTGATTCATCGCAGGTGGCTGTCCAGAGCAGCCAGAGAGCCAGGGTGCCTTCAGCCGTGTCAGGATGTCTTGCCCAGAGCCATGCCATCACCCTGGCTTCCAGCCCTTGTCTGAATGCACATACCTGTTCCCATGAAGGCATCCTCATAGATGCACCTGGCTGTACTGATGCCTGGGAGCCACAAACCTCCCCACCACTGATCCATCACCCACTCTGCAAGGGTCATGCAGTGCCTGGTGGAGAGAGAAGCTGCAGCTCCCATCCAGATTGATGTGGTCCCATGCAGTGGGGCGCATGTAGGAGGAGCGGCTGGCAGCACCGCAGCCAGGAGATAAGCTCCCCGCTCATCCTCATAGCGTGTGACGGGAGGGAGATTTATGGCTCCAAGCTGTGATTTGTGCGCGGCTCCAGCACACTGTATTGATCACCCCTGGTTGCTCCTGCTGCTCCCTCACCTCCCAGCCCCTGCCTGTTAACTCTTCCAGACCTGGGAATCCCCAGGGCTGGGCACCCTTCTGTGCTGCAGCAGATGAGGTAACAAGGAGCACCCCAAGTCCAGGGTGGCAGGGATGCCAGGGCCCCTCTCTTGGGAGAATAACAGGATTTTTCCTAGCTGGGACTTAGAGCAGAGCAGGTAGGGGGAATTTGGCTGCGTTGGCAGCAGGGAGCACCCCTTAGCAAGGAGAGGGGCCAAGGGAGTGCTGGAGGAGCCAAGGGGACAAGGATGGCAGTCTGTGATAAGGGAACAGTGCAGAGGGGATGGGGCATGGTGCCAGGGATTAGTGCTTAGTGTACAGGGATGGCAGGTGGTGACAAAGGAACGGTACCCAGGGGACAGTGTGCGGTGGCCACAGACAGTGCCAAGGGCACATGGACAGCAGTGTGCACCAAGCAGTCCCGGGGCCAGCTGGCGGACTGATGCCAAGGGGATGGGGGCAGCCGAGGGGGAACAGGGATGGGGCTGCGGGTGGCTCTGCAGCAGCAGCAGGAAACGATGTGTGAAATGAAGAGTTCCTGCCCAGTGCCCAGAGGGAGCGTACAGCATACTGAGCAGGGCCGGAGTCAAGGAGGGGGCTGCAGGGGGACGCACGGCTGAGGGGGTCCCCAGCACTCTGCAGGGACCCTGACTGAGGGAGCTGCTCTGCAGCATTGTGCTGTGTCCCTCCTACAGGGCAAGTGGGGAGGAGGGCTCTTGGCACTGGAGTGGTGGGTGGCTGCTGTGGAGCTGGAGGCTGTGTGGGGCACAGCCCTGATAGACCGAGCCCTCATTGCCCCCCTCTGCAACGCCCCAGCATCGTGTACCCACCACCCCCTCCCTGCTCACTGGTTTCCCGCTGCTCCGCGGAGATAATTAAATCTGCTATTTCGGCAGGTTCCGCATCCCCTGCCAGGCGTATCCGCAATCAGCCTCGAGAGGGTCGGGGGCCCCCCACCTGCGTCCCTCCACCCTCACCGCCCCCACACCGGGGCACCTTGTCTGGCCCGGCTGCCTCTGCCTGCCTCAGTTCCCAGCCTGCACCCCTGGGCACAATCCTGGGTGCATATGGGAGGCTCACACACTCCCCTCCTGTGTCAGTCACTCCTTCTCTCCAGCTTAAGGGTCACAGCTCTGTGCTGGCTCCTCTGAAGAGGTCAGTCCAGTCAGTCCCTGAAGCCAGCCTGGCTGCAGAGAGACCCATCCAGTGGTGGCACAGACCCTGAGTACGGGCAGGAGCAGCTCCCTACCAGCTGCCCCATGTCCCCAGCTTCCCATCCACCCCCAGTTCTGATGTTATCATCTTCCTGCAGGACCCAGGGAAGCTTTAAATAATTCACAGAGGTGAGCTGGAGCACAGATGCTCCCACAGGCAGCTGGGTGTGAGCAGGCAGGCAGCGGCTGGGTGGCAGAGATAGCGGTGCTGTCCCCCCCGGCTGCCCAGGGCCTGCTGGCACCTGCCAGCCAGGAAGGAAGGGCTTGGACTGTTCACAGAGGAGAAGCACTGAGGGGGATCATGCTGAGACAGTTCAGCAGAGTCAGGAAGTGAGCAGGGTGTCCACAGAGCCCCACTCTGTGCTGCTCCCCATACCCAGCCCTGCGCCATGCCACCTACATGGTCAGCTCTCCCCCCAACTCCCCTCTGGCCCCAATCCACTGTGCAGAATCCCAGACTGATTCTTGAGAAAGCCTATGAACCTGGCGGCTCTGGCTGTAATTTTGATCAATAATTAGAGGGGGTAAAACTATTCATAGAACATTAAACCATCTGCTCTTGTCCAAGGCACAAAGGTGGGAGTGAAGGTGAGGGTACCTGGATGACCTGCAGAGCCATCTCTGGGTCCAGCCAAAAACCCCAACATTATCTGTGCTGGTGCAGTGGGGAGAGTAGCAAGAGTTGTTGTAACTAATTGCCGGCTGTGCCAGGAGAGGGGAGGGCAGCATCCATCAGGGACCAGAGTTATTGATGGACTCCAAGGTTGCTATTACCTGCCAGCCCTACTATTACACACACCATCACTCAGTGGATGGCTGCAGCCGCCACGCCAGCCCCTCAGCGGTGCCTCATACTGTGCTGGCCAGGAAAACCACTGGAAACAGGTATAATTACACAGATGGTGCCCACCAGGGGTGTTCTGTCTGCAGCCCTATTACCTGTGCTGCTGGTTACACATTGCACTGATGCTGTTCAACACTGCATGGGTTTTCCTATAAGTACTGCATCCCCAGCCCCACAATGAGTCAGCACTGTGCAAACCCCATGTCACATCCCTGCTCCACCCCAGTGCCTTCTCCACCTTCTGCAGCCCAAATGACCTCATGCAGCCTGGTTGAGCCACAGGCAGCAGGCAGTCCCTGCATTGGAAGTGGGGAACTGGCCTTCCTCATTCATAAGTGATGCCCTTTGGAGCCAATATGCTGCGACATTGAGAGCCCACCACAGCCTGACTCATTTTGGGCGGATTAGTTCCTGATCCCCCACAGCTCAGACCCAGAGAGGGCAGCTCCAGGAGACAAGGAAGTGAATTGCAGGCAGATTAACCCTGGTCCCCAGTGGGATGGAAAATGGAGCTACATCTGCTTATCCAAATGGAAGGAACAGCCTCGCTATGGGGGAGCAGATAAAAATAGGCTGACATTTACCTTCCAGCCCCAAGCAGGGCAGGGGGAAGGCACCATGACCAGGCTGCGTCCACTGAGGAACAGATGCCACCCACTGTCCTGCTCAGGCTGCAGAGACAGTGTGACATGCAGCGCTGTGGCTGTGTGACAGTCCTGGGGCAGCACCAGGGACAGGGAGTCCCACTGAGGCAGGGCTGCCTGCCAGACATACGCAGGCATGGATTCTGGGACAATGGGAGAGCTGAGTGTGTGTGCCAGGGCTAGGGGATGTTCTGGCCTGGCTGTGCATGGAGGTGGAGAGCAAGGTGGTTGGCAGGGAATTGGGCAACTGTGGCATGGGCAGGTGGGGTGAGCTCAGGACTGGGCTGGTGCCTGAGCTTCGAGCCTGCTGGGGTATTCGTTGTTCCTAGAGGGATGCTAGTGAGGAGAACAGCCAGGGCTGACACCCCCAGTAGAATTGCTCAGGGAGATGCTCAGGGAAGGTAAGGAAATCCTTTATGTAGGCATCCTTCCCTGCAACCAGTAGAAAGAAGCTTCTTCACCTGTCTGAAGCCATGCAATCTGGGCTGCCAAGAAGGGCTGATAGCACTCTCTGCCCTGCTCAGGAGCCAGAGGAGCAGCTGTTCCCACCTCTCTACCTGCCTGCAGCAGCCCTGTCTTCCCATGCACCACAGATCAGAACTGAGCATCCTTCTACAACGGTATTAACATTTCCCAGCACTGCTGGCAGCATTTCGTTGGAATGACACTTGTCTCTTCACAGCCGTCTCCAAGAAGCAGAGGCCAGGCTCCCCACAGCCACAGAGGTCAGGATGCCTCCTCTAGTATCGCCAGCTTGGCATCCCACCACTGTGCAGGCAGTGCCCAGCAGCTGAGGGTGTCTGCCCAAGCCAAGGCAGAGCAGCAGCACCCAGCCCAGCTCCAGTGAACCCAAGCCCTTGTCACCAAGAAGCCAGCGCACGGCTGCAGGTGGGAAGGGTTAACTGCTGGGAGAGCAGAGCCTCCCCTTCCTCCCCCTGTGCTGTGTTTTACAGGCCACAGCTATTACCAGGAAATGTTCCCATCAGCACCATTGATCCCCTTGTTTACAGCCCAGTAATCCTAGGCTGTTGACTCAGGAGCAAAGAGGAAAGAAGGAAGGAGATGGCTCCCTCTTGGGCACTGCCTCTGCTCTGCCTGCATCCTGCTCAGCACCTGCCTGAGGCACCAAGGTACACACACACAAACTCTGCCGCACCTGGCTGGGCACCGGGGTCTCTACAGCCAGTAGGAAGACTATGAAGGGTGACATAGTGGCAGGAGCCTGGCTGTGAGAGCAGCCATGGCCCTGAATGAGCTGACTCATGCAGCGGCTGCGGGTCCCTCCTCACCAGCATCACCCTCCTGGCACAAGGCTGTGTCCCCCACCAGCTGCCCAACACCTGGTAGCAGGGCCTAGTGTGGCAGGCCTGCTTTGTTCTCATTAGGGTGATGAGTGGAGGCGTCATGCTAAATTAGAGACCCTCCTGACTCACAACTCTGCAGCTGCCAAGCTGAGCAGCTGCCAGCTGGGAGAGCCCAGTGCAGGAGCAGTGGGCACCGACGCACTGCCCGGTGAGGCTGCAACCCCCAGGCTGCCTGACAGCCAGCAGCACAGCAGGGCTGGGATGTCAGCTCTTGATGCAGGAAGCTGGCCTTACACAGCCCTGACTGCCTCTGACCCTGTGTGTCAGCTCTCCCCATACCAGGATGGCTCAGAACCCTATGCCAGGGCTGTGGCTTTCTCTCATCCTTGACCAAGCTGAGATCCTGCAAACCCCTACCAAGCATCTTTGTCAAGGGTGCTTTGTAGCATCCATTACTGGGACTTTGGTGAGCTTTTTATTTCTTATGGCTCTGACAACCCCAGGGTTCAGCTACTTCCCTGTGCCAGTGTCCCAGGTACACAGCCTGGCTGGGAGGGCAGGATTGTGCCCCCCTCTGCTCACACCTCTGCCGGGATTCAATGCATCCCGTGGCCCCTGCTCTGCTAGGAAGGGATATGTTTTGCTCCCTTTCAAAAGCCTCCAGGCCCGGATTTACCTTCCCTCCCTCTGCAAGCCCCCAGAAGACTGGCTGGCTGCCAGAGCCCATGGAGGGGTAAGGAGGCAGCCTTCACAGGCAGGCTGGAGCAAGGCTGCAAGTCACAGCCTGCTTCTGTTAGGGTTGATCCAGCCTGGGCAAATCCCAAGACCGGGCTCCCCAACTCACTCTTTCTCAGCCCAGCTTTGCAACACAAGCACTGCCAGACCACCCACAGCCCAGCCCAGTGCACCCCTGCTCCACGTGGGGCTCTACCCCAGCCTCAGCAAACCCAAGGCCTTATAGTCTGCCAAAACCAGTGCCTGGCATCTTTCCCTTTCCCTGATCCCTGGTCACCAGGAGCTAGGATCCCCTCGTCAGCACCCTAACAGTGCCGTAGGCTGTGGGTGCTGGCCCAGGGGCCATGTCCATCCTCCTCTGCCCCCTGGGATGTTCCACCACTGAGCACTCACTGTCTGGAAGTCACTGCTGTTGCAGTCCTCCTTGCCGAATGTGCAGCGGACAAGCATCTCTCCCAGGTCCATCTGGTGGCCCACACGCTCATAAAACTCCTCCAGGTGGAAAGGATGGCTCTTCTCCTCCTCGCTCATGCCCACTGTCCCTAGCAGAGCCTCTAGCCTGCTCCTTTCAGTGCTTTCTGGCACCAGGGGCTGGCCAGCACCATCTAGGAGACCCAGCATCTCCCCTGCCCAGTGCAGATCATGCCCGGAGAGCTGTGAGAAGCGGGCAGGGTTGAGGTTGCAGAGCGTGATGGCAGGGAAAATTTTGTTGTGCTCTGTCTCTTCCTCCAGCTGGGTGCTGTGGGGGTACTGGAAGTACAAGCCCACGCACTTGGCATAGGCATGGATGAGGAGGGCCAGCGAGCCCAGGAAGGCCAGCAGCCATAGCAGGTTGCGAGCGGTGTAGCGCTGATGCCGGAAGATGTGCTGGATGCCATGGAGGGTGGAACGGCCGGCAAACTCTTCCAGGCTGCACGGGCGCTGCTGTGGGGCTGGGACATTGTGCGCTGGGTGCCTGTCAGGGCAGTCCCCCACAGGAAGGACTGCAGAGGGCCAGGAGGTACCCCAGGGGTGTGGGGGAGGCCCCTGGGCTTCTTCCAGCCACATGCTGCTGCCAGGCTCTTCTTCTCCCCACTGAGCCCAGGGTGCCAAGAGGAGGTTTGAGGAGTGGATGACTGTCACTGCAACGGGCAGGCTGGGCTGTGTGGCAGGTGATGTGCAGCAGTGCCGGGGCGGGACTGGTGCAGTGTGGTACCACCCTCACCCTGCCCCGAACGGGAAGCTTGCTGAGTGCCGAGATCGCAGAGGTACTTAGTGATCACCACATCCTGCAGGAACTGGAGCCAGAGGCTGAAACATCCTGAAAAGCTCAGGGCACTTTCACCGCATGTCCCCTGGGGTTGCGTGCAATTAGTTGGAGTCTTGCTCACTTCCACCACTTCCATGCACTTAGTGTGGGTTCCCCAGGGAGGGAGAGACAAGCAAATTGGCAAATTCCTCACATCCCTCTGCCAGGACACGTAGGAGCCACCTGGGCATTGCTGTGTGGCCCTAGGCTCAGGAGAGGTGCATGAGCAGGCATGTATTGGGGGGCAACATCTCTTTTCCCATGGAGATATGAGGGGACCCCAAGCCCTGCACCAGCCTTGCACTGGGCTGGCCAAGGAGCTGAAATGCTGAGTGTCACTCTTGCCACAGCTCCTGCACCCTTGGACTCAAGCACCTTCTCAGGCCTCCCCAAAAGCTGCAAGGGGCAGGATCCTACGAGCATAGGGCAAGGGTGAGGAGTGGCAGAACACATGGGGGCAGTAGCACAGACCTCTGGGGAATGCTGTGTGCAGGTATCACCTTCATGCGACCGCAGGGATGCTGCCAGGCTCTCTGGTGTGGCACTAACTTAAGACTAGGAGATCTGATGTGATAGAGGGGCCAACACTGCTCAGCATCCCTTGCCCTCATAGTGTGCAGGAAGACACAAATTTTTTTATGAGGTGGGCATTGAAGCTGAAGGAAACAGTTGCTTGTAAGCACTGAGAAACACTCGTGTGTCCAGAAGGTTGTCTCCTTTCTGAACCATCTCAGTTTTTCTAGTAAAAGATCTTGCCTTTCCCTACTGGGCTCACCATGCATGCACCTGCCTGGGCAGATCCTACAGCACAGTTTTCTGGCAGCAGGAGCAGAGCAGAGACATGTCTGTGAGGCCAGAGAGGAGAGGTTGGGATCAGGGAGGTCATCCAAGCTAGGACAGGGGACTGGGTTCTCCCATGCTGCTCCCCAGGAACCTCCCAGGAGGGAAGATGGGGAAATCAGAGTTGAGGATGCCTGGGCACAGGGAGGACGTTGGGCACAGGGAGGAGGTTGTGCCCAGGCCCTCTTGGGCTGGAGTAGCTGAGCGGGCTGGGCTCTCTCTTGCAGGTGTTTGGACCTGGCTGGGTGCCCACAGGGCCTCAGAGTGAAGTGAAAGGCACTGCAAGACCCTGCCAGTGTCAGTAGCCACGGACTGGCAACACTGGCCCTGTCCTGCTGCTGTGCTCCCATGGCCTCTGCTCCCCAGCACAGCGACACTGGCCCAGCCCAGCTGCACTCCCCTGGCCTGTGCTCCCCAGCACAGCTTTAAATCCATTAGCTTTGCATAATTAGATTTTTCTCAATTACCAGATTATGATAATTAACAGCTCATTTGTAGGAGGCTGTGCCTAATCCCGGCATCACGCTTGGCTTGATGCCAGCCTGGCTCGGCACTGGGACAGTGGGCTGTAGAGCAAACACTGGCATGGAGGAGTCTCAGGAATGCTCCCAGGACACCACCAAAAGCTCTCCACTACTGTGGCCTAGATGTCCCCTTCACTGCCTGGCCAACACAGCCTGCCTGGAGGGATCAGTCCCCAGAAACAAGGGGGATTGAGAGCCCGGGCAGGGAACTATCCTCTAGTGAAGGGAGTCAGAGGGGTTTTAAAAATGTCTCAGCCATCCACATGGCTCCAAAGGTGTAGAAAACAACCTGCGATACCTCCTCCTGCAAGCACCCACCAAGGGAAACCACGGGATAGGTTAGTGTTGTGGGCTGGGCTGGTATGGCTGCAGTCATTAAGTGTCTCGTTAATGAACTTTCCTAGTCAATAATGTTGTGAGGAAGGACAGGAGAGCAAGGAGGCAGCTGCTGGTAACGTACCAATCTTCATCATGGGAAGGCAGGGCAGTTCAAGCAATTATTGCTCATCAACAGAGCTTCATCCCTAGTAATATAATAGAGCAAATACTAAGAGAAAAATGCTTCTGAGGACCTCGAGGTCGGGGGAACAGGGAATAATAAAAATGTGCTTGGAGCTCACACAGAATAAATCTGCCCAGTCTGACTTGATCGCCTTTTTTGGGTAAAATTGCTAAATAAATTGATGGTGAGGAGACAAGAGGTGTGATATATTAGGCTTTTATTAAAGCATTTGAAATAGTATCTCAGGGAATTAATTCCTTTTGGTGGGGACAGCCATCCCCTGCCTGGGCTGGGTGCAGCTGAGGAGGCGAGGGAGAAGCGGCAGCCTTGGACACAAGTGGAGCATGGTGGCATCCTGTGACACCAGTGATTGCAGCACTGGCAGGACAGCCCCTCTTCATCCATCCAGGTGAATGAGCTCCCACTCCCACTCCCACCCGGCTCTCAGAGCAGCTGTGACAGGAGCACCAGTGTTGCATCTGTATAAGCTGGATGCATCACCTGAGACAGTACCCACAGCCAGACTTGTGCCTCCACTGCACCCATTTGGGGCCACCACCTCCATGTGCCTCGCAGCTTCAGGACTCTTCTGCTCCTGCCACAGGCTCTGCTTGCAGAGCTCTGGCTGGGAAGTGGCATCAAGCATGGGCAGTGGCTATGCCCAGCTGGGCGCAACTGGATGGGATGTTTCAAGCCATTCGCATAAGTCTACTTTGCATGGCATTTCTGCGCTTCTGCCATGAGAGTCTCCAGGTGGGGGATCTGGTCGTGCCTCTCTGCCCAGCATGGTCTGCAATTTCGGCTCGTGCAGGCAACAAATCAGCCTGCTTGCCTGGAGGCGGCTGTGTGGCCCCTGCTGCTTCAGCTCACATTTCCCAGCCTCAAATTACCCCAGGCTGCCAGAGAGCGAGATGGTCTTGGGCCACTACTCCGAACTCTCCTCGCTCTGTTTTTGTCGCCAGATTTTGCCAAAGCCTCTTGAATGTCCCCATGTCCAAGTGCAGCACCTCCTACGGATCAGAGCTGTGCCAGCCTGGCTGCTCCACACCACAGGGAGCCACATGAGCCTCGGCAAGGCAGCTTTGCTCAACTCCAAAGGCATTTGCTCCTTGGCCAGGTCAGTGCAGGGTCAGAGGTCCCCCGCCAAATTTTGACATGTTTTGCTCAGTGAGGGAGCTGCGCAGAGTGTGTTTTTTGCTGGAAACCACTTGGAGTGTTTCTGCCTGAAAGCAGTTTTTTTCCCAGTGGGGTTCCTTTGATGCTCACACTGGGAGCACCACATGCAGCAGTTACACTCGCAGCTGGAGTCTCTTTTCCCCCTCACTGAGGAGTCCCTTTCTCTCCCCTTCAGACCCTTCCCCTGTCCAGCACTGCCAAGCAGCCAGGGGCTGGAGCTGTTGGAGGTGATAGCAGGCTCTTTGATGGAAACAGCCCTGTCAAGGGGCAGCAAGTGAGGGAATCCTTCTGCTGGCAGCACCCACAAAGCGTTGGGTGCCGTGAGGTGCTGGGGGAAGCTGGTCATACAACTGCACAGCCCAACCTAGCACCAGGCCAGCCAAGCTGCCCCATAAGAAAAGCACTAAATCCATGAGACTATTCAGACAGCCCAAGTGGCTGTGATGAACAAAGCACAGTGGTTTGGGGACCAAACAGAGAGAAAAGACCTGTGTCTGTGCGGCATCAGCACATTTCCCCACAGCCCCCACTTTCTGGGCAACAGAGGAAGCTATTAAATGAGGCGCATCCACAGTGGCCCCAGCAGGATCCTCTCCCCTATATGCTATCTCCTCTCTCCCTGCAGTCTGGCTCCTTTCCGCAGCAGCCTCTTTCCAGCTCCTTGCACTGGTGCTAATCCCCTAATCTGTGCAAAGCAACAATTTTCTGCATGGCACAGCGGCTGCTTTGAGATCTGCATCCCTCCTCCCCCCATAGCCAGCTCCCTTATCAGCAGCAGGTATCAGGTGAGCCAGGCACCATCTACTTCTGATAAACCCATGTTTTATTTTGCCCTATTTCCATTTATCTCCAAGCTTGTAATTATCCTTCATCTTGCAACGCATTGTACTGCCTTGCGTGCTGAGGAGCGGAGGTGACAGGTGCTTTGCCAGGCGGCCCGGGACCCCAGTGTCCTGCCAGTGGGGTGGAAGGACCTGGTGGGGTGATGCTTGGGGACGGGTCCTGCCCACCACACTGCCTGCTGAGCCGCCCCTCCTCTCTCAGCACGCAGGCTGCGTTCCCTTTAATCTCACACAGCGGTGGAGATGGATTCTCTCCCTGTGAGCCAGATGTGTTGCACGGAGCATAAACACCCGCGACAGTTGTTGTGCTCCTTGGTGCGAAGGCATCAGATGTCTGCATTAAAACAAAGCTCTCCACTTAATTACTCAGGCTGATAATTCAGCGCGTGGAGGCGGCTCTGGCTGAGAGCAGAGGGCTGGATCACAGCTGGGACTGGAGAGCCTTGGAGTGCACATTAATCCCAGCTCTTGCAGCCCTGATTAACGGTGCTGGAAACCTGCCCGCCCAGCTCATTCCCAGGGGAAGGGTCTGTTACTGTCCTCCCCAGAGGGGGCCCAGGCTGGTGCCCCAGTGGCTCTGCGGACCCCTCACTAGGCCAAGGTGCCCCGTCTGCAGAATTTTTGGGATGGGGTGGTCAGGAACATGAAGTACCATCACTCTGATGGTGTTGCGCTGCCCTGGGAACACCCATCCACTAGGTCTGGAGCCCATGGGAGCTGGGTGCAGGTTAGTGAGGGTCAGGCAGGACCCCAGGTTCACCCCCATACAGGGAACTGTTGCCAGAGCACACTTGGTGGGAGTTGGAGACAGACCATGGCTGGACACAGAGCAAGACCAGGCAGACCACCCAAGGCTTTCTCCTGCTGCCTGCTCCTGCTAACCTGAATTTCTCCTTCTAGGACCAGCAAACACCTTCTGCAAATTCTCCTTGCTCCCCTCAGTCATCAACAGGGCCTAGGGCCCTTCCTGTGGGAGTCCCTCACTCAGCTGTGTGCCTGTGGCCCATGAGCATCCAAACGGCTCTGCCAGTCTGTCTGGGATGGGATGCTCCCTTGGGCCTATCTCCCCTGCTCTCTCCCTCCTGCCTGGTTCCCCAGACCTGCCCCTACCCCCTTCCCTCTTCTCATCCCTCCCTGACTCCAGTGCATGGGCATCCCTGGATCTAGGGCATCCCTCTCCCAGTAAAGCCCTCAGTTCTGAACACCCTGCACACTGGCACTGCCAAAGATCTGCCAGGGGGTCCTGTCTGTCCAGAGAGACTGATTTCCTCCAGCTCTGCCCCTGCCCTCTTATCTCTCCTCCCTGTTCTCCACACTTTGCTCTGTGGCCGGGGTGAGTGGGAGTGACAGACCCCATCCTGCCTGGGCTGAGCACCCAGGCTGGTGCTGGGCACCCAGGGCAGATGGGCCCAAAGCAGGCATGCAGGCAGGAAGCTGCAGGCAGCACCATCCCAGCGGGACCCCAAGAGTTAAGTTGTCATGTATTCAGGGCCATGCGCTGGCCAGGAATTACACTTTTATCGGCATGCGGTGCTGCCGCCACTTGAATTGGGACTGGGAACTCTATTTCCGAGCTCACCCAAATTATTCTCGAAGAGATAAAGCGAGGTGCAGAGCAGCGCTGGCGCTTCATTAACATTCCCCAGCCCATTCAGCTTTAAACGAAGATTGCCTGCCTCGGAAAATGATAAAATTGAACATGTGAAGCAGGGCATTATGTTCCATCAGCCGATATTATTTCCCACACAGAGGCCAAGCAGAGACACAAACAGCTATTTATGCAGTGCCTGGCCAAGCTGGGGTGGCTTGGGAGGGGGAAACAGGCGGTGGTGGGGACACAGGGTGGGTGGCGAGTGCTCCCCTCCCATCCCTGGGCATGAGTGGGACTGCCTGCACATTGCTGTCACTGCTCTGCCCTTCTGGGGGCTTCCAGGCTTGTGCCCAGGGTGCAAGGTGGGTCTAGGGACCACATACCTTCTCCATGCATGGTGTGGAAAGGGGCTTGGGGGTGTATGGGTTCTCCCAGTCAGTGCTGGCAGGGCTGGGGCATCTCCATCTGTTGTCCTGCCCCAGGAATGTGTGTCCCCTACCAGGGCTGAGCAAGTGGGGTGCTGGTTCCATGTGCAGGATGAAGTCCTACCTTGTGGGTGGGTGCTGTGCCAGTGGGGTTGGGGAGCATTCACAGCCAGCGTCCCCATCACAGTATGTGCGTCCCCAAAGGCAGGCAGGGAGGGCTGGGCAAGCAGCAGAGGGCTGAGCAGGAATGCCCCTAGGGCTGTGATTGGATTTTGCTTGGCCATGCTGAGCCTATCGATCCAGCAGTAATTAAAGTTGCTCCAAACCCTGACTCATATTCAACCTTGGGAAGAAGGAGCTTCTCTGAGAAACACCCTCTGCTTCCCATGCATTGGCACCATGTGGAGCAAAGCGTTTACAGGGTGCTTCCAGTCCATCCCAGCTCCCTGATGGGCTCTGTTCCAAAGGGAGACCTTGCCTTGGGACTGCCAGCAGCACCCATCAGGGAGCATCCTGGCCAGCGTCCCCCAGCATCACATAGCCCCACATGCGAGTGCTGATGAGGTTCAGCCCTTGGGGTGAGGTCCATGTCACCTGGACTCTGCAGCTATTTTCTGGACCCTGGCTATTTTGTCCCCAAGTGCCTGAGACACACCCGTGGGAAGTGGTACTCTTCCCCCATACCCCTTTCTTGTCATTGTCTGGGCCCCCATGAGGGACCGGCACAAGGAGAGGAGCCTGTTGAATCCACAGCCACTCCTGAGAGGCCCCGGAGTGTCGGGGTGGACCTGCTGCCAGAGTGTGCAAAAGCCTTTCTCCAGGTCAGAGGTGTGAAAGGCAGGCGAGGAGCCTGCGAGGTGTTTATGTGCAGCGGCTTGCACGCCCAGCCGTGCCGCCAGTCCCGCTGCTATTCCCGGTATTCGCAGCAGGTCGGGACAGGCACGGGTGAGGGGGAGCTGCCTTTCGTCGGCGCCCCCCGCCCCCTGCCCGGACCCTGCCGCGAGAACGCAGGTCCGGCAGCTGCGGCAGAGGGGCCGCGGGGCTGGGGCTGCCTCGGGGAGTCCCCGGGGAGGAGACCCGGGGACACAGCACGGGCAGCGCGGGCTGCGGCGGGGCTTTGCGGCGGGGAGGTGGCTCCATCTGCAGGACAGGGACCCGGCCGGGAGACCCGGTGCGGGGGATCCTCGCCGCCCTCGCCCGCCACTTTGCATGCGGGGCACAGCGCTCGGGAACAGCGGATAAGGACAGCGGCTCCTGCGCCCCCACCCGCGCACCTCTCGGGATGCGGGGCCGGGGAAGGGGTGCCCCCTCCTGCACCCCTCTCCTGCACCACCCCAGTGTCTCCCGCGCCCGGTGCTCCCCCGGACGCCGCTACACCCCCCGAGCACCCCGCACCCACTGCCCCTGCACCGCTCAAGTGCACCCATCAGGTACATGCAGTGCCTGGGCACCCCCCGCTCTCAAGCGCTGCCACCCGCACCCGGGGGCATCCCACGCCCAGGGATCCCGTGATCCCTCCCCCGGGTCGGCAGCCGCCGGGGGGGCAGGTCGGGTCCCGGTGGCGGCGGGAGGCGGGGCCGGGCCGGGCTCCACCCCGGCCCCCGGCCCACATAGGCCGGCCGGGAGGGCCCCTCTGCCCCTGAGCCTGCGCCGTCCCGGGGCGCGCGGTCCGTCCCGGTGGTCGGCGGAGAGCGTGGGGCAGGGTGCGCGGGAAGGGGGTGCTGCGCTGCCTGACTGCGGGGGTCCCGTCCCGTCCTGTCCTGTCCCGGGCGGCGGGATGCTGCGGCAGCGCTGCGGGCAGCTTCTGGCCCGACTGGAGCAGGGTCTGCAGCTGCTGGAGCTCGGCGGTAGCGTGGAGGAAGGTGGGCATGTGCAGCCCCTCGGCTTGGGGCACCCCGGGGCCCCGTCTGCGTCGGGGTTTGGGGGAGCTGGGGGCTGGCCCCTCGTCCCGGCTGACCACCCGTTGGTTTTGCCCTCAGACTGCATCCGGATCGCTCGGTGCTTCGAGGCGACGCGCCAGAGATGCTGCCGGCTGGAGCAGGATGGGCGTCGTGCCCGCGAGCAGCTGGCCCGTGTGGAGGCCGAGCGGGCAGCGCTGGAGGTGAAGCTTAAGCACGCCCGAAACCAGGTGGAGGTGGAGATGAAGAAGCGGCACCGTGCGGAGGCTGAGCTGGAGAAGCAGGTCGGGGGCTGGCCACAGGGGTATCCTGCGGGGCTGGCTGCGGGAACCCCCGCCCTCTCACCGCTACCCCGTTTCACTTGCAGGAGCGCAAACTTCAGCTGGTCTTTGAGTTGCTGATGCGGGAGCCGTGGGGCAATGAGGTGCTGAGCAGGGAGCAGTTCTCTGTTCTCAGTACCCTGGCTGGCCGGCGCCTCGGGCCGACCCTGGCACCGGGCAAGAGGTGAGCAGGGCTGGCAGACCTCACTCCAGCCCCTTGGGCAGCCCTGGGTTCAGCTGTGCCCCTCTCGCCCTCACTGCTGCTGGGCTTGAGGGTCTGTTGGGCATGGCGGTGCTTGGGCTCTGTAGAGGCATCAGCCATGAGATCCCAGGAGCAGCTGTATGAATGGGTGCTGGCTGAGGGGGGAATTACTCCAGCTGAGCTCATTCTGCAGGTCATCTGCAGTGGATGAGTCCTGCCAGTCCCTCCTGTCCCACTCAGATATCAGCTATGACCGCACTGAGGACGATGTGGTAAGGAGTGTCCTGCTGTGCCTCTCAGGGTTCACCAGAACAGCGATGGGGTGGTTTTTCCCCACTTTTGGAGTGGAACAGAAGCGGTTAGGGGTGGGCTGCTGTCACAGCTGGAGATGAGTGTGGGGGTGGCCCTGGCCCTGCCAGTGCCCAGACTCCCTGCTGCCTTTCAGGATGTTGATATGACGGTGGTGCGGACCCTGAAGCGCAAAGCCCCAGAGAGGCAGGTATGAGGGAAATGCTGGGATGTGGGAGCCCTGGGGTTTGGTGTTGAGGTGGTGTCTGTGCCCCTCTGTGGGTAAGTGCTGATCCGCTGTCCTGCAATGTGCCCTTGGGTCCCTCTGCCCGCTTAGGTCCTAAGGTGCAGCCCAGGCTGGGGTGCTGGCCCTGGGCCATGCAAGGTGAGGGCACCTAGATACTTCATCCCAGCACAGGAGGCTGTAAGGAGCCTGGCAGGGGGTTTAATTTATTGATGCTGGGCTGGGAGCATCGTCTCTCGGCAAACCTCCCACGATCAATAGAAACTCCATTATGCTCCACTGTGGCCCAGCTGGGCTCCTCAATAATTCATCCCCATACGTGGGCATCCCGCACCCTGCTCTGCTTGCACCTCTGCATTGCAGGCCTGGCCTGGCCTCCCCCAGCCCCTGTGCTGGCTTTGATCCAGAGGGCGAGCCAGAGTTCCCATGGTGCCTGGTGTGGGGCAGGCAATGCTAGCGGCGTATGGTGAGATTGAGACTTTTTGTTGGGCTTGGGACACTTAGCTTGAGTTTTCAGGGGTGTGGGGCAAAATAAGGGAGGGGGGAGTCTCTGTCTGCTCTTCACACTGTCTTCTTTGTTCCCAGCGTGTGTCCCTGGCCCCTCAGGTTGGCCCTGTCATGATGGCGAAGCGGCACCGTTCTTCTGTGGTACCCCATAATGCCGTGAGTAGGGACCCCAGCATGCCCTGGTCAGGGATGGGGTGCATGGGCTGGCCAAGGGCTAGAAGGCAATGATTCAGCCTTCAGTGCTGTGGGTTCTGCTGCGGGTACAGTGCTCAGCTGTCCCCTCTGGGTGCCTGTGTCCTTCAGACTGTATCACCCTGGTCCCTGTGGGGACGACATCCCTGGCTGTGGTGAACCAGTGCCCTGCAGCCTGTATCCCCTTGTACCTATGGTGACAGCATCCCTGCAGGACTGCAGGGATGTGGATCAGGCGGAGCAGAGATCATGAGGGAGAGGTGTTGGAGAATTGTGGGGCAGCAGACAGGCGTTTTCTCATTTCTTCCCATCTTGACAGGCAAATGCCCCCTCTATGCCCCCTCCTGCTGAGGTCCTAGGCCCTGCTGGAAGCCTCCTGCCCACTGCTCTGGTCCCGCGCCGCCGCTCTTGCCAGGGAAATCGTGTCTCCACACGTGCAGGTCATGGGAAGGGCTGAGGAGGGGGTTGCTGAGTGGTGTGGGACCAGCCTCAGTGTGCTGCTGTCACAGGGGAGGGAGGAGATCTGCTATGGGATGCTTGTCCCCATCATGGAGGTACTGGCATCCTCTGGATGTGCCAAATGCCACTGTCCTGTGCAGAGGCTCCCTGGGAGGTAGAAAGCTTCCCCACATCTCATCTGGTAAATGAGGTTGTTCGGTTTTCAGGTCTGCCTCCACTGCCTCTTCCCTCTGCAGAGTTGACCACAGCATGGGGCACCAGTGAAGCTCAGGGCTGCTGTGCCCCTACTCGGGAGAGCCACACAGAGGGCAACTCAGTGGGGCAGCCAGCACCAGCCCCCTTCCCCTCACCTCCACAGAGCCTCCCACCAGTCCAGCACCACTTCACATCCAAAACGGTTTGTGTCCCAGCCTCTCTCTCCTCTTGGGAGGTAGGCAGTGGGAGAATCATAGTGGTGGGAGTGAGGCTCTTCTCCATCCCCTGCTCCCGTAACTTTGCCTGCAGAGGCAGAGGGAATGGATGGAGGCAGTAGGGGCTGGTTGAGAGAAGATAAAGGAGTGGTACTAAGTATCTGCAAGAAGGGGTGCTCCTGACCCTGCTGTGCTCTCCAGGTTATTCGCCCTGAGCCGTGTGGTGTCTGTGGCTCCCGCATCCGCTTTGGGAAGACTGCCATCAAGTGCTGCCAGTGCCAGCTGCTGCTGCACACCAAGTGCCGGGAGCAGTGCCCCTGCCCCTGTGCACCCCGGCCCCATCACCACAGCTGGCCCCGTGAGGTGAGGGTGCACAGCTTGGGGGCTGTTCCATGCCCCTTTGGGGCTATCAGCCCTAGGATGCTGGGCCTCTGACCACCCTGGCTGCAGAGCTGGGTGGTGAGCACCGAGTGGGTCAACCTTGTCCTCCCCAGGGTGTGCTGGCTGACTTTGCCCCCTCCACACCACCCTTGGTGCCTGCGCTGGTGGTGCAATGTGTGACCGAAGTGGAGACAAGAGGCTTGACAGAGGTAGGGGCTGGGATGGTGGAGGTGGTGATGGTACGGTTCCCCCAGGACTGACCGCCTCTCTCTGTGCTCCAGACAGGCCTGTACCGGGTACCGGGTGCGGAGCAGATGGTGCGAGAGTGGAAGAGGAGGCTGCTGCGGTCTGGGGGTGTACTGCCTGCCCTCAGCAGCGTGACTGACATCCATGTGGTGTGTGGGGTGCTCAAGGACTTTCTGCGGGGGCTCAAGGAACCACTGGTCACCTTCAGCCTCCACCCTGCCTTCCTGAGGGCTGCTGGTGAGCAGGGGTCCCAGGGTGGGGAGTGGCCCAGGAAGGGGCTGCCTGTGCTCTAACACTGGTCCCTGGTGCTGCCACAGACATCGTGGATGATGCTGCCTGTGACACTGCCCTGTGCCATGTGGTGAGCAAGCTGCCTCCAGCCAACAGGGACACCCTGGCCTTCCTCATGCTGCACCTGCTCAGGTGAGTGCTTCATCTTGGCTTGGGGTCTGTCCTCATCTTCTAGCTCTCTGCCCCTCACCCAGGCTTTGTGCCCTAGAGCAGGGAAGCTGTGGATAAGGGGCCCCTTGGCTGTGCAGCATGCTCATACCCTCTGTCCCCACTTGCAGGGTGTCATGCAGCCCTGAGTGCAAGATGGATGTGTTCAACCTGTCTCGTGTGTTTGGCCCTACACTGGTAGGACACAGCTCAGCCAACCCCACGCCACTTGCCATCATGGAGGACACACCGCGGCAGTGCAAGGTGAGGGGTTGCTGAGGCATGGGGGTGTACCCTGGGCACTGCCAGCATCCACGTCCTACATCCCTCTTTGCCCAGGTGGTGGCTCGTCTCCTCTCACTGCCACCTGACTTCTGGAGAGGCTTTGTGGGGACAGAGCAGGAGAACCTGGTGCCGCTGCCAGCCCTGGAGGGTGAACGTGGTGAGGCGCAGGAGCCCCAGCCCCTCCTGCCCTGGCCTTGTGGCTTCTTTGAAGGGCCCTGCTTGTCCATGGCTGGGGTGGAATAGCTGTCTCCACTCTGTCCTGCAGGGCCGTTCTTCCACCCCATCACCTCCCCAGAGCTCAAGTCAGGCCAGCTGAGCCCAGCCGGTACCTGCTGCCTCCCCAGCACCTTGCGGAGCTGCGTGGGCACGGCCACCCGCCCCCCGTGAGTGCTGCCTGGGGTGGTTGGGAGCCCAGGGGAGCTCGCTTTGCACCCCTGACTCATCTCTCCCCACGCAGACAGGGGCCGGCCCCGAGGAAGGTGGGCCGGTTCTTCCCCTCTCCGGTGTAGCCTGCAGCAGTGGCTCCCTGGGGACGCGGAGCTGGCGCTGGAGGAAGAGCGAAGCCTGCAGCACCAGGCTGCCTGTGGGGTGGCACTGCTGAGCTCGGAGCTCCGCTCTGCTTCCCTGCCGTGCTTCCCTCGCTGGCTCTGCCCAACCGCCGTGGCAGGGACGCTCCCCCAGTTCTGTACTTTGTCAGGTTCTTATTAAATGTTTGCAGCAAAACATGCCTGGCTGTGCCTGCTGTCTCTCCCTCCCCACTGCTGCCAGGTGCCAGGGCTCACTGGCATGATGAAGCCTGGCTGCAGAGTACATAAAAGCTGTACTGACAGTATGGGTGAGCAGTGCTCCCCAAAATGCCTGTTGGAGGGCAGGCACGGCCCCCTCCCAGCTGAGCTGAAGCTCCCCTCTCCTGCCCTGGAGCCCAGGATGTGGGAGGCCCCTCCCTGAGCCCAGCGTTGGCCTCAAGTAATTGGAGCTGCTGCTGCTCAGGGCAGGATAACCTTAAAGTGTTTCCAGACTTTGTAGCACCTCAGTGGAGGCCCCTTTAACTCCTTCCTCCCCTCCAGCCCTGGTGCTAGAGCTTCAACGCCCAAGCAGGGATGGAATGTATAGCTTTTTCCCTCTAAAAGGGGGAAAGCAGGATGCAGCTGTAATGGGAGTGAGGTCCTAGGGACAGACAGCTCTGGGACAGCGGCAGCCACTACAGGGGCAAAGGGCTTTACACAACAGGGCTGAGAACTGCCCTAGGGTCACATCCAGCAGCCACTAAACCTTTGTCCCTATTAAAAGCCAGATCAGATGTGGTGCATGGGAGAAAATTCATGTACAATCCAAAAAAGCAAGTACTTTGGCTTAGTTTTCACCAGTGTGGGAGTGTATACCGGAGGGCAAGGAAATTTAACACATCCAAGGCAGAAGCAAAACTGAAGGAGTTTAATGTGCTTAAAGCTAGGGAACGGCTAATCCCCACCCAGGACCACAGAACTGGCACAGGAAGGCACAGGGCTGGGAGCAAGGATTTACTGCAAATCCATCGAGCAGGGGTGGTACTGATGAATGGAGAATACCTAATGTGGCACCTCACTGAAGATGAGAGGTGTGATGGGGCCCTTGGTGCAGTGCATGGCTTTAGCCTAAAGCTCGAAAACGGGAAGGTAAATAGATAAAGGACAGTGTTGGTTACAGTAGAGAGCCTGTGCTTCAATAAAATCAGGTTTTTGAGACAAAGTGACGTGTTAGATCTCTGCCACCTGCACACATGGAAGTCGATTGCTCTGGTGCCCTGTGAATGTGGCTGGTGCAAAGGAGAGACATGCTGGTGTGAAGGAGGCTGTTGGCCCACAAGGGTGGCAGAGGCTTGCTGCCATCACTCTGAGCCCTGCCTAGGCAGCAGGCACAGGTCTCAGCAGCAGGCTTGGCAGTGCTGGCAGCTCTTCTGCCTCATGTGAAGCCCATGGGGGCAGGGGTTGTGCTGGAGGAAGGGGCTCTTGCAGCTCCCTCCCGGGCCAGCAATCTGCCAGTCCAACCCATTCCTTGTGTGCCAGTGCCCTTAGGACAGCTTGGCATTGTTTTCCCAGCAGCAGGCAGGAGCCCAGCTCTGGCTGTTGTAATCAAACTGATGAAATCAGGAGCCTCATAACTGCCTTCTGTGGGGTGAGCTGCCTACACAGGACAGGTTCCCTGGTCTCTTAAGATGGGCCAACACCCTCCAGGGAGATACAGACAGCAGATGATGCAGGGAGAGCCTGGTGAGGGGTGGCAAGGTGGTGCTAGTAGTGCCCTTTGGTGGAGAAACACCCAACATTGTACCCACAACACTGCTGGCAGCAAGTGCTCCCTGTACAGGTACTCAGGCTGGTGCCAGGGTCACATGCTGTCCCTGAAGCCTTCACCCTAGCCCAGGGCTGGTCCGTGGGCTGCAAGAGAAGCAGCACGCAAGGCTGATGCTCAGCAGCTTTAATGTCTGTCTGGAGCAGTAGTCAGGCACTTGCAGGGCTCCTGGCCTGTACCTACCCCTCTGGGGGTACTGGGAACCTCCCATGAGGTGAGGCCTCAGTGCAGGCTCTCAATGTGGGGCACAGCAGGGAGCGGGTGGCTAGTGCTGGCCCCCGACTCACAGGATAATCTGGTTTTTGTAGCTGCGGCTCAGCTCCTTGTGAGGAAGGACAATGGAATTGAGAATAACAACCTCAGCAGGGATGGTGACACTGCAGCCTGTAGGGAGAACACAAGGGGGTTAGCACGAGGGGAGACTGCCTCGCTGAGCAGGCCAGGGCCATTCGCTACAGCAGGGACATACCCAGGATTGTGATGGATGGCGTGAGACGTCCATCCCGGAAAAGGGTCTCGCTGTCAATCTTGGCATAGGGATCGTTGGGGTTGGGGTCACTGGGCGTTCCTTCAACCCGGGCCCAGCGCCCAATGGTGCTATCCCAACCCACAATGGTATTGAGGACACAGGTGTGGTCCTGGGGTGAAGGAAAGGGGGATGCAGGGTGCTGCTGCCACCCTGCAAGGGGTGGGGGTTGACACCCATACCTTCAGGCAAATCCTACTTACATGGAGTGAGGCACCATGCAGGACAATGGACTCTCGCACACGCACACCAGCTCCCACTGTCACCCCCTCCCCAATGGAGACATTGGGGCCCAGCTGTGAGGACAGAGGGAAGTGATGAGGATGAGGAGGACAACAATGCCCCTGGCACCCCTGAGCATCTCCCTGTTCCAGGACCCCCCAGCCTGCACTCACCACGGCAGTGCTGTCGATGGAGGCTGTTGGGTGGATGTACACATTCCCTGCAATACAAGGCAGTGGTGTCAGGGGAGGCAGTTCACAGGAGCACCTGCCTCTTGGATCAGGGATGATTCTGCTCATGGGTCCCACTGCCTCCCAAGGCAGCCCCAAGGCATTAGTGGGTCAGAAAGGTACCTCGAATGACAGGGCCTCCAAGTTTGTTCTGGGCCAGTCTCTCTGGGTGGCTTTTGCTGTACTGGTTCAGGTAAAGGCGGCTGGCATAGATAGCAGAGCTGGAGAAGAAAAAGCAAAAGATTGTTATTGTCACTCTGGGACTACCAGGGCAGAAGAGGAGGATCCAAAATCAGCACTGCCCACCTACCCCCAGGGCTCTGCCTGAGCACATTCCTCTCCCATGCCTAGTATGGATCACTTGGTGCTCCTGCTGCACCAACTCTAACTTCAGCCCTTACCCAGCTGACTTGATCTGGCTCCAGAAGCCATCAGTTTTGTAGACATAGAGTTTTCCACTCCCAGCCAGTGCTGTAAAAACGTCCTGCTCTAGCCGGATCACTTCTGCACGCTGCCAGCCATTGGAGCTTTCCTCTCTGCAAGAAAACGTCGTGTTAAACACCCATCCCTGCCATGGCTTCAGCCAAGGACCCGAGCAGAGCTACCCTCCCCAAATTCAAGGGCTCTGATAATCCCAGATTCCTACCTAAGCACACACTTCTCCCCAAAGTGGGGGACAGTGCCAGCTGTGAGGGTAAGCTGGGACAGCCCCACTGAGCCCCAGAGCAGCAGAGGGATGGGGCTCTGCCAGCCAAAATAAACTCTAAGCCAGAAGTTGATGGTGCAAGAGCCCCACCCTGTGCAGGTGGGTGTATGATCCTGCCCCAAATCCAGAGCCCTGCAAAGCTTGAGTTTAGCTTGGGTGGTGGCAGATATGTCAGGTGATAGGCTGGCTAGTGCAAAAAGCTGGAGAGGAGAGCAGCGCATTCGCAGGTGAAAGGCTTGCTCAGCCCCTTTGTCCAGAGCTGAATGAGAATGTTGTGAGAGGAGAGGAAGGGGGAGGGCAAGTCTCAAGCTGGCCAGGAGGGGAGCAAAGGAAAGAGCAGCCTGGAGAAGGGAGGGAAGCATGCATTATCACTAGGGATGATCCAGCCCAGAGAGCAGCCAGTGCAGACACAGAGGGAGACTTACCCAAGGTAAGGACAGCTGGTGCGGGACCAGGAAACAAGTGAGTGATGGCAGAGGAGGAGAAAAGATAGAGAAAGAATGGAGGATGAGTGTGCTGCTGCAGCCCCGGGAAGCAGTGGGGTGGGAGGGGTGCAGAGCAGAGCGAGGTACTCACAGTGCTAGCTCCTGCTGGTTCCTCTGGAAGACCTCGCCAATATGCTGGAAGATGGCAGGTGTGAAGAGGTAGATGCCACAGTTGATGATCTCACTGACAAACGTGCTGGGCTTTTCCACATAGTGCTGGACCTGGAGGCGATGGAAGAGATGTGAATCCCAGCGCGCAGCCCCCACGCCCAGTGTCACACCCTCTGTGGCACCCTGGGAACACGCGCCCACACAGGCAGCGCAGCACCAGCTGCCCACGCTGTGGTCAGCTCCCTAAGGCCCTCCAGTACCTCCTGTGTGTCCATGTTCGCCACGATACAGCCATAATTCAGTGCCTGTGTCCTGTTGGCCTACGGAGTGAGGACATGTATGCAATGATGGAGCAGCAAGCACACGGATGCAGAGCAGACGAAACACGGAGCTCACACAGACCCACCCACCACCAGAGCCACTGGCTTCCAAGCCCACAGCAGAGCACTGCAGCTTTTCTGCTCCCCAGCACTGCCACTCACTGTGGTACCCAGAATGACAAAGCTGTGCATGTCCCCATGCTGCTGCCAGAACTCCAGCATCTCCTGTAAAGGGAACTCTGAGCACACGTCTGCGTTGAGGACAAAGAAGGCCTCAGCACCACCTGACAGGATCTGGTCTCGGAAGTGATAGATGCCACCACCCGTGCCCAGTGCCGCATACTCCTGGAGATACCTGCGAGTCAAGCATGGAAAAGCAAGGGCTTAGGGAAGCAGGTGTCTGGTGGCACCAGCTGGTAGCAATGCTGGAAAGGGTTGGGAGGGGCTGGAGAGGCATAATCCTGCCATGCAGCAATGGGATTCACCTGAAACCCAGCCACCACCCCTGCCCTGCAAGGCTCAGTGGTCCCAGCAGGGACAGACATCCACTGCCTAAGAGCAGGGATGCAATTCAGGGCCCTGGGCTCAGGAGATCCCAGATCTCGCCAGAAGGAGAGGTGGACTTCAGGGACCCACTCATGATGTCTGGAGGGGTCCCAAGTGGCAGGGACCTGCCTTGGTCACAGGCAGTGTCTGAGGCTACATGTCTTTCCTGGCTATGCCAGGCACTCACCAGGGATGGACAGTGAGGACCTTGTGGATGAGGAGGACAGCAGTCTGTGAGACATTTGGGTAGAGCTTAAAAGCATTGCACAGGAGAAGGAGGCTGTGGCAGCCTAGAACTGTGCTAGAGAGGCATCTCTGGAGCAGGAACCAGCCAGGGCAGGGTCCAAGGCAAAGGACAGGCAGTGGAACTAACATAAGAGGCTGGCTGTGCCTATCCACGGTGGGACAGAGCCCACTAGCCCAGTGGTTGAAGGCTGGCTGGGGGCTGCCAGGCTACGGAAGGCAGGTGAGGGGCTGAGTCAGGCTGTGCCACCGTGTGTGCCCCGGGGGTGCGAGAGCTCCTGCCCACCTGATGGGGATCTTGAACTCCTGCTGTGCCGACACCAGAAAGCGGCTGAGGGCCTCGTGGGGCTGGTAGAAGCCCATCAGTAGGATCTCCTTCATGCCGGGCAGCTGGAGAAAAGGGCCGGAGGGAGGGAGCTCAGTGGAAAGAGTGGCCCTCAGCATCACGGTCACGGCCCCAGCCCCGGCCCCCCGGCCCTCCCGTACCTTGGCGCAGGCCTCGATGTGGTGCTGGACCATGGGCACACCGGCCACGGGGAAGAGCGGCTTGGGCACCTCGAAAGACAGCGGCCGGAACCGGGTCCCTGCGGAGCACAGCGGAGTCGGCGGGGCGCGGCGCCGGCGGGGTGCCTCTCGCGTCCGCCGCACTTACCCTTCTGCGGGCCCCCGATGAGGATGACAGCCTTGAGCGGCATCGCGGCTCCGCTCCGCTCCGCTGGTTCCGCACCGAGCCCTGGCCCGGCCCCGCCACCGCCGCTTCCGCGCACGTGGCTGCGACACGTCAGCGCCGCGCCGGGCCGTGCGGCCGCCCGCGAGCACCAGGGGGCAGCCGCGGGCGCGGCGGGGCCATGCGAGGGTGTGCGGGGTCGTGCGGGAGTGCGGGGC
>VWZG01010105.1:5396-58990 GCA_013396735.1 Grallaria varia | reverse complement strand
CAGGGCTGTGCCGATGTGCGGGGTCGTGTGGGTGTGCGGGCCTCTGCGGATGTGTGCGTGTCTGTGGGGAGTGGCGGTGGCCGTGCGTATGTGCGCGGGCCCCCGCGGCCGTGCGGGGAGCGGCTCTGTGTGTGGGTCTGCGCGGGGGAGCTGCTGCGGTCGTGCGGGTGCCCCAGCGCGTCGCTGCGCAGTGCGGGGACACCCCGGGCTCCGGCACGCCCCGGGGCACAGGTGTGTGTGCGAGGGCGACGTGTGACAGCCCGCAGGCACCCGGCTGTCCGGAGCGCCCGTGCCCGCGGCGGCAGACACCGCACCGCACCGAGGGGCGGCCGCGGGGACTCGCGGGCTGTAACCAGAGCAGCCCCTGCCGGCACGGCACGGCCTCATATGGGCAGTGGGTATTTATAGCCGGGCATCAGATCCCTCAGTGTCCCCAGCAGGAGCCCGGCCCCGCTGTCCCAGCCACCGCCGGCCCTCTGACACCCCATGACGCGAGGGCCATGTGAACCAGCTCTCTTGTGCTCGTCCCGGTACTTCGCAGTTTTTCTGTCATCTTCACCAGGTTTCCTATACCATTCCTAGCCCAGCCCCACCTGGAAGCCTTCATGGCCTTAGATCCCTGGGTTTTGGGACAGGACCCTCCCAAGATACCAGGGGCCGCAGTTCCCACTCCTGCCGTCCCCTCCCAGTAAGGCACTGAGACTGAAGGGGCTGCTCAGGGTCTTTATTGCTGCTCTGGCACGTTGCTTGCTCCAAACCATGGGGACATTGGCAACTCTGCGGACCAGCAGAGAGGAGGGAAAAGGGATGGGGGTGGGAATGGGCAGACGCCTTCTCCGCAAAGTCAATAAATAAAGCCCCTATCACTACAGCAGCATCTGGAAGGTGAGTGCCCAACCACTGCCCCTATCCCCCTGCTCAGGACACCCAGGCCACGCTGGATCATCGTGCCACGGTCTGGGGAGGGGTGAGAGGGGGCATGGGACTCGGCAGGGCACCTCGGGGTCCAATGGGTGGTGCGAGGGGTCTGGGGACAGGTGGGCAGGCTGGTGGTGGGGCACAGGGGAAAGTCCGGAGCTGGGTGGGCAGAGCACGAGCAGCATGGGCCTGAGCAAATGCAGGAGGTGTGCATGGCACCTGGGTGCCCTCCCGCAAAGAGAGGATGCCTGTGAATCCCCTGCCCTGGCACGGGGCACAGTCAACAACCCCAGGGAAGGCACCGGCGTCGGTCCTGGGACCACAAACCCACTCACCAGGACCAGGGCTGGGAGGAGTGGAAGGTGGGGGACTGGCAGCCCCCGCTCCCAGCCATAAGGACAAGGGCTGTGCCAGCTGACAGGGAGGTGTGAGCAGGCCACTCTCTGCAGGAACCACTGGAGCAACCTCAGTCCTTGGGTGCTGGTGTGCAAACTGGGGGAAGCACAGGGACCCCCACGCTGTGGCCAGGGACAGCTGCAGGCTGCAGTGTAAGGCACACAGCTGATGGGACCCACATGGACAGGGCTGGCCAACATACTGGCAGCTCTCTCCCTCCCACCTGGGGCTTCCCTTGCCTCGCTGTCTGCATACTGTTCTTCTCCTGACCGTCTACCATATTCTCTGTTCCTTGCAGCAAGGCTTCCCACCACCCGCTCACTGCCGGACCCCACTGCTGGTCTGGCAGCTCTCCATCAGCACTGCCAAAATGATGCTGGCCACCGTTGTCCCTGGCAGCAGCACGTGAGGTCCATGGACTCATCCCAGCGTGTCCTGGCTCCTCCTCTAGTCGTTCCGTACTGCGGCCCATGGAATGTTCCTCTGGCTCCTCAGCCCCTCATGGCTGTGGCCGAAGCACTAGCTACTGTGGCCCTGGTGGCTGGTCACCCTGGTAGGAGCGGAGTAAGACCTTGTGCTTGGTGACAGCCTCACCACGGCGCCTCTGGTGATCCACCAGGAATTCCTTGAGGCGGTTGGTGGTGAAGGTCAGGGTCTGGCGGCGCAGCTTCATCAGGTAGGCGTCCTGGAGCCAGGCATTGGCGAAGCAGTCCTTCACCGTGGGGCGGCTCCTGGGGCAGAGCCATCTCTGCATCAGGAACTGCAGGGTGCCCACTGCCACTCTACCCCTGAAACCCAGCCACCACCCCTGCCCTGCAAGGCCCAGTGGTCCCAGCAGGGACAGACATCTACTGCCTAAGAGCAGGGATGCACTTCAGGGCCCTGGGCTCAGGAGATCCCAGATCTCGCCAGAAGGAGAGGTGGACTTCAGGGACCCACTCATGATGTCTGGAGGGGTCCCAAGTGGCAGGGACCTGCCTTGGTCACAGGCAGTGTCTGAGGCTACATGTCTTTCCTGGCTGTGCCAGGCACTCACCAGGGATGGACAGTGAGGACCTTGCGGATGAAGAGGGCAGCAGTCTGTGAGACATTCGGGTAGAGCTTAAAAGCATCAAAGCGCCCTGCCAGGATGCGGTTCTCCGTCTCGATGGGGTCCAGTTCAAAGAATGGTGACCGCCCGCTAAGCCTGTGACAGTGGAAGGGGTGGCATGGGCTGGGGGACAGTGGTGGGAGGTCACCTAGTACATACCCTGCCCCCTTCCCTGATTTAGGACAGCCACAGCTGCCCAGCGTGTCTCCATCCCTATGTCTCGCTGGGAAGGGTCTGCTGGGCTACAGCATCCCTCAGCCCACAATCAGAGTGGTGTCCCCCGCAGGACTGAGCCCTGAGTGGGGTTGACTACACTTCAAGGTGCTTGTCCCCCAGCCCCTTCTCTTACATGATGTAGGCAAGGACACCAACACCCCAGACGTCTGCTGCGGAGCCCACCGGGTCGCCCTTCACCACCTCTGGTGCTGTGGGCAAGGAAACAGGTCTGTCATACATGCTGAGACACCAGCACCAGCATCCGCACCACTCCCAGCACCTTCAGAACCTGCAGTAGCCCCAGCAGCGACAGCATCCCCAGTATCGTTAGCACCTACAGAAGTCCCAGTATCATCCACAGCAGGCAAGCAGCCACCGCACCCCATCATTGCACCCTCCAGCACCCCTCCCTGACACCCACCCTACCCTGACATCCCCATACCCTGACAGAGCCCAGCACCTCCAAGGACACCCCAACTGCCCCACAGCACCCAAACTCTCCCAGTGACCCCAGCAACTCTACCAAAACTGTCTGCAGAAACCCCCAGCACCCCAGAGATTCCCCAACTTCCCCAAGAACGCAGTTCCTCCCCATTCCCAAGCCCCCCAGTGCATGGGCATACATGAACACCTTTGGGAACAAGCATGCTCCAGTTCCTTTCCTCTTCCCCTTCTCCCTCCCCATGCCACTGCATCCCTGGTGCCCCACTTACACATGTACTCCAGGGTGCCAGCACGCCGCCCCAGCTGCCGCAGCACGAGGGGATTGTAGGTCTGGGCGCTGCCAAAATCGATGATCTTGAGGGCATTTGTGCCTGAGACGATGATGTTGTCTGGCTTGATGTCGAGATGCACAATGCGGCGGCCATGCAGGTACTCGAGGCCCTGCAGGAGCTGCAGGATGTAGCTCACAACGTCATCCTCCGAGTAGCGAAACCTGAGGGCAAGTGGTATCAGCAGGTAGTCCTGTACCAGCAACCATCCCCAGCAGGTCTGTGCCTGCCTATACCTGTCCACAATGCTGTAGAGGATCTCCTTGCCAGCACAGTTCTCACAGATGAGCACCAGGTAGCGGGGGGTGATGTACGCCTCATGCAGGGCCATGATGCGCTCATGGTGCAGTGCCTTGAGGATCTCGTACTCTTGCAGCACGCTCTGCTTCCGCTCCGCCTCATAGGGCACGATCTTGGCCATGAAGTGCTTCCCTGTGGCATTCTCCTTGCACAGCCGGATCACCCCAAAGCGGCCCCTGTGTCATAGGGCAGCACTCAGCATCCTTGGCGTGGGGTGCTGAGGGCAGAACACCCCTGTCAGAGCATTGCGTCCCACGGCTACTCACCTTGCCTTCTCATCCAAGAATGTGTATGGCTTCTGAGGGACACCCTGCCGCAGTGCTGTGCCATCTTTTGCTCCTGGGACCCCACTGTCAGCTGGGGGCTCCTTGGAGGATGGGGTGGTGGTGGGCTCAACTGTGGAGGGTGATGTGGGAGGCATCGAGACAAAGGAGGTGACCATGTAGGGAGGCATCTTCCGTGCAGGTGCAGTATTGGGGGTGGGAGTCGGTGTGGGGGCTGAACTGGTGGTCGTTGACACTGGGGAAATGGCAGGGGACTTGGAAGGAGACAGAGCCTGGGGCAGGGGGGAAGTGTCCGTGGGGGGTGCAGGAGACCCCTGGGTGGGGTTGTCTATGTGGGGAGAAGCAACAGTCCGAGGAGGGGTGAACATCAGCTCGGGGGGAACATAGACAGTGATGTTAGGTGGAAGCTCAGGGTCTGGCAGATGACTCTCCTCAGGGGGAGCAGGGGACTGGAGGACTCCTGGAGGGACACCTGCCTGTGCCTCCCCAGCTGCCTTCTGTACCACTCCCCTGTGCTTGCGTGGTGGTGTCGTGGGGGGGGCTCCTGCAGCCACTGGCTCCGGCTGCTCCATGGGTGTCTGGGTCGACCGGCTGGAAGCCACCTTCTCAGGGACAGGGACAGCAAGATCTTTGGCTGGGGCAACTCGAGTATCTGAGGAAGCAAAGGGATGTATGAGCCAGGTGGGGGTAAGCCAGGAGTGGGGTGTAAGTGGCACCTTATTTTCCAAAGCCCTGAGGGGCAAGATGCCCTTGGAGTCAAGGATCCCCAAAGCATCCCCCAGGCCCCACAGTTGCCCCGTATCCCACAGGACAGGGCTTGCTCACCTGCTGCCTCGAGATGCACCTTTGCCGAGAGGGTGCTGTAGGGTCCCTGCCCAGCTTTGTTGACACAGGCCACCCTAAACTTGGCGGTGCTCCCAGGGGGTAAGTCTGTCACGTTGAAGTAGCAGTCCACGATGCCAGTGCTGATAATCTTCCACTCATGCTCCCCTGCCAGAGCAGGAAGGTGAGGACAGGGCAGACCAGGGACAGGGGCAGCACACTCCCTCCCATTCCTGACCCAATTGAGCTACAGGGGACACCCAGGACACTGGGCACTTTTGTCCTGTCTAGGTGTCCCCATGTGAGCCCATCTTCTTGGCTGCAGCTCCCAGGGGACGAGAGGCAGTGCCACATACCATCCAGCCTGTGCTCCAGCGTGTATGTGCAGGGGGCTTTGCTCTCTGCAGGTTTCCATAGCACCAGAACTGTGTTCTTGTACTTCTGGGGGATCTCCGGTGTGCCTGGCCGCCCAGGGAGCCCTGCAAGGGGACAGATCACCATCAGCCAGGGGCAGGACAGATGCTGCTGCGATGCAAGGACAAACAGTACATGGGCTCAGAGATGCTGGAAGTGCTAATGCAAAACCAGCCTGATCCCTCTCAAAAGCCCCAGTCTCTTGCAGATGTGGAGAGCAGAACTCAAGTGACCTGCTTTGAACAGTCCCCAGCCCTGGACTGCGTGCCTGGCTTGCACTCTTTCCCCGTGGGGTAGCACCTCTGTCTCCAGAGGTCCCCCCCAGCCTCCTTACGTGCCACAGCCAGAGTGCAGGAGCTGATGGCCGTGCCCAGTACGTTGGCGGCTGCACACTCGTACAGCCCCGCGTCCTTCCTGCAGACCTTGGCAATGGTGAGCATCTGCCGTCCATCCTTGCAGGAGACAACATTCACTGCACTGTCTGGCTGCAGGGATTTCTTGTCTGTGGGGGGAGCAGAGGAGAGAGATGATACAGTGCCCCGCCAGAGCCCACCTGCTGATGCAGTCCAGGCAGCCCCCACCTTTCATCCACAGGATCCGGGGGGTTGGGCTGCCAGCGGGCAGGCAGCAGAGGGTCAGCGCCTCGCCCTCTAGCAGCACCTGGTCCTTCAGCTTGATGTGGAAAATAGGGGGGAAATCTGGAAAGCAGAGTGGTGGGTCAGGCTGGGGCAGGGATACACACCCACCATCCCATCCTGGGGCTGCACCTACCTGATTCACTGGGTGCATGTGGCCGGCCAGCGGCGAGTCCCTCCTCCTGCAGAAGGCTGGAGGGGATGCTGGGCTGTGAAGCCATCTTCTCCTTCTTGCCCCGGGACAGCCCCCAGCGCTCCCAGCGGGACCTCTTCTGGCTGTCACCCCCACCTGTGGACACCCAGGACAGCTGAGAGAGGGGCCAAACCATGGCGGCCACAACCACCGTGCACACAATGACTAGGCCATGGGTCACCAGCAGTAGCCTCTGGTAGAATCCCCCCTCATTGCTCACCTTTGGCGGAGGCAGAGGAGCCCGTGCTGCCCTCGGAGCGCAGGGACTCATAGGATGGTGCAGGTGCTGGGGTGGGGCCTGGTCGCAAGCTCTCACCCTCAGAGCTGGTGCGACGGAGCCCCCGGGGCCCCTCACCCTCTGGGCGCTCATCTGACACGCTGCGCAGCCGCGCAGAGACCCGCTCCACCGTGGCACTGATCTTCCTCCGCACGGCCACCGCTGGTGATTCACTCTCCCCACTGCCCCCCGGCTCTGACTTGAGGCTCTCTGAGTCCCTCTGCTCCTTGGAGCTGGCCAGGGCCATGCTCCAGGAGAAGCGGCGCCCACCAGATGGGGTCTCGCTGCCTCTGTCCTCCCCTATGCTCTTCTTCCTCTCAGCAGGCGGGGTCCGCTTCAGGAGCACAGACATCCTCCGGAAGAAGCCTCTGTCCTTCTCCACCTCATGCAGGTCCTGCACTGACTTGGACTTGGCTGCCAGTCCAATGGGCCGGTCCCTGCGCAGCTCCAGGGGCACACCAGCTGGTGTGGGACGGTAAATGCCCTCATCAGAGACTGGGGGGCCAGCCAGGTGCCGGTCCTCAGAGCGGGAGCGGGTGAGGAGTTTTAGCCCACGGGTAAGGGACGATTCCCGGCCCCTCTTGAATTTGGCCTCAAAGACCTCCTCCGAGTCAATGTCCTGGATGACCAGGGAGCTGGAGGAGCCAGTGGGCTTCACCTCCCTCCTTGATGCTGGTGCTGGTGTGGGGGGCTTCGCAGGGCTGGGTGATGGGGTCTCCTTGATAGGTGGTGGGGACTCCTTGGTGGCTGGCTCCCCACCTTGCATGGCTCCCATGGCTTGCATCATCTTGGCATAGGAAGACTTTATATGGATTTGGGGGCCAGGGGCTGGGGGCTGTGATGGGGTGGGTGTTCCCATCCTGGTGGCCCCTTCCCCACTGGCTCCAGTAGCGTTGGTGGGCATTTTCTCGTCCTGCCCCCTGGCCATGGGCTTCTTCCCCATGGTGGTAGCAGCCATGCTGGCCCCGGGCTGGCTGTGCTCCTCAGGGATCCGCCTCCTCCCAGAGGCAGCCTTGGTAGGGGGAGCCTGGGCGACAGTGGTCTCTGCTGCAGGGGGTGTTGGTGGGCTTGTGGTGTCTGGTGGCACTGTGGGTCGGGCATCAGAGAGGGCCGAGAGAGAGGGGGACTCCTTCAGCTGCTGGGCCTCTAGGCAGGCCACTGGTATCTCCAGAGGTGCACCGGAGCGTCGGTGCCGAACAACAGGCTCACCATCCCCATGGCTGAAGGAGCTGCTCTTCTGCAGCCGGCACTCAGAGGGGAGGAGGCGTGGTGAGGTGGCCTCACTGGAGGCTGCCCGCACCAGCCGTGGCACTGCCGGTGCCTCCAACCGGCCTGGCCGTGGGACTTTCTTGTCAGGGCCAACCCCCAGGGTCTCCATGAGGGGACCCCGCAGGCCACTGACCTTGCTGTCTCCAGAGCTGCCCCTTAGCAGCCGCTGGCGCATCAGCTCTAGGCGCTGGGCATGATTGTCCTCCCCCCAGGTCACCTTCCGCCGTGGCAGCTCCATGGAGGCTGCCTTGGCCAGGGCCCGGCGGGAATCCTGCACCACCCCAGACCCTTCCTCAGTCCCTGTGGGCTGTTGAAGCAGCAGAGCACTGTCAGCAGAGCTGCCCCTCTTCAACTCTCCCCGACGGGCACTCCCTGGGGACTCCAGGCTGGAACCCTTTCTCATGGCTTTGCGAGGGTACTCCGGACGCTTCTGGGCTTCAGGAGCTTCTTCATCAGAGGAGCCAGGTGCCTCCACCTCTGCACACAGTCGCCGTGGCCCAGCACCCCTTGGCCGCTTCCCCAGGAACACCCCGGGCTTCCCTGTGCCCTGGCTCTGCCACTCCATGGTGGAGACGTCCCCCTCTAGCTGCAGCCCCTCAGATAGCCCAATGGTCTCATCATCCGTGGGTATCTCATTGAGCGACATGCGGGAGCCAGAGAACTCCACGTGATGTGGCATGGGGATGAAGGGAAGCTCATCCAGGTCATCTGAGTCTGAGGAGGATGACAGTGCTGGTGACTCCTTGAGGTGCCGGGGCACGGCAATGGAGAGATGGTTGGATGTGTCCTCCAGCAGCTCTGGGATTGGCCGCAGCACCATGTTGCACTTGTAGCTGATCTGTGAGCGCTGCAGCCGGCAGAGAGGGCTGGATCAGGCCCAGGTGCATGGCATGGCATGGCATAATCCTGCTGGTGCACCTCACCCCATGCCCCCCCAGCTCCCTTGCTCCCCAGAGCCCGCCTTCACCTGCCATTTCCGACGGGAGAGGAACAGCTTAAGGTGGTCGGTGCTGATGATCTTCCCCTTGGCCAGTGTCTGTGGGGTGAGAGGACAGCAGTGTCCCATGGAGCATGCAGCAGGCTCAGGGAACTCCGCAGCTGCTCGGCATTAGGTCCCTGCCCAGGCTCACCTTAAACCAGGGATGTTCCAGGGTCTGCTCTGCATTGGGTCTCCTGTGAACCAACACCACTGCGTGAGAACTGCCCAGGCTGGGCAGCTTTGGCCAAGGCAGGAAAGGCAGGAAGGTCTGGCTGACTGTGCCACATCCAGGCAGGGCTGTGCAGCCAGCTTGCCCTTGGGCACCCCAATGCACGGGTGTCCCCACCCTCCCTTGAGCACAAGGCTCATGCCAGAGGCACAGGGGATGGGGAAGAGGATTCAGTGGCACTCACAGCCTGTCGTTGACCAGCACTTTGATGACAAAGCCCTTGGCTTCCCGGGTGAGCCCCTGGAACATCCTCTCCTCAAAGGCCACATTGTAGTTGCGGATGTTCATCAGCGTCGTCTTGTCGTTCTCCCCCACGAAGGGGGAGATCCCCGTCAGGCTGCCAGGGAGGAGGCACCGTCATTGGGCCATAGGGACATGGGAAATAGCATGGCAAGTACAGAGTACTAAGGATAGGACCCCAGGCCCCAGCTCTGGGGTCATGGGGACATGGGACACACCCTGACAAGTATAGGAGACTGAGGACAGGACCTCAGACCCCAGCCCTGGTGCTATGGGGAGGGCCGACGCAGAAGCAGCTGGAGAGGAGGCTGAGTCTGCAAGGAGTCATGTGCATGGTCACAGTCTCAGCTCTGGAACTGGCAAGGGTGTGGGAAGGGGGTCCCTCCCGTGAAGGCCCACCAAGGCACTTACCAGAGGTATGCGATGACCCCCACAGGCCTGTGGAGAGGAGAGCACAGTTACTGCACATCACAAGCCCTCCAGGGTGAAGAGCCCACTGGCATAGCAGGGAGCCCACCAACCACCCCAGAGCCACCCTTACCAAATGTCTGTGACAATGGAGACAGGGGTCTGGTTGACGATCTCAGGGCCCACAAACTCGGGGGTGCCATACTTGCAGTACTGCAGTTCCTCAGGCGTCAGCTCCTGCGCATTGCCAAAGTCGCAGATCCGGATCTGCTCGCTGCTCAAATCTGCCATCAGGAGGTTTTCTGGCTACAGGACAGTGCAGAGCAGAGGGGAGTTTGGCAGGATGCAGGGGCTTTCCCCCGAGGAGGAATGTTCCCTGTCAGCAGGACCAAGCTCCCCACAGTGCACCAGGAGCCCTTCCTGGAGGCCATGGGGCAGGAGCGGTCTGTAAAAACCCACACTCACTTTGATGTCCAGATGCAGGACACTGTGCTGGTGTAGGTAGCAGATACCTTCCAAGACCTGCCGCATGTAGGACCGGACCTGCAAGAGATGGAATGGGGAGAGTGGGTGCTGAGCATGGGTCAGCCCCACAGTGGCCCTGCGCAGAGGAGAGTGTGGGCTGTAGCCCCCTTAGTAGTCTGATACAATGAGCATTGCACATCTCTAGGCTGGGGCAGACCCCAGTTTCCCCAGCATTCCTCCCTTCCACCTCACTTTGTCCCCGTAGCATTTACCCACCTCCGACTCACACACCGAGGGCTTCCTCACTATCCTGTCCAGCAGCTCTTCCTCTGCACAGCTGGGCCCCAGTCAAGGAGAACAGAAATTCCATGCTCCATTGTGCCTTGCACCCAGCTCCTCCACACGGGCTCTACCCACCCATTCCCCCCAACAGCCTCCCCTCATTCCCTGTGTTCTGCATTCCTGGAGCAGAGGATATCCTAGAGGATATCCAAGAGGATACAGCTCCATGACCACGATGACAGCATTCTTCTTCTCAAAGGCATCATGGAAGAAGACAATGCGCTCATGGTCCAGCTGTGAGAGAATGTGCAGCTCCCGCCGTGCTGACTGCTTGGCCTTGGTCCTCCCAGGGATGAACTTGGCAGCAAAGTCCAGCTGGCTGCTCTTCTCTGTGACCCTCCGCAGGTAGGAGAAAGCCCCCCTGCAATGCAGCAGTAGGGACAAGGGAGGATAAGAAGGTGGGTGAGCAGGAGACATCCATTCCCCAAGCAGCTGGCACAGGCATCCACTCTATAGGGAGCTGCCCACAGCCTCAGCAGCTTGCCATGACCATCCACAGAGAGACCTCAAACCTGGCTTTTCTCCAGCCACCCCATCTCCCCACCCTAAGCTGGCACCGGTGCATCCATTGACACCTGAAAGCAGTCCCCACACACCCAAGATCTGGCTTACTATGGAGCTCAATTTTCCATGTTGGAGCCTCAGGGTGCAACCTGGGTCCAGCAACCCTGCTCCTGCAGTGCCCAGTGTGCCCCATCATGCCAGCAGGCACGTACCTCCCAATCTCCTCATGCACATCATAGTAGTCGGTCAGGCGTCGTGCCTTGAGCAGTGCATCCTCCTCCATGGTGGCATCAACACTGGGCTGAGCTGGGGGAAGGAAAGGCGCTGGCACAGGGCAATCCAGGCACCCCTGCTTTACCCCCCAGGGCTGGAGGGCCAATCAGCCATACCTGCCCGCACCACCAGCTCCGCTTTGCAGGAGACCTCCCCAGCCAGGTTCTTGGCTGTGCAGGTGTAGACACCACTGTCAGGTTCAGCAGCACCCAGCACCACCAGCGAGCACTCGTTGTCCTCATATACAAAGCTCAGGTGGCTGCTCTCCTCCAGCAGCTTCCCATCCTGGGGATGGCAGGGGTGTTGGGGATGTCCTGTCCCATCCCTGATCAGCTCCCACCAACCTTTCCCCATGGTTAGGGCTTGGTGCACATCCTGCATCACCAGGGCCGAACACAACCCCAAAGTCCCAGTGCAGCAACCCAGGTGAGGCAGTGAAGTGTGCGGGTTTGGTGGGTCTGTGGTTTAGGAAGTGATTGGGGGCTCCCAGCCCACCTTATACCACATGATGTCTGGCAGCGGTTTCCCCTCCACCACTACGGCAAAGCGTGGTGTCTCCCCTTCTTGGACATCGATGTCCTCCATGATGGTCTCAAAGCGTGGTGCCTCTGCCGAGAAACAGGGCATGGGGCACCACAGGGCAGTGTCAGTCCCCTGCCACTGGCAGGAGGTGCATGGCTGTGGGGCACTGGAAGGAAGTGCCAGCTCATGGTGTAGGGGCATGGAGCAACATGGGGCAGTGCCACCCCAATGCACATGGGAGTCAGACATTATGGGGCAGGCCACCAATGGCATGCACCTGCAGCACCATAGGGCAGTTTCCCATTGGTGTGGGACACTGTGAGACAGTATCACAGCACACAGACATGGGGCACTGTGGTACTGCATCTCCCCTTACATATGGATGTGGTGTACTGCAGGGCAAAGCCATTCATCACAACTCTGTGGGGCATTTTGGAGGTGTCCCCTATGGCTCTTGGCACTGGTGGCCCTGCCTCCCAGCTATACACAGGGATGGGTAACTCTGTAGCAGTGCCATCCATGGCATATGGCTTAGGGACACCATGGGGCACTGCCTCCCCATGAACCTGCTCATGGGGCACATGGGACACTTCTGCCCAGCTCAGACATGGGTATGGGGCACCAGGCAGCAGTATCAACACATGGTTCATGGTTTCTCATCCCCATGGGTCATTGCCACCCTATAAGAGTGGCATCCTTATAGGAGTGTGGAGCACTGAGGACCAATGTCATGCTGTAGGGCAGTGCCCCAATGGCATATGGGCATGGGGCACCCGTGGTGCAGTTCTACCCTGCAGGGCAATGCCCTCTCTATGGTATATGGTTTTGGAGCACTGTAGGGTGATGCCACCACCCGGCAGAGGGACACAGCTCCTCAGTGCAGGGACACCTACCTGCAAGGTGGAGGTGGAGGGTGCAGCAGGCAGTGCCGTGGCGGTTGCTCACCTCGCAGGCCAGCAGCCCTGCAGCCCCCTGGCCCACACGCAGCAGCCGCAGGCAGTGCTGGTCGTCATCCGGCATTGTCACCTCGCATGTGCCTTCCAGCTCCCCCAGCACTTGCCCACCCCTGCGGGCACACCAGCTGCCACCTCACAGCTCCACAGGCAGGCCCAGACCCATTGCCCCACTGATCCCTCCCCACATCACCATAACCACCTCTTGACCCACAGATAGCTCCAGTTCCCACTCTGCAGCTCCCACAAACTGCTCACGCCTCATTGTTCGTTCTGCCTCCTGAATGCCTCTTGCCCCCTAAAATCCCACAGACAGCACCCCACAAGCCACCCACCCAGCTCTGCACAGCCCTGACTATCACCCTTGTGTGCACCCCCAGCCCAGGGAAGGAGCCCCCCCAACACACACACACTGTGGGCTGCATAGAGAACTGGTGGGGAAGCCCTCTTTATGCATCCTGTGGGGTGATGTCCTACCTCTTCCAGGTGACAGTGGCCTCCACGTGGTTGATGGTGATGGTGATGGAGGCTGGCTGGCCCTCCACCACATACACAACATCTGGCTTGTCCAGGATGACTGGGGCCTCCTCCAGGTAGGGACCTGCCACAAGCATTGTCACCACTCCTGGAGACCCCATGCTGCCCAGCCCCAGGCAGCTTACCACCTGACAAGGGACAGCAATCTCCACCCCAGCTACCCAACCCCTCCCCACTGCCCTTCTCACCCCGGTCCAGGAGCTGCACAGGCCCCACAGGTGGGGAAGGCTTGCTGTTGGTCTTGGGGGTGGCAGTGATGACACGGAAGAGGTACTGGGCACCCTTGGTCAGCCCATGCACTGTGTAAGTGGTATCCTGCACATTGGTCACCAGCACCACCCACTGCATCGTGCCCAGCACTTGCATTTGCACCACGTAGGTCACTGAGTTGGGGTCTGCAGGGGAAGAGAGACAGTGGAGAGTCCCCAGCATTAGGCTAGCCCACATGCCCCATCATGGCATTGCCCACACACCCCATCATGGCATTTCCCATCCCTACCCCCTCACCTATGGCAGTGTCCAGCCACTTGGGTTTGTTCCAGGTCAGCATGATGGCTCTGCCAGTCACTGAGGCCACGGTGGGGGGCCCATCTGGAGGGGTTGGCACCACATCTGCATGGGTAGATGAACCATGATGTGAGTATGGCCACTGCCCCAACTCCTCAGGGCATCTGCCTTACACCTTGGGACATGCTGGCTGAGGGGATGGATGAGGCCAGCAATTCTCCCTGGTTCCCTGGTGGGGGGTCAGCCTGGCAGCTCCTGTGGGGCTGGTGCTGCCAGCAAGCCTCATGTGGGACCTGGGAATCTAGGGATGGGACCTGATCCCACAAGATGAGAACTTCACTGCTGGCCCCACAGTCCATACAAACTGAACTGTCCTGTGATCCTACCTCCTAGGACCTCATGACTGCACAGGGGCATGGCCTGGCAGAGTGGCATCAAGTGACTGCACATCCCCAGTGGTGCCTGCTGCTGCTTACCAGTGACATAGAGGTGTGCATAGCACGTGGCCTTCCCCACTTTGTTGGCAATGACGCTTTTATAGACACCAGCATGCGCATGGCTGACAGCTGTGAACACCAGGCGATGGATGTCCTTATCTGGTAGGGAACAGGACACAGGTAAGACCTCACCAGCAAAGGGGCACAGAGCTCCCCTCCCTGCCTCATGGGGCATAAATGTCTGGGGGGTGATGCCTTCCCCCAGGGTGCTCCCCCTTCTTCCACCCCAGGTCGAGGGACCCCAGTGGGCAGGGAGGGCAGTGGGGAGTCCTACACTGCATCATCTTGCGGTCATCGGTGCTGTCAATGCGGCAGCCATTGTGGTACCAGGTGATGGAGGGGTAGGGCATCCCGGCCACCTGGCATTCCAGCACAGCCTCCTTTGACTCCACCACGTCCAGGTTGTGCAGTGGCTTCAGGAAATCAGGCATGGTGAAGCACTCTGTCTCTGTCTCCACCTGCTCTGGCTCCTCTGGGATGGATGGCATCTTCTCCAGCTTGGAGCTGCAAGAGCCCACACATGCTCATGTGGAAGCACGGTGCCCCTAGCCCAGCCCCAACCCCAGGCTTTGCATATCCCCAGCCCATTGTATCCCAAGTCCCAGAGGAGAGCAAGCAGGGGGAAGCAGATTCAGGAGACCACCAAACTCTTACATCTGGGAGGCAGCAGATGGCCGTGGCTCCTCCACATAAAGCTCAGCAGAGCACTCCACGTGGCCATGAATATTCCTGGCAGTTGCCATGTACTGCCCCTCGTCCTCACTGCCCACATGCACAATGACCAGTGAGTGCAGCCCTCCATCCTGCTGAATCCGCACATTCTCCCCCTCGTGCACTGGCAGGCCTGCACAGACACAGAGACCAGCATCAGCACCAGCACCCCTTCAGCCCCAGCCAGGTGGCAGCCCTGAAGGAGTCCCTCTGCAGAGCCCTTGGAAAGCTCTCTGGGCTCAGGGGTTACCAAAGTGGGTCCAGGTGACTGTCGGGGGGGGAGTCCCACTGATCATGCAGTCAAAACGTGCCGTCCGCCCTTCCACCACATCCACGTTCTCCAGCTTGCGGGTGAAGAGTGGCTGCACAGAGGGCTGCACTGTCAGCCGGGCACTGCAGGTCAGCTCATCTGTGAGGAGAGCAGGTGGAGGTGAGCCTCTGCAGCACATGCCTGTGCAGGGCAGAAGGCAGACTGTGGCCCCCAGCTGCAACCCAGCAGCCAGTGTGTCTGTGGCTGAGCATACCCTGTGCCTGGTGGGGCGTGCCCGCCCAGGTGTGCGGGGTGCCAGCCTCTGTCCCTGCACTGGACAAATGTGTACAAGTGTGTACAAGGTCCCCATGCCCAGGCTGAGGGTCTACTGGCAGCAGGTGCCCCTTTCCTCCCTGCACAGCAGTACAGGTGCCAGCAGCAAGGTGAGGTGCGAGGATGCCCTGTTGGCCCCACAGGGCAGGAGGTCACAGCTGGCTTAACACCTTGGGGACAGGGCAGTGATGCTTAAGCAGGCATTGCCACCACATGCAGCACCCAGGGACAGCATGGAGACAGGTGCAGGGACAGGTGAGGGAGTTTGCAGCAAGGACCACTTTGCAATGACAGTGCCATCACCCACCCTGGGCGGGGATGGGCAACACCATGCTCCAGCCCAGCCTTACCTCCCTGAGCCCAAAACTGCTGCTGCCCTCAAAACCCCACAGGGGTACAGCCTCCTTCATAGAGGAGCGTGCAGGCACTAGCTACAGAGTGCAGGGAATGCTAATGCCCACAACCCAACTATCCAGGTGAGCTGGAGAGTGGGCTCTCTGAGGGACAGAGGCTGTGGCAGCACACATAGGGGCAAGGGGTGTTAGAGCCATGGGACAGAGGACCATGCTACTCTTTCTGAGCTGCCACTGATGATGGCTTGGTGGGAAAGGGTGGGCATCCCTGATTCCTTGTCCATTTCCCCACCACCTCCCAAGACAGCAGAGACAGGTCAGTACTGGAGCTGGGCACTGGGTGCCCAGAGGTTCTGGAGCTGGGGCAGGGAGAGTTGGACTCCAGGCCTGCATCCACCTGCTGCAGCCATGTTGCAAATGCATCTTTCCACATTTCCGGGACCTGAATGCATGCCAGCAGAGGAATGGAACAGAGCTGCAGGGTTCAGGGTGCTGGAGGCCGAGGACTGATGCATACCATGTCTCCCAGCTGGAGAAATCTCCCCAGCACCCGGGGCAGCAATCACTCCCTATTGCCCTGTCCCTCATCTCCAGCACTCACAGCTACATCCCAGGGAACCAGAGCCCTGAGCCTGGGACAAGGAGGTCTATCCACTCCCCTAGGATCAAGCACTGAGTGAGATCCCCTCTGGCAATCTGCATGCCCACCGCTTACCTTTGGCAGTGCTGAGCTTGCAGGTGTAGATTCCGCTGTCGTCCTCATGCACAGAGGTGAGCAGCAGCTTGCACTTGCGCCCGTCAAAATGCATCTTACATTTGAGCAAGGCAGGCTGGAGCAGCCGGCCCCGGGACAGCCAGTCCACGTCCATGTCTGGCGGGCCGGCCACCAAGCACTCAAAGACCGCCAGCTCCCCCGCCCCGACCACCAAGTCCTGCAGGGGAACCACGATGGCCAGGGACTGGTACTCAGGGCGAGCTGCCCAGGGAGTGGGGAGAGAGAGAAAGAGAGAGAGAGAGAGAGAGACGCATCTCAGCAACTGAAAAGCAAACATGAGAAGTGGCAGGGATGGCGTGGGGGTACGTGCAGGGCAGAGGTTCATGCAAGGACAGGGTCTGGTGCAGCGGGCAGGGAGTGCAGCAGGGAAGGGTGGGAGGGGAGGCGAGATGTGGAAAGCAGAGCTGAGCCGGGGAGGGGACCGGAGTTGAGGGGAGGTGTCCGTGCCAGGAACACACCACACAGCGCTTTACCAAACAGATTTTATTAGAGCTACAAAAGAAAAGGGTCATGGCCTCACAGCCCGCCCCCCTGTCAAGCCCCCTCCCTGGGGAGAAGAGACCCGGAGCCATGGGATGCTCTGAGTGGACCCAAGCCCTGGGGCTACAAGAGACATCTCTTGGTGGCCAAACTGGCACCTGAGTGGACACTGTGAAGCCAAAAGAGCTGATGCTCTCCCTTCCCAGGTGCTCCCCTGCGGGTCCCTGGGGTCTCCTGTCTCCCATGCTCCAAGGTGACCGTCACAGAGCTACCACCACACTGCAGTCCCTTCCCTACAGCCCTGGCCAGAACGGCAGTGACCATGGGCTCAGTTACCCGCTCCCCTTCCCTGGGCAGTAAGAGAGAGGCAGCAGGACACACAGACAGGGACAAACGGATGGAGCAAGAGACAAGACAGCATCATAAGGGCACCCTGGCCCAGCTGAGGGGGTGCCTACTGCTCCCCTGCTGCTCCCCCCCATCCCGCCTCAGTTACGCCTGCCCCGGCCATCCGGCGAGCCCCTGCCCACAGTCGAGGACCCGCACGTCCCCACGGTGCATCCAGGACGAGGCGGCGGATGGAGAAGGAGGTAATAACACAAGGTGAGGTCCACTGCCTAAGAGGTGTCCAACTAAGAGCCCCGCAGCCGCGGCTCTGAGAGATGCACCCCCTTATCGTACTCCCCCTGCGTACAGACAGAAACGGCAGTCAGCAAGCAGAAGGGTTAGTGCAGCAGCGACGGGACCGGCACGCGCACACATGCCAGCGCCGGCACGAGGGGTGCAGGTGGGCAACAAGTCACAGAGCCATCTGCCGAGCCCCCCGAGAGGAGCCAGGGCTTGGACCATCACCGCTACAGCCCAGCTCCTGCCAGCCATAGGACATGGGGACAGCTTCTGCTCCCACCCCTGTGCCGCGGCGCTTTGCTGTAGGCTGGGAGCGTTATCCTGCAGAGTACAAGCAGTGCAGCCAAGGCTGGGGTGGGATGGGCACAGCCCAGGGGGGCTCAGGCAGCTATCAGCAGGGAGAGCTAGGGGGAGCAGGGCACACACAGCAGAGAGCAAGAGGAGGGAGGCAGCATCACTCATCCCCACAGGCTCTTTCCCTGGCCTTGGGGATACCAGTCTGGCTATCAGACCTGACCCCCACCCCCTCCCTCAAAACTGTACACATATTTTGGGGTCCTAGGAGGGCCACAGCAGGACTGGGGAGAGACAGTAAGGAAAGGGGACTGGACAGCCAAGTCCCATGCATACAGGAAATTACTGGAAACGGGCAGGGAGGGACCCCTGCAAGTTACCATGTGCCTGGCACATAGGTGCAGGCAGCCCAGGGCTGGGAGGGAGCAAGCTATTGGGCAGGGGTACGTACATGTCCCCTGCAGAGCCACCGAGGGCACCCAGTCCCAGCAGTCAGGGAATGTGGGGTGAAGCTCGGCTGTGGGGAGCAGTGGGGTCTGGGTCAGATCAGCAGGGGCTCTGGCACAGCAGGGCGGTGGGACCCAGGCCCTTATAGCTGCACATTTGGATGGGTCAGCAGGGCAGCCTGCCTTCTGCTGCAGGGCCAGCCTCTGAAGACAGCCTCAGGCATACAGCTCCACTTCCCTGTTCCCCACCTGTGCTGCCACTGGGCAGGCTGGCTACTTATGTAGCACCACCAACAGGGGTCTGCAGTGGCCCCTTCCCCACACAGTTCATGCAGGGCACTGGAGCCAGCTGGCCCCTTGTGTCAGTGGGGGACACACACTCAGGGAGTTTTACCTCTGACCTCCAGTTTGGCCTCACACTGCTTGGTGCCATACTCGTTGACAGCCTTGCAGGTGTAGAAGCCGGTGTCAGTGTGCTCTGCTGCCAGGATGTGCAGCGTGAAGAGCCCCCGCACTCCCTCTGCCTCCTCCGCATGGTGCCGGCGGCCATACTTTACCGGCTGCCGGTTCCTCAGCCTGCTCGGGAGAGAGGCAGAGTAGCATGGTCACACCGGGCCCTACACATCCAGCTGTCCCCAAAATCCCCCCGCCACCCCCAGCTCTGCTCAGGATGCTCTAAGGTAACTATCCCCAAATAGAGAAGTCACTGTCCCCTTGTTCCCTGCCCACCTGTGACCCTAGAGAGCAGCAGGACTCACCAGTAAATTATGGGCTTGGGCTCCCCATGGACACGAACACTCATGCTGACATCCTGCCCCTCCAGCACCGACTGGTCCGACAGGGATATCTGGAGAAAACGGGTCAGAGAGCAGCAAGCACCTGCCTGCACACAGGGCCATGCACTCCCACCACTGTACCCAGGGTTGTGTGTCCCTCGTCACAACAGGAATACCAGGGGATCTGTGGGGTGGAGTCTGCCTAGGTGCTGGGAGCACTCCAGATCAGATTAAGGGGTAGGAAGACCTGACCCAGCACCTCCTGGCACCGAGGACCTCAGCGCTGCAGTCCCATGGCAGTGTTCCCCCTCTGCCAGGTCCCCGGGGAGTTGTCGTCTCACCTCAAAGGAAGGTGCAGCCTTGAAGGTGGTCTCCGGGGAGCCGTGGGCAGCCCCATGCTCAGCTCTTGGCTGCAGCTTCATGGCCGGTTGGTGCTGGGGGGTTCCAGACTCAGGGAACTCTTCCAGAGGGCTCAAGTACTCCTCATCCGATGTGATGGGGCTGGCCTGGCCGAGGGTGGGGGGCAAGGTCCCATGCCGCTCCACGACGGGGGCTAGCACCGGAGAGGCTGGATAAGGAGTTGGCAGCAGCCGGAGCTGGGCAGGCGTGTTACGACACCCCTCCCCACCACCCTGCACCACAGGGGTGGGCAGCCACCCCTTCGGCACATCCTAGCTCGGCAGCGGCCGGCAGCGAAGGGGTGCGGGTGAGCAGCACTCCGCGGGACGATAAGGGGACGCGATATTCCGCAAGGCGACAGCAGGGCTCAAGTGGCTCTTACGCAGCAGCCCGCGCTCCCATTCTTAAGCCGTCCGGATTCCCGGGATGGCTCTCCCTGCCCGGGCCGGCACGGCTGAAGGTGACATTGGCAGCTGCGCTCCCCCCGCAGCCCGCCCTCCCGCCGGCTCGCCCCACAGGGGCCGGGATGGGGGACTCGCGGGGTGCGGGATACGTGCAGGGGCCGCGGCGGGGCGGGGTGTGGGGAGAGGCGAGCAGCGAGCCGCTCGGGAGGCTCGCAGAGCTCAGTCGCGGTCAAGGGGGTGCCGGGGCCCGCGGCCCGGCCGCCGGAGCGCACTCACCCTCCCCTCTGCCCGAGCCGGAGAAGGCGGGCGACCTGCCCGGCGCTGGGCGAGAGCTGTGCCCCCTCGCTGTGCCCCCCACCATGCCCGCGAGGAGCCCCTGAGCAGAAATCTGGGAGCCCGACCCCGACTCACCCCCGTCTGCACCCCCGCAGCCCCTCGCGAAGCACCCCGCACTCACCGGGGCTCCGCCAGCCCCGCCAGCCGGCCCGCGCCGCACAGCCGCGCCGCCCGCGCCCCTTGCCGGTGCCGGGCACCTCCAGCCCGCAGCGCTGCCGGCCCGCTGAGTCCTCCCCGCCCCAACGCTGGCCGGCCCCCGGGGCTGGGCCAGCATCTCGGGGGAGGGCCCGCCGCGGGCCGGGGTCTGCCGGGGTCCTTCCCAGCCCCGCACCTGCCGGGCCGAGGCTGCCCCCGGGTGTGCAGACCCGCCGCACCACGGAGCGGGGCGGGTTTGGGTGCTTCCTGCCCTTGGGGCAGCTCTGAGCCTCTGCCTGTTGCCCAGAGACACTCCCAGCATGGGGAGGGCTTCGGGGTTGCCGCGAGGCGGGTGTCCCCACAGCCAGTGGCATGGGGGGCAGGTGGGGTACGCCTGGTGGGTAGGCAGGCTATCCCCACAGCTAATAGCTTGTGGGGCAGGGGCCTCCCCACAGCTAACAGAGTGGAGAGCAGGGGTATGCCCACAATTTGCAGGTTGGAGAGCAGGCCGAAGTATCCCCATGGTTCACACGCTGGAGGTAGGAGCAGCCACATAGTTTGCAGGTTGTAGGGCAGGCTGGATTACCCCCATGGCTAGTGGGACACAGGGCAGGTGTGGGGGAGGCTGGACGCTGGGCTGCTTACTGTGCGCCAGGGGATGCTCATAGCCTGACCCTGCTCCCCCCCACGGCAAGATCCTTCCACGGCTGCCGGGAGCACGTCAGCTGCTTCGGTTCAGACAGAGCCTTGTAGGGTAAGGAAGCCAGTTTCTTCCCAGTGACAGCAGCGGCCGAGCTGGCAGCCAGCCTGCCGGAGCGCCAGCCCTTGCTCCCTGCCTGCCTGCCTCCCTCCTTCTCTCCTTGCCTCCCTCCTTCCCTCCCTGACTCCCTCGGTCCGCCGGCCGCGGCACTCACCGGGCCGCACGCTGAGGATGGCACTGCAGCAGGAGGCCCCCACCTCGTTGGCCGCGGTGACAGTGTACAGCCCGGCGTCGGCCACCCGGGCACTCCGTACCAGCAGCGTGTGGCGCTCGCCCTCCGCCTTGATGGGGCGCGTCGTGCTGCTCCGCAGCGGGACCCCGTCCTTCCTCCAGGACACTGCCGGCAGAGGCGGGGGTCACGTGTGGGCAGGAGAGCTCGAACTCCCAGGGGGTCTGCGCAAGGTCCCGGAGAGACCAGGCGCTTCCCTAGCCTGGCCTGAGGACTCATTAGCCATAGGGAGCAGCCCCGGGACCCTATGGCCGATGACGGAGACTGGTGCTCGTCCCTTTCTGCTTCCTGGCATCCGCCTGCCCTCCAGTGGAGGCTGAAAGAGGGAATCAAAGCGGCTTCCCTTCTGCCCGTCTTTGGCGATTGGTACCGGCTCTGGATGCTCAGCTGCCCCTGCCCCTGCCCCCGTCCCGGCTAGTGTGCCGGGAGTCCATCATCCCTGAGCTACTGTTCCCGGGAAACCACCTGAGCTGTCCCAACGGCAGCTCAGAGTATCACAGAAACTAGAATGGTTTGAGTTGGAAGGCACCTTGGTGATCACCTATTTCCAACACCCTCACCCCTGCCACAGGCAGGGCTGCCACCCACTAGATCAGCTTGCATCACCCATCCCTGCCCAAGCAGAGCTCAGCAGCCCTTCTCCCACTTTCCCAACAGCCCAGTGCAGCTCAGGCAGACAGCAGGCACCCTGCCCTCTGCACCTTGTCCCTGCGGTGCCCAAGCACTTCACTCCTGTCTGGGGGGAGGTAGGACAGAAGGGGTGGTCCCAGGGTGGGCACATCACCTCCCGTGAGATACCCAGCTCAGGGTTGTGTTTCCCACTCATGCAGCACAGGTGGAGCATGGACATGCAGAGAGTCCCTCTGCCACACTCACACCCCTGGTCCCCAGCCCCGGGGTTGCTCACCTTCTGGCAGGGGGTTGGCTGTGACAATGCACTTGAGCAGCACCTCTGCCCCCACAACCACCGCCATGTCTTGGATGGGGATCTCAAAGATGGGGGCTTCCAGGGGGTCTTCACCCGCTGAGACGTAGGAGTCATCTGAGGACTCTGCACAGGGAGAGATGAGCCCCGTGGCTTTAAGTGGGGTGGATGAGTGGGTCCTGAGCCATGCTGGGCCACATGCAGGCAGAGCAGGGCTCACAACTCTCTGCCAATCCCTTCCACCATGTGCCCCCCACCCTTGCTGTGGCATTAGTAGGTACCCAGGCCATGCTGTGGAGGAAAAGGCCATATTAGGGGACATCATAGCACAGAGCAGGCAGTGGGACAAGGCAGGGCACCACAGGGCAGGAAGTGTACAGCCTGTTGTACATCCCCATAGAGCATAAGAGATGTGGTGACAGTGGGGAGTGGAAAGGGGAGGGTTGTATAGCCCACTGCACCCCCTGCTCTGAGCTTTCCCCAGCCCCGCATGGGATGCTCGCTGCTGTACTCCATTACATCACCATCCACCTCCCACCTCCTCCCCTCTCATGGACCCAGTACAAGAACAAAGGTCCTGGGGCTGTGCCAGGAGCCTCAGGCATGTGGGCCTGGCACCACTCTGGCCAGTGCAGAGCCTAGAAGCTCTCAGCCCAGGTACTGATTCATGTCCCTCAGCTTCACCCCTGTGCTGTCTGGCACAGCCTGGGCTTCCCATGCCTCCCAGGCACAGGATGGAGGTCCCCCATCCCACTCAGGAACTGGCCAGACCAGCTCTGTGCCTGCATGAGGGCAGAAAGTCATGCCCCTACCTAGCTCTGGAGAGGTGGGCCTGGCTCGGCGTCCCTTTCCCTTGCTCCGTGTGCTCCTGCTTTCTTGAGCCATCCGGCCACTCTCTTTCTTCTCCGACACTTTCATCTGCCTTCTCTCCACCTCCCTGCCCACACCATGCTGTCCTGCCAAGCTCCTCTCCAGACGAGCCTCTTGCTCCATCCCTGGCTTTGCCCAGGGCAGGAATCGCACTTCTGTGGGTGTCTCTGGCCGCCGATACAGTCCATGGGGCACAGCCAGCCGGGCAGCCAGAGTTTCACTCACTGCTCTGGGGCCCCGGGCTCCACTGGTGGGGCCCCCATCTGGGTATGGGCTGCCTTCAGCTGGACCCACCTGCGAAAGGGACATCCTTCCCTGTGGGGTGGCTTGTGCCAGTGGCCACTGCTCCTTCTTTTTCACTTCCCCAGTGCCTTCTTGCTGCGCACCCTTCCTGGCACTCACATCCTCTGCTGAGCTGGGCCGTCCAGAAACCCCACCACCCCCCACTGGGGCTCTTCTCCCGTGCTGTCCCCCTGGCTCTGGCTCCCCATCAGGTCCCACTAGCACCACGCTGGAAAGTGCCAGGTGCTGGATGACATGCGTGCTTTCTGCTGGCAGGCAGGTCTTTGGTGGCAGTGTCTTGCGTCCACCGGCGCCCTGAGTGGAGGGAGTGCGGAGGGTGCGGGGCGCAGGGGGCTCACTAGCTGCTGGGGGTGAGGGTGCCGGGGGCAATCCGGCTTTGCACAGCTCCTGGGAGCGCCGCAGCTGCTGCTTGGAGACTGTCCGTTTGATGCGGGTCAGCTCCTCTGCAAACTTGTGCTCGATGGCATAGACACGGTTGGCAAATTTGCCCCGCTCATCAAAGGATGCAGCTTTCTGCCGGAAGGCCAAACGCCGGCATGCTGCCGTGCTGCCCAGGTCCAAATGGCCACCTTCTTGCAGGTCCTCCCGTGAGCCACCCGGTGTGCTGGCACGACGCAAGCCAGAGCCAGGCTGATCAAATGAGCGTGTCTTGCGCAGGGGCAAGCTGGAGTGTGCAGGGAAGGGGCTGTCCACCTGCTCCAGGCTCCTCTGCCGCTCCTCAAAGTACTGTAGCCTCTCAAAGATCCTGGAGCCAGCGCGCACCAGCTTGGGGGATGCCCGGACAGAGATGCGGCCAGAAGTGTCACTCATTGGTGTCTGGGGACGGGACTCTTGTGTGCTGCCCTGCGAGTACCCAGAGGACTTAGGCTTCTTGATCTTCTCCTCGTACTCCTCAGGGACAATGTCCTGGTACTCAACTGGCACTGAAGACTTCTTGCGAGGGGTCACGGGTGTGAAGGAGGGGACGCCAGGGCCACGGGCAGCAGGCTGGGATGCAGCACCAGTGGGTGGTGGCAGGCATGTGCCAGGACGGGGAGATGGTGAGCGTACGATGGGTGGCTTGGCAGTCAGTGGCAGGGCAGCAGGGGATCTTGGGGGCTCTGCACCAGGCTTTGGAGAGACAGGGCCTCTGTGGAGGTCATCTCTCCTGTAGCCACCCTGGGGGATGCTGCTGCAAGGGCAGAGACAGAGGAGCATGGTTCAGAGCCCACTCTCACACCTGGCTCCATCCCAGCTCCCAGCCTGCATCACAGTGCCCAACGGGGCATGGCAAGGGGGGCAGACAGGGCAACTCCGGGATAGGGGAGCTTCAAGGAGCCCTGGCAAGGGCATCTGATCACCTCAAGACCACTGGGAGCTGGCTGGGTTATGTGAGAGTCCTGTGCTGCTGGAACACAGCCATGTCCCCTCGACCAGGGGTACTCATGTGGGGCAGCAGGGTGATGCTGGGATACCCATGAGTCCCCTCCCCAGGTCCACCATGGGTGGTGGACCTGGGTGTGGGGGGTGCCCCAGTTTGCTGGGGTGTCCTGCTGTGCCAAGGCAATGCAGCACAGGCCAGCTTTTCCACAAGCCAGAGGGGATCCCCAAGGCTACAAACCCTGCCTTGCACATGCTGCTGTGGGCCCATCCTCCCACCCCACTGACATCAAAGGGGCTCAGTAAATGCAGAGCAGAAATCAAAAGGTGGAGATGAGGTTCTGGTGGAACAAGCTGCCTCGAACAAAAAAAAAGGGTGTGATGGAGGTCGAAGGAGCAGGCCTGCGCCAATGGGAACCAAAGGTGGAGGGAAGGGACAGGGGCTCTGAGCACATTAGCAGGACCTGGGGAGGCAGCATGTCCCTGGCCCCTGCTGCCACCCCTGTGTGGTGGAGGCTGTGGTGACAGAGAGCTGCCAGTGGGTGTCCCAGGCTGCCGTGCAGTGCACCTCCAGTTCCCCACACCATGGGCTCCACAGAACACCACGACTGGGTGAGACGGTAGAACACTGATGGCACAGCTTGTGCATGGGACACTGCAGTTCATGCAGTGGTGCAAGGGATACCCCCAGCCTCAACCCAACCACAGCAAAAAGGACCCCACCCTACATCACCCCCAGCCCAGGTTGCTCCCACCTCCTCACCGAGAACAGGCTGCTTATTGCTCAGAGTCCCCACTCCTCATCCAGGATGGTGAAGGCAAAGAAAGCCCAGGCAGAGGGGAGGAGATGACTGCAGGCATTGGAAGGAGATGGCCCCAGTGCAATGTCCCCTCTGTGTGTGTTTCCCCTGGCTACTTACACGTGGAGTGAGAGCGCCCGTCCTCGGTACAGGCTGAAGGCGCTGCCGTAGGGGTCGCTGGCCACTGAAAGGCTATCCTCTGACCCCCAGCTTGTGCCCACCAGATTAGCCCGTGATGCCCGCACGAGCGGCTCCACGCCCAGGTGCCGGACCTCGGCGCCACGTGGGGCCGGTGTGTTTGCTTGCCTTGGGGTTCCCTGTGGCTGTGGCCAGGCACCGGGGCGGAGGTAGGGTCCCCGGGGCGGAAGGCTAGCATCCGTCTCCTTCTCCACCACAGTCTGCTGGCTGCCCGACCAGCTGGAGCGCTCCTCTGCCTGTGACAGGGCCAGCACCGAGGTTGGCGTCGTGTTCATGGAGGCGTCCACAAGGGTGTCAGACCCACCTGAAAGGAGAGGGATGAGCCGGTGCCAGGTGCCTGTGGGGACAAGCCCAGCAACCTGCTTGAAGAACACTGAGCCACCATGGATTGTCCCAGCATGTCCTGAGCAGTACCCTCAATCCTTCTCCTCTTTACATGGGTGGATGACAGCTCCTCCTCCATGGAGACCCCCAAAACTGGGCCAGCAGAGGGCTTGCAGGGAGTCATGGCCAGCAGCTGATGCCAGGTATCTGTGCCAGCCAGGTGTCCCTGCTCACCTGTGGGGGTGCTGAAGGCTGTCTCATCCTGGAGATCACTGCGCTGTGTCACCTGGGGGTCGCTGGATTCATCCTCACCTGTCTCCGAGTCTGGGGTGGAAGGGGAGAGCAGGGAGTGAGCAGACGTGGGGACAGCAGACCACAGTGGTGCTGCCCCTTGCAGACGCACTGGCTCCAGGAGCAGGAGAGCAGTGCCCTGGCAGCTCTGGGGAAGGGGGCATGACCATGACCTACATGGACAAGCTGCCAGCAGGGAAAGGCAAGATCGAGAATGGGAGAGTCCAGCAGGGCGAGGGCAGGCAGGAAAGGACAGGCAAAGCAGGCTGGAGCAATGTTTGATGATGGGAGGAAGGGAGGCAGTGTTGACAGCAGGAATGCAGCTGGCAGAGGTGGCATGGGAATGAAAAGACAGGCCAGAGGGACAATGGTGGTGATGGGGCAGGGTGGCAGGCTGAGGCACAGGGCCCGTTATGTGGACAGAGCTGGTATTCCTACCGTAGCTTTGTTTCCTGCAGGAGCGGAAAACTTCGCTTCCATAGGGGCAGCAAGAGAGAGAGAGACATCAACACCTGGTTATCGGCCCGGCCTGCGGAGACGCGGGGGGCAGTGGGGAGGGCCCTTGTCCCCAGCATTTCCCCACCATGTCTCCAATATGCACCACATTCACTGCACACCACTCCAGTGCTGCACACAGACCCTCTTCACACATGCCCTCCCACTTGCACAATGCATCCCCTCTCCATGCTGCAGCCACATCCTGCCAGCAGGACAGCCACCTCCTGTCCTTGGAGCTGCTGGCCCCACCACTGCAGTATCAATACCATCCCTGTGCTGCACAGGGCACCTCAGCCTGGGGCTGGACCCCCAGTCTGTGCCCCAGCTGGGCATTTCTGGGGGTGCTGGAGCATGCGGACACATGTCCATATGCAAACTGCCTCCCTTTGGCATGTGTATGTATATCCCCTGCCTCCCTTTGGCATGTGTATGTATATCCCCTGCCCCACCAGTGAAAGTGCTGCACAATATGTCTGTGCTGTGGGGTACAGCAGTGGTTGATAAAGCCGAGATGCTCCAGGCAGGGCATCAGTAAGAACCACCCCACAGGCAGGATGTGGCAAGGCCAGATCAGTATCACCCCAATGTCCTGCTCCAAGAAAGCCAGTGCCATGCTGCCAGGGTGGGACTGACTTTCCTCCTTGCCACTGCCTGAGACCTCACAAGCTACTGCAACAGACCCCTGCAATAAGGCGTATGTCCCCTGCCCCACCACTGCTCCCTGCCACTGCACAGCCAAGGCACGGTCTGGGGCCACACTGCTTCCCCCCATTCCAAGCCACATCTTTGCAGCTTGACACACCACCAGCTGCCCCATGCACCACCACTGTCAGTACATCAGGCTCCCCATCCTGGCCACAACAGCCTGGCAACGCCCTAGGACACAGAGCTGCAGGGCCAGGAGCAGATCACCCTTATGGGAGACACTATGAACCCCCAGCTGACTGGGACCCTATTTTGGGACTGGCAAGATGCTGCCCAGCCCTGCCTAGCCTCTGCTCCCTGCCCCCTCTAGCATGGTGGTGGACCCCATCCTGGCACACTTGAGGTGGTGGGGGGAGCTGGGTCCTGGTAACTCAACGCACCATGCGTGAAGCGCCCAAAGCGCCGTGAGTGGCCGGTCTTCTGCAAAGGAAAAGAGAAGAGAGTGTTACCGTGGCATGGTGATATGCAGCTGCTCAAGAATGCATGCATGCTGCTGGCACAGCACACTCACATGCATATACCCCATCCTGGCACACATAACACTGCTCACACCCACAACTGCTCATACACACTCCAGCACAGCACACGTGACACTGCTCACACCCACCCACTGACAGGGCACACCCAGCACCGCTCACATGCACACTCACCTCACACCCACAGGGTACCCACAGGCACACACCCCCGCGCACACGCAGAGATGGGTGTAGGTGGGCACGTGTAGTGCATGCCTAGCCATGTACACACACTCACATACACCTGTGCGTGCGCACACAAACAGAGTCCCCTTGGTGACGGCACTGTGCACCCCAGCCCTGTGTCTCAGCCCATGCCCAGAAGGGACAGCCCTGGGCAGCCCAGCTGCCTCAGAACCACTGCCTGCAGCCAACATCACCTGCAGCAAGGTCTTTGCCTGGGCTGCCGCCCAAATGCTCTGCAGCCCCTTCAAAGCCATCCAGTCAGTGTGGGGACTGGGCCAGCAAAATGTCTTTCAGGCACTGGCCCAGACACTGCCATGGGCACCGTCCCAGCCCAGGGACAGCATCCCCCATCCCCAGCAGAGGCCGTGCCAGTTGCAAGAGAGGCTGCCTGGCACACGCAGCATGGGACTGTTCCATTGGTGCAGGGCTTGAAAGTGTAAGGTTTGTGCACGCTTGCGCCGTCTGGGCAGGCAGGTGGGATCTGACCACGGGTTGCAGGTGCCAGGAGCTCCCTGCCAACTTGGCTGCCCTCTGCGCCGCAGCCCAGGGCTGGGCACTCACTTGCCAAGGGAGGGACTGGCTAAGGGTAGCCTGTTTGCCAGGCCCAGTGTGCACCAACACCATCTTCCAGGAAACCAAAGGGATGGGGTGATCTCCAAGGCAGTCAGAAGTGGGAATGCAGAGTGCAGACAGGCAGGGTAGGTCTGCCAGGACTTAGCATCTTTCCCAGCCAGTCTGGGTGACAGGGTCTCCCCAGGACACTGACACCCCATGCCCTGTCTCCCCAGCATGGAGCCTAGAACTGGACACCCAGCTGACTTAAAGCATTTTGCTCCACCAGCCCCTCCTGCCCCCCACAACTCCCAAGCAGATCGTGGACAGCCAGACCCCAGGGACAGTGAGACCCCAGGGACAGCCAGACACTAGGGACAGCCAGCCAAGCATGGGCAGCAGTTGGTTGCCCTTGGAAGGGCAGCAGGCTCATTTTGCATGCCCCAAAGCTGCTGCCACTGCTCCCACCAGCCCCCTGCCTGCACGCAGTGCTGGCCAGAGGGCAGTGACTGCACGAGACACATTTGTATTCAGGCTGAGCCAGGCTTCACCTCCCCTCCTGGGCTGACTGTGCTAGTTCTGGCTGGCAGCCCGTCTTCCAGGCCAGGGAAAGATAGATGAATGATTAACTGCACCATCGGCGGATAATTCTCCCATTAAAAAATGAAAATGCAATTGAGTGCCATTATCGGGTACTCTTGTGGCTTCCCCAGGGACTAGCGCCATCGGCTCCCCATCAAATACAGTGACTGCACTGAGCAGGCCTGGGCTGGGCTCCGTTACCCAGAGCTAAGAGGGCTGAGACCCCTCTCTGCCACCCCACAACAGGTCCCTGAAGGATTAGGGCTCCCCACAGAGCGGACTCGCCTCGGGCACACAGCACCCACCCACAGCCCATCAGGGAGCAAGCACTGGGTGATGCAGGGTCACTCCCAACCAGGAGGTGAAATGGGGGCAGGAGCAGCTTGGGGTTCACAGTGCGACCAGGATCTGCACAAAGGGACAGACAGAGAATGGGGGTGATCCTCCTGCCTGGGATTTCATTTGCATTTGTGGTGGAGGAGCGCCAGGAGCATGCTCTGTGCCTACCCAGCCCAGGGTGGAGAGAAGAGCTGGATGGGATCAGCTCCCAGCTTCAGCCCTGCCCCACAGTGCCAGACATGGATCCACCTGCCCAGGCTGGAGTCCTGCCCTGGCCCAGGTATGGGGCATCCCTCACCATGGCCATAGGGCCAAGGGGAGTCAGGGGAATAAAGGGGCTCCTGGGACCAGGGAGCCTGCCACCACCTGGCATGTGGAGCCCAGAACCACACAGCACTGGTGCCACTCGCGTGAGACGGGCAGACAGGGAGCAGGGATGCAGCTAGGTGGAGAGGGAGTGGGTGGCTTGCCTGGTGCAGAGGGACAGCCACTGTCGGTGTTCTGATATTCCCCCATGCTCGGCCAGCGGTGCAGGACCCTGCCCTGCCACACGGGCAAGCCCCTGGGCTTGCTGCCCCCGAAGGCAGATGGGGCAGCCAGGCTGTGCAAACCACCCTGCCCGAGAGGGATGCCTGCGGACCTGTGTCCCCCCCGTGCATCCTGCACCCCTGGAAAGGAGCTGTGGGTGACAGCCCCTCCCCAGTCCATTCCGGGCCACCAGGCAGGGTGACAGCGGGCAGGCTATGTGCCTGCATTGGACTTGTGTGCCCCGGGGCACTGGAGGTGGGGGGCCTCCTGGAAGTATGCTCTCCATCCCCGCCGAGGCCAAGTGACGTCCTTGTTCCTCGCTCGGCAGCGGGGCGTGCGGCGGGCCCGCGGAGGATCCTTGCCTGTGCCAGGCATGCTCCTGACGCGGAGGGGATGACGCATGCAAAGCCTCGTCTCCAGCTCCGTGACCACCGGCAGCGGGGCTGGGGGAGCCATGAAGCAGCCTCCATTTGCTGCCCCGTCTCCAGAGGGCAGAGAGGGGAGACACCTCCCATCCTGGCTGCTGGCACAGGCGGTGCTGAGCCCCTGCCCTCTGTCCCTCCTGCCCGGGCTGGCGAGGCCAGGCAAGCAGCTGGCGGCTCTGCAAGCCGGGCTGGAGCCGGTGATGGGCAAAGCCCTGGAGAGCGCCGGGCGGTAACGGCAGGGCTGAAGGAACACTCCCATCCCCGTCCTTATTCCCATCCCCACCAGCATCCATTCCCATCCCGATCCGCTCCCGGCACTACCCCCTCCCCCCAGCACCCGCCGGCGCGGCAGCCCAGAGCCCTTACCTGGAAGCGCTTCTTCACCCAGATCTTCTTCATGCTTCTGCAGAGCCCCGCCGGCCCGGTGACACCGACTCAGGCCCGTCAGGACGGCAGCCCGCTCCCCGCGGGGTCCCCTCTGTCAGCGCGCCGGTGGGGCAAGCGCTGCTCCGTGCATCCTCCACCGCCGGCAGCCGGGGACGGTGGAGGGAGAGGAAGGGGCTAGCCAGGTTGGGTTCTCGGGAGGGCTGGAGCTGTGAGCATGAAGCATCACTGGAGCGCTCCTCCCTCCATCCTTCCCCCGCCTGCCTCCGCCTCCTCCTCCCCGCCAGCCCTGGCACGCAGTGGCAGCAGCGAGCGACGGGCAGGGCACAGGTGGTAGGGGGCAAGGGCAGCCGCCGTAATGGACGGGGTGGGGTGCAGCTGGGGCGGGCACATGGCCTCCCCTCCTCTGGCTTTAGGCTACACGGCACCCAGGGGTCCGTGTGTCCTCCCAGGCAGTGTGACTGTTCTCCATCGTTAGTCCATCCTGTCCCACTTCCCGGGACAGGGATTCTTCTCTCCTAGGACACAGCCCACCACTGCGGCTCCCACATGACGACCAACTGAGATAGCAACAATGCAACACACCACACCAGCACTCCACGTGCTGCCTCCAAAGTGTCCCCAAACAGGGCAGCTTCACTACCACATATGTCACAACCCTGCACCCAGCAGCACAGCCACAGTGTGCCATGGCACTGCCCAGCCAAGATCCAGGCTCACTATTACTCTGCCAGCCTCCATTCAGTCCCCCTAATCCTCCAGTCACTGGCAATGCAGAAAGATGACCTTATCAAGACACAGGTGTGGGTCACAGCACTGGTGACCTGCCTGTACATGGACAGGAGCGTATATGGGCACAATCCTTCATAGCAATCCCCCTAGCAAACCACACAGCCTCCAGCCCCAGGCACCCAGTGCCCTAAGGCAGACCTTGTACCTTGCCTCCCACATGCCTCAGGACCCACATGGGATGACAGGGCTGGACTGCTCAGCCCTGAGTAACAACACTGCTTTGTGGCTCGGGACACAAGCTTGAGCTGGGAAGGTAGGTTGTTGTCCCTGTCCATGTGGCACGACACACATGAGACCTCACCTCATGCTGGTGTGAGGACCCATGGCACAGCTCAGAGCAAGACTGGGTGTCTGGGACTGAGTTGTGATGGGACTCCTCGAATGTGGGGAGAAGCTGTGGGTGGGAGTCCCCATGAGATTGGTCAGGGCCATTAAGTGTTCCTGGGGTGCTGGCACACTTTCCCCAGCTGACCTTCCCCCATCCCTGTTGGCCTTTCCCTGTTCTCTGGGTGACGCTGCAAATAAGACAGAGGGGCATTCCGAGTCCCACAACCTCAGCAGGGCCTTTCCTGCCTGCCATGACTCCCACAGCTCTCAGTGCCCTGCCTCACTACCTCACCAAGCCCCACCGTGCTCATCAGCCTCCTTTCCAGGCTCCTGGATAGGCTGCCAAGGCCCCAGCCCCATCAGCTGTTTGCTCTGCCCCCTTCTACTGCGGAGCATCCATGGAGACACTTCTAGGGGCCTCCCCACCCACTGCTTGTCCCCATGCTGCTCACCTGTCCCCTCAGGAGCCCCACAAGGGGCTGCACACAGGCATCATGCTCCCCATGACGCTTGGCAGCTCTGGCAGCTTTTCTCTGCTTCCCCTCCCAGCTCATGACTCCCAACGTGAGGCTTTTCATGACTCCATAATAACTTGCAAATTACCCAGTACAAAAGGAGCTGTTTATACAACATTTCTGTCAGTCCCACAATTCGAGGGATGCTGCGGGGTTTCCGTGGAGACCCTGCACGTCAGAGGAGTCCTACAAATGCCAGAGCTGGCATTAAGGGAATCTCCTGTCAGAGCCAGAGGTCTCTTCTGGGCTACCCAGCCCTTGGTGGGGACAGAGATGGGTACTCCTGAGCCAGGGCTGGGTAAGGAGGTGAATTATGGCTCTCATGTCTGTCAGGGTACTTGCACACAGGGTTTCCCTACCAGATGCTCTCACTGTGGCTGTTCATGCCTGTGGTCCCACTGCATACCCACACAGCCTGTGCCTTTTATTCACACTCAGGTGGGATTCAAAGCCTGAGCAGGTCTGCTGGGAAGAAGCACCAAGGTTTGGACTGGGCACATGGTGATGCCAGGCGGGCAAGGGTGCTGTCACCTCAGCACCATCAGGGACAGCCCCGGGACTGGCTTCAGAGAGCGACCACCTGTATCCAGCCAAAACATGGTCACTCTTGTATCCTCTGACTGACACATCTGTTGCCCCATTGGCCATGGCTCCTGGCTGGCTGAGCACACAGCCCTTTCCTGAAACTGTGGCTCAGGAGTGAAAAAGCCTCAGGAGTGACTCTGGTCTGCCCTAGAGATGCCACACTCCTGGGAATAGCTGGGTCACCTCCAAGGGGCTGCATCGGCTGCAGGGACCAAAAGTCCTTTCCAGGGGCAGCAGCACCTGCAAATCCCCCCACTAGGGCAAAGCCAGAGTCTCTGCAGAAGGCTTCCTACGGGAGGTGATGTCTACTTGCACCCAGGGCAGCCCCTCTGCCCTGCCCCAGCTTGGGGGCAGTTCTGACACTGCTCTGCTCCTGTGCAGGACAGGGACACTGGGCAGGGGATGGGAGTCAGTGCAGCCATGGCATGGACAGAGGGAGAGCTGGAGCAGATGTCTCCACTGCTGCCCAGCTCCAGCTTTGCCCACTGGACACATATCAGCCCCAAACAAGGCAGACAGCAAACACTTGCTCCAATGCAGCATGAATTCCACTGCTCCAAGAACCGCAGCCCTCCATGTCTCTCTGGGCCTCTTAGAAGCCCTGCATGGATCCTGATCTGGCACCGCAGCTCCAGCCTGGCACCAGCCCTTGGCCCCAGCCAGGAGCCCCCTTGTCTCTGTGTTTGAATAATTGATGTCAGCATGCGGCATCCTGGGTAGGAGAAGTTCTGAGTATGAATCTTTCATGCATTTGCACCTTCAGGAGCTGTTGGAGATGGTCTGCGGGAGGTGGGGATGTGCTGGGAGCCATCTCCAGTCCTGTCCTCAGGGGAGATACATACAGCAGTGAGATGTCCCTTGTCACTGGGCAGGGCAGCACCACAACAGTTTCTGGCACTGGGCAAGAGCAATGCTGTGCTGTGACCTCTCTCCCAAGGGCTGGGACACTCTAGTGGCCTCCCCAGCATTGCCTCCCCTTGCTGTCATGAGAAGGATGTCTGAGCACAGAGTGCTCACTGCAGGCAGAGAACACAAGGATACGAGACTGCAATCTGACCTTGGCTCTGGGTGCCTAGACATAGGGTGGGATGGCAGAAGGCATTTCATCTCTGCTCTGCCAGCCCCACTCCTGGCATTCCCTCTGCCTGGGACTGAAGAACTGCATGCAGCAGGTGGGAGAAAGCAGGCAAGAGTGCAGGTAGCAGGGTGGAGTCAACCAGCCCCTTCCCAGTGCTACCATGCCAGGGCAAAAGGCAGTGTCAGGCTGCAGTCAGGAGGCAGAAGGGGCACTGGGAGTGCTGGGCAGCCCTGAGAGGAGGAAGAGGCTGTCATCCCATCATGCAGTCCTGAGCGTCGGTGCTATATTTACCCAGCTGGAGGCCTGGGTTTCAGCCTCGCGCCTGTAACACAAGCCCTGCAGTCTGCCAGAATCTGAGGGGATGGCACATTCCTCAGCAAAAATAACCCCCCGGCAGCAGGCGAGAGGGCAGGGGTAGAGGTGACTGACTGAACAGCTGCACCCATCGCCTTGCTCACTGGGGAGCAGCCCTCTTACTCCACCAGACACTGGGATGGGGACCCAGCACACATGGCCACCACACCAGCCCCCTGCCCAGGTGGCTGGGGACAGAGATGGGAGCCGCTCTGGGGCAGTTGGCATTAAATATGGGCAAGGCGCTGCAAAGTATGGGGCTAAAATTAGGCACTGAGATAAATGGCCATAGATGCCAAGCTACCAGGGACACTGTTATCACAGTCATCCCCAGTGGAGTCCCTTGCCACTGCTGTGCACCACCAGTGCACAAATAGCGCCTACACTGCCCCACTGTAACTCCCCACACAGGAACGGGCCATGCAGGGCCACCACACAGAGGCAGCTCCTGCCCCCAAATCCAGGCGGGTCCAGGCTGTTCCCTGGGCAGAGGAAAGTTTCCAAGGCAGTTTGATTGCTGAGTGCAGGTGGAAGCAAGCAGAGCAAGACCCTGTGCAGAGAGCCCAAGATGGACACATCCAACCTTGAAACAAGAGGCAGCTTGGATGGGGAGGATCAGGCAGTGCTGGCACTGTGAGGGAGGGCTGGGCTCTAAAAGGAGATTAGCTCAGGTTCTTAAGAGGTGATTTAATCCAGTTTACAGGGAAAAAATTCAGGAGATGCAGCTGAGAGGTGATAGAGGCTTTAGCAAGCCTCAGGGCAATAGATCCAAGGTGGGGGACCAAGGCTGACTGGAAGGGTCTGGTGCTGGTGTGAGAAGGGTCAGTGTACCCCACCTGCACCCATGAAGCTGGGGCATGAAGGAGAACCTGCAGCAGGATAGGGGCAGAGCAATGGGACACAGGGCAGTGTGGCACAGCAGGGATGGTGTGCCCCAGTAGCCTCTGCACCTGGCTGCCTGGTGAGCCCCATACATGTGCTCCCACTCCCCATGCCGAGTACTGACGCACTCAGGGAACCTGGGAGAAGAGCAGGAGAAAATCATTAGTGGGGTGGAGCGACAGATTCAGGGCAAGAGATTAAAAGAGCTAAATCGGGCTTGTGTGAGCAAGGGGGACTGCTGAGCTGGTGCAGGAGGAGCTGCCAGGGCTGAGCACAGAGACGGGCAGCATGAAGCTCCCCCTGAGCCACCTGAGCTACCTTGGGAGAGCTGATGCTGGCCCCACAGAGACCTGCAGCCTGATCCACACACCACAGAGAAAAAAGGGAGGACTGGGCTCTGTGCCCACCAGAAACCACGATCCATCAGAGGTAAATAGAGCAAGGTCACTGCAACACCTCCAGACACAGGACTGGGACCCCAAACCCAGAGAAAGACCTCATCTTACCAATGGAGCAAGGGCATCCAAATACCTCATGACATAGGAGGCTGGGACTGCAAGTCCAGAGAAAGACCTTGTCGTGCCAGGGGACCCTGCACACATTCGCCTTGCCCCATAACTGCCTGATGACCTGGCTTGCAGAGTGCCCCAGGGAACAAGGTTGCAGTGTCCCTTCCCAATACAATGGTGGAGCCATGAGTGGAGCTTCCACAATCCCTGGAGAGCTGAGTCTTGGCAGGGAGTGTGTGGAACCCCCAAGCAACCAAAGCCTCTATGCCAGAGGCTGGTGAGCCACAGCACATGTCCTGGCAGGCTGTCAGGGCAAAGGGGTGCAGAAGCAGTGGCACAGTTTCTCCCTTTTACACAACAGCCTGTTTCACTGCTCTGCTGGTGGCATGGAGAAAGTGGCCACAGGGGGACAACACACTGAGTGCCAGCAGCCTACAATGGGGTCAGGCGATAGAGCTGGACCCCCACTGCATCCCATCACCTCCACACCAGCACCCTGTGGTGCTCCCTGGGCACTGCCATGTCATGCCACAGAGGCTGTTCTGCTCTGGCACAGGGACAAAGCCACAGTGGGGCTGGCCCATTCCTCCTCCAGCCCAGTGTCCCGGATCATGCACAGCTCCAGAGGCATCTCTGCCCCAGGGCTGCCTTTTTGAGTGGTTGTTTGCTCAATGGCGGTGCATCCATGGACAGGAGCCTGCTGGGAGGTGTGCCCAGGGCAGGCTGACATTCACACTGCACGTTAGGCAATCCTGGCTGTTCAGTCCTTCCCTCAGCTGTCCCAGAAAGGCGGTGGTGAGGGCCGGCGGCTGGGAATTAGGAGCAGGGACGAGTGCGTCAGCACAATGGGAACGGGCACCTGGGGAAATCAGGCTGTGCCATGCTGCTGGGCAGAGACAGTGGGGCCCCGGCTGGTGTGGCCATGGAGAGGTGCAGCTGCACGCCAGAGCGTGAGAATAGGGTGACCCCATGCTGCCCCTCCTTTGGGACAGTGACTGTCTCCCATTCTGCACACACTGCACCACACATCCGACTGCACAGTGCTACAGTCCCCAAAGGTGTGATGCACAGTGACTCTGTTGCAGACCCACTGCAGGACAGGACCCCTCTTGCACAATTCTCTGCTCCTGCTGCTATCCCACCAGGCCATGAGCAGTGTATACACCTTCTTCCATCCTCCAAACACAGCTTCTCCAGATTCCTGGCTCACAGAGAGCAACATCTCCTATTCCTTCAGTGTTCCCCTTCAGCACTGCCAATATGCCTTCTGACTTGCCACTGCCATCCAGTCCCCTTATCAGGGTGCAGCAACTCCAGTGTGCCTCCTGTACCGCCCCAGGTGCAATTCCTCCCCTGGAGCCTCAGGGTTCAGCGTTGCTTTCCTCACTCCCTGCCCTCATTGTCCCGATGCAGACAGCACAGTTTACATCTCAGAGCAGTGCCACCAGCCTACACATTTCCTAACACACAGGCCCTCAAAGGCTCAGTGAGGTGGTATCCATCCTCCATGGGGAAGTAGCCTCAAGTTGTGCCAGTGGAGGTTTCGACTGGATATTAGGAAACATTTCTTCACCAAAAGGGCTGTCAAGTCCTGGAACAGGATGCCTGGGGAAGTGGTAGAGTCACCATCCCGGGAGGCATTTGGATGACGTGTAATTGTGGCACTTAGGAACATGATTTAATGATGGACTTGGCAGTGCAGGTTAACAGTTGGACTCAGTGAGGCCTTTTCTGACACAAATGATTCTAGGATTCTATGGTTACATAATTCCATAATGCTGGGACACAGTGGGCTGAGCCCCAAACCTGCCTGGCCCTTGTGCAGGATGAGGCCCACCCATGCAAGGGCAGCAGTCCCCATGCACTCCCCGCCTGGCTGCTGCACTTAGGGGTGATGATGATGAGCCGAGGGGCTGCCACAGGAACCGGCAAATGCCGACTAATTTGCTTTGGCTAATTAACCACCGCGTCCCGCCCACTACAGAGCACAGGCTCCACCTAATTGCCAGCCCTGTCTCTCTCACCATGTCAGACTCCAGCACCCAGCCCCACCCTGTTTTTTCAGTGCTTCTCCAGTGCCCGGTAAAGCTGTGACGGGGCCCGACGAAAGTTCTGTGTGCAGGCAGCTGGTGCTCAGAGAGTATTGGGGACCATGTTGATGTCTGTGTTGGGTGATACCACCAGGGCCATGTGCCTGATCCCCATATATCTCTCTCCTTTCTCTCTCTCCTCCTGCCCCAAGCAGGCTTAGCATCACATGCTCCCTGTGTCCAGCCCTGGCACCCAGTCTGGCCTGTCAGTGGGTACTGCAGCCACATGCTTCCTCCAGGCTGGAGAGCCATCTTGGTGCTGCTGGCACTGGGTACCCCAGCCTGCAGCAGGCACCCCAGCAGGCACCCCTAGCCTGAGCACAGCGAAGCTCAGCAGGCCTGTCTGGCCCCAGGGAACATACTGCATGAAGAGCCTGCAAAGCACCACTGCCACCCTTGGTAAACCTGTGCCCACATCTGTACCAGCACAGCCGTGCCGGCAGCCACGCCGCGCTTACCTTCCATGTCAATGATGGCCAGCACAGCACTGGTCATGGCTTCTCCCCGCTCATTCTCGGCGACACATGTGTACACGCCAGCATCCTCCTTCTTGCTGTCTCGGATCCAGAGGGTGCCATACTCCTCCCCACCCCGGGGCAGCTGCTCCTGATTTCGGTACCAGCGAAGACTGGGCTGGGGGTTGCCCACCACCACCACCCGCAGCCGAATATCACAGCCAGTGCCGATTGCTGCATTCTTCAGTTTCCGCACAAAACATGGTGCTGCCAGGCGAGTCGGGCCCTCCTCGGGCACATCTGATTCTGCTGTGACCTTGGCACGCTTCGGGGGGATGCCGGGGCTCGGCGGGGCTGCACGGGGCTCCCCACCAGCCCTACTTGTGCCACCACGTCCCTGTGCTCGGTGCATGGTCTGCAGCTCCCCCACCACTCCCCACGACCTCTGTCACCCCAAACTAGCACGTTGTGCCCCTCTTCTCCCCCTGCCTGCAGTCTGGCGTGCTGGGTGCCTGCCAGGGGCTCTGGGACAGTGGCAGCCCCCCGGTCCTGATGCCGTCCGGTTCAGTGCCTCCCCCCCACAGGCTGCAGCCCCGAAGGTCGCAGTGCTGTGGGCAAGCAAGGGGCTATATTTAGGCTGGGGCTCGGGTTCCTGCTCGCCCAGCCACTGCTCACCGAGCGCCCGATGCAGTGTGGCACTCACACCCCATGCTCCCCTGCGACCCCAAGCCCACCCAGCGCCTCAGCACCTGCTCCTTGCCGGCCTGGTACAAGTCCTGTGGTGCCGGCCGCTCGCTGAGCCGTCCCGGTGCTGTGGCCGTGGCGTCCCCCCCCTCACCCGTCCCGTCCCGCGCAGCCCCTGGTGAGCTGTGCTCTCTCTGCCCCCTCTCCTGAAGTGGCAGCTGCCTCTGATATGTCACATTCCTTGGCTGGGCTCCCCCTCTCCGCGCCTGCCGCTCTGGCCCTGCAAAGCTCAGCTCCACTTGCAAAGATAGAGAAGGGCCAGCACCTTTCCATATTAGCAGAGCAGCTCGTGGGGAACCTAGCCTTCCTCCCCCTCTTCCCCTTCTCCGGCAGTGTCATTGGATCAGGCCAGAGAGAGACCCTGGTGGCATGTGGAGGGAAAGGACACTGTCATGCTTCCTGCAACGCGAGACCCCGGGCAGGAGCCAGTCTGCAGGGCCCCTTCATCCCATTCCCAGCAGGCAACAGAGGTGGGGATCCCAGCATCCCTGATGACCCAAATCCACCTTGCCAGAAGGCGGCAAACACAGCAAGACTTCATTTCTGTCACCAAGCCCCTGCCTCGCTGCCTAAGAGTAGCCAGAGTTGTGGTCAGCAATGCTTGGAACAGGAGCATCCCACAGTTTGGTTTTTTGAGCTACCATGAGAGCTCCCACACATTATGCTCTGGGCAGCGAGCAGCCAGGGACTGTCATTACCAGATGCTGCCTGGCCACCCCCAGCCAAGGCAGGTCTTCCCCATCTCTGGTGTGATGGCACACAACTCAGCACTTGGCCCCAGTCACCCTTGCTAGGGGCTGTAAATCTGGGTGAACAGGACATCAGCAACACGGCACAGTGCTTCCCAGCTGCAGGCCAGCCCTGATGTCTTTGGCACAGCCCATTGCCTCCAGCCCAACGGTGCCAGCATCAGTGGAGCATCACCAGGGAGAACAAGATCCCAGGATCTCCCAGCTTGCATGGCTGGGGCACAACAGAATGGGATGCCCTGCTAGACCCACATCCTCACTGCAGAGTGGCTGAGCCAGCCCCATGGTCTTTGGGGCTGGAGAAGAAGCCTGGAAGAGCCCTGTGGGGCTCTTCTCTGCCATGCAGGCAAAGGGATGCTCTGTGCCCTGCCGGTTCCCAGGGGCTGAGCTCTGGCACAATCAGCCCGGGCCAGCAGGGAGGGAGTTGTCATCCCTCCCCATCCAGCCAAGGGGCCATCCTTGGTGTCACAGGGCCACCTGCTGGAGACAGCCGAGATCCAACATCTCCCATCTGGGGTTTGACACGCTGGCGTTTCTAACCCAGTCCTCATTGCTGGCAGTAGCACATGCCTTGACCCTAAAACATCACTCCCTGCCAAGCCCACTGCTCTCCCTGGGATCTGCTGCCTGGCACAGGGGTGTGAACCCTGCAACACCTCCTGAAGCAGAGCAACTTGATTGCTCTTTCCCATGGGGTGCTTGACCCTGGGTTCCCCTGCAGCATCCCCCACCACTGGGGTGAAGGACCCAAAGCCAAGATCCCCACATCCTGACCACATGGAGCGAGGCATATATGTTGGGAGGAAGAGGGCATAATGATGCTGGAGGCTGAGCCTGGGATGCAAACCTAGGGCGGTGGGTCTGATGTTCACAGGGTGCCAGATAGTTTGGGTTGAGGGGCACTTTGCTTGCAGGTTGGTGACACGGGGAGGAGCTTGGAATAGTCCCAGGCAGGTGTGGGTTTGGACAGGGCTGTCCCAGATGAGGGCTAAAAGAAAGTGGCTGTGGAGCTGAGAGCCACCAGAGTGTGGCCCTGGATGTGTGCAGGGGATTTGTGACCATCACCTAGAGCCCCTCCAAACCTGCTCAGGGTTTGGCTGGCTCCTGTCCCAGCAGGACTCCCCTACCCACTGCAACTGGGAAACACACCAGCACAGGCAGAAAAATACTCTGGGGCACCTTCAGTGTGAGAGACACACACTTTTTGAGTGTTCCTAGACAGCAGTCTAGGAACGAGCAGCCCAGGAGGTTGCTGGCCCTTCCATCCACCTTACCCTTGTACTGCCCACCGCAAGTGCTGCTTCCCCATCACCCATCCTATCTCTGCCCCAGAGATGCACTGAGAGGACAGAGTGATGCTCCGCTGTTTATTTTGGCCGCCTGAAGAGTCACATAGATGTGGTGGGGTGGGGGTGCATTGGGGCAAGGGGTGGGGATGCCTGCCCTGGCCCCCCAGGCCTCTCTCCAGCTCCTCTCATTCTCTCCCCCCTCTCTCCCATTCACTCACTCCTCCTCTTTCCTGTGTCCACCTACAGGTACCCTCTCGGCTCACGAGCCCAGCCCACTGCTGCTGTGAGTCCCTGTCGTGGTGGGGGGGGGTGGGCACTGCCCTCCTCTGCCCCACAGGGCTGCCTCTTGGGCCGGGGGAAGCGAAGGGCCCCAGCCCCCCTGGGCTGGGGTGGGGGGGACATGCAGATTGGGAGCCCCGTTGTTCTGAGCCAGGCAGAGAACAAGGGGCTCAGATCGGACCACCCCAACTTCTCCCCATCCCTAGCATTGCCACCATGCACCTGGAGAAGTGCCAGCTCCAGGGGCTGGCAGTGCTGGCACAGGAGGATGGGTCCCCACTCCTGTGGGATGAACCCCAAGCCTATGCCTGGCATGGGAAGGGGCCTGTGGGGGGATCCAGAACCCGCTGCTGGGACCGTCCGGCTCTCCATGGAGCCGGTCCAGGCCACCACCTGCTCCCCCTCGCCCCTCCTGCCTGTCCTCTCCTTCCTGCTTTCCCCCCAGCCCTGGCCTGATCCTGATGCTGACGTGGCCGCTGTGAAGCTGCGAAAGCAGAGCGAGCCTTTCAAAGTCAAAGGAGAGAGCCCGGGGGTGTGGGGGGCCCAGAGGCGGCTGCACAGGGAAACCCCTTAGGCAGTGCCAGGGGAGTGCCAAGGGATGAGGTGGGGGGCAGGAGGGGAGCATGGCGGCAGGACGGAGGCAGGGACAGAATGTGCCAGAGGGCTGCTGGAGCAACCTCCTTTACAGAACTTCATGCTGCTGCTGGGTCGCCTCACTCACCACCTGTGGGAGAGATGCATTGTGAGACACTGTGCCACTCCAGAGCCCAGAGGGCAGGAAGAGGTGTCATGCTCAGCCCCCTGCCTCCCTACCACCCTTGGGTGCCGCCCTGTGCTCACCTCTCCGTCACGGGTTTCGATGGTTTTGATCATCACGGTCTTTTTGGTGTGCACTTCGGAGCCTCTCTGCTCTGGGCTGGTCTCTGCAGGGAGAGGACACAGGGATAGGGCCACAGGATGTGTAGCATGGGGGCACAGGAGCGGGGCTGGGGTTCCGGTGGGGGCTTCAGCAGCCCTGGCTTAACTCCCTCTCAGCTCATGGCAACACCAAACAAAGTGCTCCCATACCAGGAGCTCCATATGGCACCTGTGAGTCCCCAACCTGCCAGCGTGGCTGGAGCCCCTCCCCGAAGGGAGATTTGACCCCAAACTGGGGACCCCAGGGGACTCATGGAATGATGCTCACCTCGGAAATTCAGTGCAGAGGCAAAGGTCTGGTGCATGGGGATGCTGATCCTGCGGGGATACAGAGGGAAGAGCTTAGTGCCAGCCAGCCATAGCCCTCAGGTGGCTGCTCCCAAAGTTGGAGCCCCAAAAAACAGCTGACCCTGCTGGTCCCCCTAGCTTGTCCTGTGCCCCTGCCACTCACCGGTTCTCCTCGCCCTCCAGCAGCTTGCGGTATGTGGCAATCTCTACATCCAGGGCCATCTTGACATTGAGCAGGTCTTGGTACTCACGCAGATGTCGAGCCATCTCATCCTTCAGGTGCCGGATCTCCTCCTCCAGACGGGCAATTGTGTCCTGGTACCCACCGGCCTCCCCCGCGAAACGCTCCTCCATCTCCCTCATCTGGCGCATCAGCGAGTCGTTCTGGAGAGACAGAGATCTCGGTGAGGGGGGGGAGCCCAGAGGAGCCAGGGTTCACCTGGGTTGGGAGGTGGGAGCTGGGGATGCAAGGGAGTCCTGGGAAGAACTGTGATAAGCCCTGGGCTGAGTCCAACTGATCTGGGACCATGATGGGTGACAGTCACCCTGCAGCGGCCAAGAGCTGGGCAGCAGGATCTGTCAGGGGAAGCTGGGCATATCCTGGGCATATGCCCAGGCCCCTCAGTAAAGCCATCCTAACCCAGCAGGAGGGCATGGAGAGCTGCAGGAGCACCAGATAGCTGCCTGGGGGTGGCACTGACACACTGGTGTCTGCTGGCTGGCTCCTATGACTATGACTGTGCCAGACTGGGACTGTTGTGTCCTGCTATTTTGCAACCACCTTCCCAGCCTGCAACCAGACACCCCAAGCTCTGCACCCGCCTGCCTGGAGCCTCCCAGGCTGGGTCACCTTTTACAATCTGTGCCCTGATCCTCAGACTCTGTCAAAACACCTCACACCAGGCCACTGCTAGGGGAGGCACAGCCCAGATGTGGGGTATGAGTTCCCCCATGGCAGCAACTCTGAGAACTAGGAAGAGCCTCCCCCCTCCAGAGATGTCACAGAGGTCCCTGAGCAGTCCTGGAGCTGCAGGTCTCTGCAGGGAAGTTGAGGGTCTCCCCAGTGTTGCTCTTAGCTCACCGTGCCCTTGAGGGCATCAATCTCACAGGTGTAGGACTGGATCTGGTGCCGGTACTCCAGCATCTCCTGTTTTGCCTGCCGCAGTGCATCATTGTTCTTGTTGGCTGCCTGCGTCAGGTCGGACACCTGGAGAGAGACCGGGGTCAGCAGGCATGGGCACAGAGATGGCTGGGACCTGCTGCACCGGGGCCAGACCAGAGCCCGCCGCCTCCTGCACCTTGGACTTGTACCACTCCTCGGCCTCAGCGATGTTCTTGGCAGCAATGCTCTCATACTGGGCACGGATGTCCCGCAGCGCAGCCGTCAAGTCAGGCTTGGAGATGTCCATCTCCACCTGGATGTGCTGCTCCTGCAGCTGTGCCTGCAGCTCCCGGATTTCCTGGGTGGATAAGGTAGCCTCTTAGAGCACCCAGTCCATACTCCTCGCCCCACAGGTGCCACTGGGAAAGGGGGTCACCCAAACTAACCTCTTCGTGCACCTTCTTGAGGAAGGCGATCTCCTCCTGCAGGGACTCAATACGTCTTTCCAGGTCAATGCGTGCCAGTGTGGCTGCGTCCACATCCTGGGTGGGGACACAGAGTGAGTGGTAGCAGAGGTTGCAGGGAGAGCATCAGGACTGGAAGGCACAAAGGACCATGCCCTGGTGCTGGGGCCAGCCTGCTGGGGGAAATCGGGGTGGGAAGGGAGTCAGGGGTCCCACACAACACGAAGGGGACTGGTACTCACAGCTCTGAATGCAGCGAGGTTGTTCTCAGCTTCCTCTTTCAGCTGGATCTCCTCTTGAAGCCTGTAGGCAGAGAGGGGAGGCTAGGGGAGTCTGGAGGAAGGCCCATCCTGCTGTGGTGATGTCCCCCCAAGGTGTCCCTTAGCCCAGCATGGCCCTGTGGGAAGACGGCAGATTGTCCCGTGTTCCCGGCAGGCAGCAGAGGGCTGGCAGGGGGCCAGGGGCTCTTCCTCCCATTCCCTATTATAGTCAACACCAGAGAGATCACAAAGGCATGAGGTCAGCTCAGTGCCACGCACGCTGCCCCAGCCCTTATAGGGGAGAGTGACCAGCAGCTGGGGGGCCAGGGTACAGCATCTGGCACTGGGGGACCCAAGAGATGGCCATCAGCTGAACTATCCCAGGGAGAGCAGGAGGACAGATGAGTCTCAGTGATGCTGTGGGATGGGGTATGGAGAGGGGACTGCTGCGGGGGATCCCAGGTCAGGGCTGAAGGTCTAGGCTTGTGCCAGGGGACGGGACAGTACTGCAGGCTGCATGTTCACAGAAAGGCAGTGGGGAGGAGATAGAGGTGCACAGGCAGTACTGGCACAGACAGTGGCAGAAACCCAACACCCGTTTGTTCTGGGCCCTGCTCCTCCCCTGTCACTGAAAGTTCCTTCATGGCACCACCCCCAACTCCGCAGCACCAGGGGCTTTGCCCCACTAGAACCCCAGTGCTGGCTGTCTGTGGTGGTGGCTGGGATTACAGAGGGAGACAGCAGGCTGTCACCCCCAAGGGGTGGGTACTTGGTGTTCCCAGGACACAGGATCCAGGAGGGAAGGTGCAGGCCAGCATCAGAACATGCAGCTCCCCCTGAGCATCTGTCCTTACAGGCAGGTGCCCCATGCTGGTCAGTCCCTGGGGGCTCCTTCAGCCTGGCCACCCTTGTGGTAATCCCCCCGGTCCCAGCTCTCTTTCCCAGCACCAATCAGATCCACAGCATCCTTGGCATCTCCTGCTACTCACAGGGCATTATGGACACCCACAGCAGGCCTGGAGCATCCCTGGCCTGCGGAAATGCTGCTTCCTCCCCTCGTTCTTTCATGTCCGGAGTTGATGAAGCACCCTCCCCGGGTTATCCTCCTCCTCACTTCCGCCTGCCTGGCTGCGCCTGCCTGTCTATCTGTCCCACAGAGCACAGCTCATCCATGGGCTCGCCAGCCCTCCCTGGTGCAGGCAGAGGTGGGGACCCCACGGTGAGGTGCACTTTGATCTCCCAGCTCTGAGTGTCCTGTGGTATCACAGCCCAGCCTGAGCCCCACTGTAAGGGAGGGCATAGGGACGCCCCTGCCCACTAGGGGCTGTTTGGGCATCCGGAAAGTGGTCAAGGGGGTCAGAGTAGTCAGGACATGATGGGCTCTGAGCGTGAGGCACAAGGATGACAATAAGCACCAAAGGGGCTGCCAGGGTGAGCTCTGCCACCACCCATCCCTGGGGGTAGAGATGCACAGATGGTTACCCGCACAGATGTTCCAAGGGCCCCCACTCACTTCTGCTTGAGCTTCTGCAGGTCATCAAGCAGGTTGTCGCGCTCGACCTCCACACGAGCCCGCTGGTTGGTGAGCAGGTCCACCTGGCGCCGGAGCTCCCGCAGCTCCTCCTCATACAGCTCGGCTACACGGGTGGGCTCCTTGCCCCGCAGGCGGTTCACCTCGGCCACCATGAGGGCATTCTGCTGTTCCAAGAAACGCACCTTTTCAATGTAGTTGGCAAAGCGGTCATTGAGCTCCTGCAGCTCCACCTTCTCGTTGGTGCGGGTCTGGAGAAACTCCTGGTTCATGGCATCGGCCAGGCTGAAGTCCAGCAGCTCGCCGGCACCTTGGTAGGCACTTTGGTAGGAACGCAGGGGTGTCACGCGGGTGGTGCGGAAGCTGGACAGGCTGGGGACCGCCGAGGTGCGGGACACCTGGTAGACACGGGAGGTGACGGAGCTGCCACTGCTGCCCTTGCTCCCGAAGGAGGCACGGGGGAAGACCGGGGAGCCGCCAAAGGTGCGGCGGTAGGAAGAGACCCGCTGGCTGGAGGAGTAGGACTGGCTCATGGTGGCGGCGTGGGACAGCGAGGCTGGAGCAGGGAGCAGGCGGAGGGGCTGGCGAGCGGCCGGCAGCTCGAGAGGCGTCAGGAGGGGAGCTGCACGCCGCTATTTGTATCCTGCTGACATCACTCGCCCCTCCTGCTGCCGGGCAGCAGTGGGATGCTGCTGCAGGGGGGATGTCCACCAGCCCCCGCCTACTGCCCCTCACCTGCCTGCACCCCCCCCAACAGACAAGAATGATACGACAGTACCCATGGACCTCCTGGCCCCCCCAGAGTCCCCTGGTGGATCGGCCTTGACCCCAGCCCCCACTGCTCTGCCCTATCCCTGAGGCTTTGAGAAGAGTAAGTGGAGAGGCTGGTTGTGAGGCCCCTGTCAGGGCACCGTGTCACCCATGGGGGGCCCAGACAGACAGCTTAGGCTGATGCCATAGGGGAAAGACCTTTACTTGACCCCTTTAAGCCAAACCCCATGACTGGTAGCCGTGGTCCCAAAATTGGTCTTGAGCACTCCAAAAGGCTCCTGATGATGCCCTGAACCACCCTATGGCAAGAGCATCAGGCTCAGCTCTTCATGTGGGGCCAGACTCCAGCCACCCCCACCCCCAGAGAGTGAGCAACAAAGGGCCCTGGAGAGGGGTTGATGGGGGGAGACTGCCCTGAGTGTGCTTGTACTGACCCACCACCCAAACTCTCTTACTAACATGGGTATTTGAGTGCAGGACAGGGTCTGGTCACTTTCGAGTGCTTCTGAGTGACCCCAAGCAGGTGCTGGTTCTGAGCCCAGTGGCGATGATGTCAGTCCCCTGTCCTCGCTTAGGCGCATTCCCAAAGCAGCAGGCACCCAACCAAAATAGCCTTCCCAGCTCATACTCATGGGGTGTGGGGCATACATACATGGTATTTATAGCCTCCCTATTAACTCTTCTTTTTCCAGGCATATGGAAAGCACAGCTGGACAGGAACCCTATCTGGAGCAGCCCCAATCCCTTTCTGGTCCCCATAACTCCAAGACCAGAACAAGGTCCCCAGGTTATCCTGAGGCACTTCAGGCTCTGCCCTATCTCCTCAGTCTTCCCCTCGTCTGGAAAGTACATTGGGCTCAGAAAGCCCAGCCCAGCTCCCCAGAAATTTCCAGAATGGGGAATACCCCAGTCCTCCTGGGAACCCCCAAACCCAGCATAGCTTCCTATCTCCTGGGCAGGTGGTAGGCCAGGTCAGGGACCCCCAGGGCCATGTGCAAACCTGTGCCAGCTAAAGAGGACATGCTGAGGGAGGCGAGGTGTGCTGGGGGAACCACTCAAGAGGGCACCCCTCGCTTGGAAAGCACCCCCTTCTCCCCAAGCCTGCCAGCACACCTGGCAACCCTCAGCTCTGTCCAAGCTGCACTGTTTTGGCTGACGTCAGCTGGCTCATCCCCAGCGCCTCTGTCCCTGGAGGCCCTGGAGTAGGGGACCACTGTGCCACCAAGCACAGAGTGACTCAGCCGCAGGAGCAGCCCTCAGCCCTGCCTGGCCCTGCACCTCCTGGCCTTCTGTCTTGGTCGTAATGGAGGTGCCAAAGAGTGCCATAGCTCAACCATGGCAGCATCAGGACAGTAAAAGCTTGGGCTTGGTCATGGAAGCATTCTCAACTGCCCTGGCCCTGGAGGCACTCCTGTCTGCTGGCTGCCTGCTCCATGCCAGCTGGGAGGCCAGCGAGGGTCTGGGTCCCATAGCCATGCAGGTGGGCAGAGGCTCGATGCCCTGCAACCTCTGCCTCTCCAAGCCCCCCCAGTGCCTGAGCCCCTACCAGCCACCCAGTTGCAGTGTGATGTGGCATCTTCCCGGAGGGTGCAAGCTGCCTGGCGGAGCCTGCCTTTAAAAGGGAAGGTATTTCCAGATGGGGTTGTTTCATCCCAGCGCAGGGGGAGGATGGAAGAAAGGGGGGCTTGTGGGGGGAGAGTAAATGGAAAAACAGACAGCATCCTCCCTTCTTCTGGCCCTGCTCCGAGTATGCCCTGCACATCCCCAAGCTCTGCACGTGTGCCCTGCCTGTGCCGCAAGTGATGATTGCAAGGTGGCGAGCCAGCCCTTAGCTGGTGTGCAGAGAGGCCGGTGGATACCCATCCCAAGGGGTCTGGGACAGCACACCTCCAGCCATAGAGTTCAGCCATCCCTTCCCATGACCCCATCCCACTGCTGTGCCAGCTGGGGGGGTGGGGAGGATGGACTCCCCAGGGATGCTGTGTCCAGCAGTGCCTGACATCCTGCCCTGGTGCTTCAGGTAGGGTGATACAAACCGCATCCCCAGCTTGGGGAGCCCTTGTTCCCAAGGTCAACCCACTACATCATCCCACAGAGCAGCACCCCTGGGGTGCTCCAGGGAGGGGAAATGCACTCTTGGGCACTGCTACTTGGAGGGGAAGCAGTTCAGAGGCGTTAGCCAGCAACATCCTCCTGACCCTGCTCAAGGACAGACCATTTGAAGTGGCCTTTCCTCAGCTGCTGTGACAGCCTTCCGGGAAAGCTTTTTGCAGACAGGGGCCCCACGGCTTGCAGAGGGCGGACAGATGCCTTGGACTTTCAGCAGACTCTTAGGAAAGCCCCGTCTGCTTACAGGACCCAGCATGACGGGAAAAAAGGGATAAAGTGCAGGACCCAGAAACCCTGCCCCAGTCCCTTCCCAGGGACATAATGCCAAATTCCGTGCCACCTAAAGACCCAGAGGCTGCAGAAAGTGAGGAGGCTGCCAAGAGCAGCAGTGCAAGGCTGACTCCTGTCCTATCCCACCCCATTCTGCTTCCTCATGACTCTGTCCCAGGCCAGGCTGACCCAGACCGGCGGAGCCTGGGAAGTGGCTCCTGAACCCCCGCACTGGCCTGGTCCCAGCTTCCACTGAGCCCTGGATGAGAGTGCTGCTGGGAAGGCTTTTGGAGCTGGAATGTCAAACAACTCTCTCTGGTCATGACATCCTTGTGAGCAAAGCCAGCTGCATCCTACAGCCGCCCCTCCTCCCCAGCCCTCCCTCCCTGCTGCTCCTCCAGGATTTAAGCTCTGCACAGCCTCTCCGGGCTGTAGGCATCTTGAAGCTCAAAGCTAGGTAGGATGTGGGCACAGGGTGCTGGCCCCTCCTTGGCCCTGTACCGTGCCACCAGGACCCCAGTGCCCCCCTCACGCCTGGCTCCAGCTCAAGGATGAGTGGTGGGATGGGAATGAAGCAGCAAGGGTGTCCATCCCCCTCCCTCCTGACCCCTAGCTGTCTCCCTTCATCCGCTCCTTTTACAGCCATAAGCCTCACAGACATCTTTTCCCTAAGAGGGAAGGACTGTGTGGCCCATTCCCCAGTGCTGACGGACCCAAGGCACGTGCTATTGTCTAAATAGGAGATGGTTCTCCTTCCCTGTCTGGATCACGGTCCAGCCTGTCATGACAGGGTCCCAGGAGGTGGTGGGTGCCCTAAAGTCTTCAGCCCCCCACCCATTGTCCACCCCAGCTGCCCTCATGCCTTTGCCCACTCCAGAGCTCAGGACCATTGGGCACACAGACTATCTGGCTATTCCTGGTCCCCGCCTCTGTGTCCCCAGGTGATGGGGATGCTAAGGATAATGCCCTGTCTCTGAGTGGCACAAGGATTCTGGGGGAGCCTGGATGCCACATGACATGCATGGGTGCTGGGGGTGTCCAGCTGCAACCTGTACAGACACTGGGAGGCATTTCCTTGCCCCCTTGGTCTTTGTATGTCCTTGGGGTGAGTTGTTGCATCCATGTTTCATAAAGATGCTGATGGCAGTGTGTTGCCCTCAGTGCCATGTAGATGCTGGGGAAGACCAGCTACCTCCATGTCCATGCAGATGCCTGAAGCATATACCTGCCCCCATCACTTGTCTACAGCTAGCCCTGTGATCCATATGCTGGGGGTGTTCTCTCATCCCCACAGCCTAGGGGCAGTCTGAGGATGTCTGCCTACCCCTGTGGTCCATGGGGACATTCACCTGCCCAAGTGGTGTGGAGGCACTAGGGATGCCCAGCTTCCCTTGTGGTCCATGTGGATGTAGAGATGACTGGGCATCCGCATGGCCCACAAGGATGCTGGGGTGTCTGTCTGCCCTCCCACAGGCCTCGATAGCATCACCCATGCCACAGGCCTTGATAGCATCACTCATGCCAGTGAGATGAGGTAGCATTACCCGCTGCATCATTCGCCATTCACGTAAGGCATGGGGGCCATTCACTCAGCCTCCAGCAATGCCTGGGCAATGATTTCACTTTCCCATGCTCAGACACGTGGGCTGGGATGCAGGAACTGCCTCAGTGGATGCCATCCTTTTGCTCATCCTGCCAGGGCTGGCTAGGGGGTGTCCAGGAAGCCTGGCAGGCAGTGGGAGAAGGGGGTGGCACTTCCTGGAGCTCCAGCTGTGTTTACAGGCTCTGTCCTGGGCCATCTTTCCATTAACCCCTTCCAGCAGGGCTAAGCACCTCCTGCCAATCCCCAGAGCCTCTTGCCACCAGGGAACAATTTTCAGAGCAAACCCTGCCTGGAATACCACCCTGGGTTGCCAGGGGACGTGGGAAGGGCCACAGTGGCCTGTGCCTTCTGGTCCTGTCCCTGCCAGGCACCACTGGGCACGCACATGAGCCCAGCAGCAGGGCACGTGCACTCCAAGGAGGAGCTAGTGCCTTTCTGAGAGGGCTGCCTGGGGCTCCCTGCTGCACTGGGTGATCCATGGGGCAGAGTGGGATAGGAACAGGAGCAGTGTCTTCCCAGGAGCATGGTGATGGGGTGGGGAACAGTCATGACAGGTGCTGCGCAGCCCCTGGCACACAGCCAGGGGTGAGTCAGAGCCCACCCGGAAATAGCCATAGGGAGCTTTTTCTGGAAGCTGCACTGTTCCTGGGAATAGCTGCAGCATGCCAAGGCACTGCCCTTTGCTCGCTAGGGCAGGGCTGGGTAAAGGCCACACCCGGCCCTGCCACTCACCCCTGCTCTGACACCCCAGATCCAGGCACCCCCAGCTCCTGCAGACACCCCCACTGGGACCCTTCTGCCCTGGGCACGCACATCCCCTGGCTACCCACCCGCTCTACCAACTGGGGAGCCACGGACTCCAAATGTCCCCACGTATCCTCCACAGACCGGGAACCACTCAACAGCACTCCGTGCCGGCAGCAGCAGGGTGTGATGCTGGCAGGAGAAGCATGGGGACAGCCATCTGGCTCCTACTTCTCTTTGGCAGGGGGGTACTGGGTGGTGGCATGTGCGTGCCAGCTCCGGGCAGGGTGCTGGGTGCTCTCCCAGCCTGGTCCCATCCTGGCAGGACACTGTCCCTGTGTTTTGCTGTGGTTGACATGGAGACCCTCCAGCTGTCTGTTTGCAAGTTGCCAGATAGTAGGAGTGCTTGTTTGATTTTTCTAGCGGAGAGAGGCAGGTGCTGGGGCTGGGAGCATAAATCCAGAGCTGTCAGGAGCTCTCAGCATGACAGGTCATAGGGTCACGGGCAACAGGACCACCAGTTTCCAGTCCCCAGGCGTCTCCAACTAACAGGGTGCCCATGCTGGTGACTCAGGAGATGGGAATCCAACTGGCACTCAACACCTGGGCCCCACGCAGCTTTCACAGGCTGCCATGTTCCTATCCCAAGGCTGCACACCCATTGCCTGGAAGACACAGGATCCTGCTGGGAAAGGATGCACGCAGACTGATGGAAACCCAAAACCTCACTGCCACACCCAGCCCATGCAGAGGACCCAATCAAGGGCAGAAGGCACCCCAATCCATGCCAGCACAAGGAGTCGTATCCCCTGGGAGTGCTCCTGCAGCTGGCAGGCAGCCAGGGTGCTGCCCTGCCACCATGCCAACTCTCAGAACCCTGTGCAACACTGTCACTCAGAGACATCCTTCCCCAACATGGCACCAAGGGCTTGTGCCTTGTTTCCTGTGAGGGCTGTGCAGTGCCAAGGCGGGGGAGCAGCAACGATGGGAGGGAGGCTGCAGCTTGGCTTACACCAGTGACCTACCTTTGGAAAGCCAGTGTGTTCCCCTGTGCACCTGCACACCCCTGTGGCCACAAGTGGGGCACCCCAGGGCAGGGTGGATCACCAACCCTGGGGAGTCTGTCCCTGACACCTGACTCCCACCCCAGAGACTTCTGGCTGCATCCCACTTTCACCCACCCTTAACCCAGCCCTGTCCTGGCTTTGGCAGGGATAGCATTTGCCTGGCCTGGACCAGGGTGCGGGGTGAGGGGTGCATAGTGTGGATTGCAGAGTGTGACTTTTCATGGGGCAGGGTGTGGATTGTGGGATGGGGAGTGCAGGATGCAGAGTGAGGAGTGTGGGTGAGGGTGAAGGTGTGCAGTGCTGGGTGCATGGTGTGGATTGCTCGATGTGAGGTCCAGGTTGTGGGTACAATGTACCTGGTGTGGGGTGCAAGGTGCAGGTTGCAGGATGCTGATTGCGGGGTTGCAGGTCGTGGGGCGCGGATTGCAAAGTGTGGATTGCAAGATGTGGATTGCACGATGCATGCTGTACGGTGTGGATTGCAGGGTGTGGACTGCGGGGTCCAGGGTTCGGGGTGCGGATTGCAGGGCGCAGGGTGCGGAGGTCGCGGGGCGGGCTGCGGGGCGCAGGGCGGTCACTCCTCCGCGCCGGCAGGGGGCGCTGGGCGGGGCGGGGCGCGGGGCGGCGGCGGCCATGCAGGTATCGGGCGCGCTGCGGGGCGCGGGGCGGGGGGGGTTTCCCGGG
>VWZG01010103.1:958901-1081680 GCA_013396735.1 Grallaria varia | reverse complement strand
AAAAAAAAAAAAAAGAGATTGGAAGTATGTTCACTTTAGAAGGCAATTACTTGCTTTAGCCTTATTGATAACTCAGAACAGCAGGACCCTGAACATACATGGATCGATGGGATCACTATCAAAACCCAAGAGTGGGTTATGATGAGGGGCTGCTGCAGATCGCAAAATCAAAGTACAGAATAGGATGAATTTATCCTTAATTATTAGTGATGTGGGGCGAGAGATATATTTTTTGGAAGCTTCAGCTCAGTAGATTTGTGCTGCAGGTTACAATCAGCTTAGAGTAAATCATTGGTAGAGTTTCTGATATGACATTTATCTCTATTCTGAAACCAAAGTATGCTCTACCCAATAGGAGGGAACTGTTGTATAACAAAGCAGTTGGCAGTTATCTAAAGATCAATGGTAGCAATCAAATTGTGTTCAACATGGGCAAAGGGAGGACAGTTTCCACGGGCTTTGTAGATAGGCAGACACAGGCAGTACTTTCAGATTGGTAATTTCCAGAGGCTAAGATAAAGAATAAACAAAACTGAAAGACAGCTCCAACAACACAAGTGAAAATCTAAGTGCCTGAAAAAATAATTATTCAAAAGCTTCACTTCCACCGTAAAGAAAACTACAAAAAAAATTGGGATATTATATGTATGAGAAGACAACTAGCAAAAAGATAGCAGGTGATAACACATTCTAGAAAGGTCTGATCCTATTCCACTTTTTTGTTGATGAATTACAATAAATATACAGTGACACTTGATTAAATCTTCATCTAAGAAAACATCTGATGGGATGCTTAAGAGCAATCAAAAGAAGACTTTGGTTTACTCAAACAAAATACGTTTAAATATAACCAAGCACAAAATAATACAGCGGAAAGAAGAGTGCATGTGCCATCCACAGAGTAGGAAACACATCTTTTGCAGCGACTGCCGATAAGCAATTCAATACATGCTCCTTGGGCACTGTTGTAGGAAAATGGGCTATTATAATCTCTGGACATGTAAGCGGCAGAAGTAGGACTGGTATTAGTATGCTGTCAACAGTTTTAGGGGCCAAATTTTGAGAAGGACATTAGAAAGCAGGACAAGGTGAAGTAAAAGGTCATAAAAATTGACTTTGAAAGCAGAAGAAAATGTGCTAAAGTGAAAAAATTTAACAGCTCAAGTAATTTAGCTTTGGAGAGAGCAGGCTGAGAGTGACATGATTGTACTGTCTAAACATTTTCAAAGGGAAAAAATAGAAAGCACTAAAGGGTTCTTAAAGAAAGACAGATATAAAAAGAACCATAGCTAGCAATAAAGCTAAATATGAAATCATGCACCAATTTGTAATTGCAAAAGTGATTAGCCACTGGGAAAAAAATATAAAGGAAAGTCCATCTTCATCTCTTGATGTCTTCAGATCATGAGTAGATGCCTTTGTGAAACACACTGCTCTGACAGAGAAGTTATTTTTTAAATCAATGTGTTCAGCTAACAGCCAGTCTGGGAATTAGATCCACAGGAAATTTCTATTTAGCCTGCAGCTCTTTTCTTCAAAAAGGCCAGCTCCCTGGATTGGGCAGCAGCCTTCCTATCCTTACTCTTGTTGCCCTGCTCCTCCAACAGCAGACACTGAGCTCAGCTTTGTTTCTATAGGAGGGGGATTTCTGCCATCTGCTTCTGGTTTCCATGGAGGATACCAATTGATCAGCCACTGTGTGAGAGGAGCAGAGATGCTGTGCTGTTTTCAGGAGGAAGAGGCTTGAAACCTGCTCTAGTCCTGTGGCTACTAAGATCAGACCTCCTTGATTTCCTTCTAGTAAGTTACTGAACTTTGAATTATGAGAAATACAGAAAGCCACTCATCTTGACAAAGTAAAAAGTGGTTCAACTAGCACAAGTATTATAGTTCATATCAGAATTTATGTATAAAAAGCAGTCTTCCTAATACAGGGAAGATGAACACATCTTTCATTAAAAAAAAAAAAAGAGAAAAGAAAAAAGTCTAGTCATCTTTGAAAGGTTTTTGGAAAGAGGGAGGGTGGTTCACCAAACTCAGATGCCCATAGCCAGACAGAGGATACCCATCTCTGGAGCAAAGCCTCCACTGGTCTCTACTGAGTAGGCAGGGTATTAAGACCCGAATGTTGGAAAGGTGATTAATCAGGCACTTTAGAATGTGTAGGCACAAGTTAGATCCAGATCAGGTACATGAAATCTCATTTGTAGTTTGGACCATTAACAAGTTCTTCTGCCCTTAAAATCCAAGACTCCAAATACTATTCTATTGTACCAAGGCTTATAGCAAGTAGTATGATATTTTACGAGACCAAGTGATTTATCACAGCTATGTGTCACCACCAATATTACTACTGAGAGGAATAAAAGCTGAGAGGGAGAGCTGTGACTTTTGAATAGAGAAATGCAGTGTTTGCTCGCAAAGATATCTCACAGTCTTTGGGAATGAGGAAAATAAACTGCAGATATCAGAAAATTTAGAAGAGCACTAACATTTTCAGGAAGTATGGTTAAATGCTCATATTTCTTTAATCTTTCACAAACCAGAAAATATAAATTGGTACATCAGCTATCAGTGTCTGATCCCCAGTTTCTCACCTAGGTTAAGCTGCAACCACAATGGCAGAGCAGGGGCATGTGCTCCCCTCCAAACATAACTCTTCTTTCCCTGTAACACCACCAGCAACATGGGCAAGGAATGCTATGGCCTGAAAATTCAAATCAAAGGTTTGCCTATGCAATAAATTGTTTCTCTTGAGGTGCACCTGGCACTCAGTATGGTGTTGAGCATTTTTCATGGATGAAACCACCACTGTCCTGAGATTTGTCCAAAAGACTGGAGATTTTTTTTTTTGAGAGAAACATCATTCTGCACCTTTGAGTGGTAACCTGCACTGGTATGCCTTTGTTTTGGGTTTGGTTTGGGGTTTTTGGGGGGGGTTTTTTGTGTTTTTTTTTGTTTCTGTTTTCTTTTGTCAGGAGGAGGAGATAGTGGGAGGAAGAAAAATGTTTTGGTTTCATTTTGAGGAGAGACAATGCAGACACGTAGTTTTGGGGGTTTGAAGTATGCTTTCTATAATGAAACTGTCAAATTCAGGCATATTTATACTTTCTCCATGAATTAGCAGTCATTTGTGACTTTGTGGAAAAGATTTTGCTCAGAAACGCTTTTAATGCGGGACAAATTTTCACCCAAATATCGTTAACTTCATGAAAGTTAGGGTTTTCATGCATGAACAATAGATTTGTTACATACTGCTTGCCTTCCATGATTGAGACATGCCATCAAAGAAACATGTGATACAAAACAATCTAGCTATTGAGTAGTTCAATGGATCATAGATAATCTATGGTTTGACTCTTTTTTAATTGAAACTATCCAGTAAGTATTTGTGAATAATGTACATGCTCCTGTGCTCAAAAATTGTTCACAAATGATTAGTGAACAGGAAAAAAAGGAGCTAAAGCTGCAATGCTTATTTTTTTTTAATAACCAATTCAATCTGAATTACTTTTGGAAAGATCGTTCAGCATTAGCTAGTCATCATACCATGTACTTTTAGGGAACATATTAGATCTGTAAGTGGTCCATCAAAAAAATGAAAATTCAGCACTATACAGTAATTTGAGGGCATGCTTTTAAATATGTGGTGTTTAGGAGGATATTGAAACACCCTCACAATTCTAAAACATGCTTCATTGTCCAAAGAGTGCTGAGATTTCAGCTGGCTCATGAGCGTTAAGCAATCAATTCTTGTAGACACAGCTTTAAAAGTGCTTCCATTTAGTCTGGTTGAATTACAAATGAGTTATTTCATTAGCAGAATTATTATTTTGGGATGAACTCCAGAACATTAAAGCTTTACATTTAACCTCCATTACAGCCCAGAATTGAATTAACCTCTCTTTCCCATATAAAAGTTGCTAATGCACTTTCCTTGTAAAATGCAAATGTCGTTACACTACGTTTTGCAGAAAGCACTTAGAAAAATTCAGTAGAATTATGGTTCATAATATTTTTGTGCATTCGATTAAAACACTACATTTTAAGAAAATTAGTTTGTTTTCTTTCCTATCATTGAATACTGACACTTGGAAGAACAAGTACTTCTGAATTACATGCTAAAAATCAACTTAGTATCTCAGAGCAGAAACTCAGTGGTGCTGTAATAGATATGCTGTACAAACACAAAGGCTTATGTTGGATGTTCCGTGTTCAAGGTGGTTAAGAGAATCAATCAGGACTTTACTTCTACTAAACTCTCAAAAATCTTTTTGAAGCCCCTCTGGGTTTAATTCTTTCCTGTTCCCAGTTCAGAATTAGAAGTGAAATAAGAGAAATAAAGCACAAATTTGCATGTTGCTGGAAGCAGGATGAATTGAAACCGCAGATACTGTGAGTGGCTCTACCTCTGATGCCTGTTATCTTCAAATCATGACTGCAGATCCCAGAAGACATGGGTTGTGTCTCTAGTCACATTTCAATGCGTTTTTCTAATGTTATAGAATACTTACAATTTTAAAGCAGATTCTTGTGATTGCAAGACTTGGCTTTGTTCTGAATGAGAACAGAAAAATTCTACATGTACTGCAAAGAAAAAAAATCTGTGAAAAACCATGTACCGGTTAGTTATTAGCTATTTTAGTTTTCGTCATTATCTATTTTTTTAAACTACAAAAAACAGTTATGGAGAATAAAGTAAAATAGTGTTAATCCTAAAACAGGATATTTTTAGCACGAAATCTGTTAGATTTTCTTTCTTTTTTTTCCTTTTTTTTTTTTTTTTTTTTTTGCCTGTTTACTGGAAACACACCCAATTACACAGCGTGTCAATTTTTATGAATGATGTGCATGGACTTAACAATTCCAGGTTCAAATGGCAAAAGGGAACTGGACACTGTTCATAGCATGATGAACTCAGGCATGAGTTCTTCTGAGTTGAAAAGATCAAGAAATTGAGGAAACATAAGGAGAAGATATCAAAACCTAAGTGGAAATTGATATAATGTTTTTACTGATGCAACGTAGTCAAATCCTACAATCATAGTCACTGTTAATGCTATGGCAAATAGTGAATGTGGTCCATTTTTGTATTGCATCAGAAGTATGCTCACCTGGAAAAACTACAGGGTGTGGTTTAGTAGGACTCAAAATCGTCCATAATTCAAAACGAATTTTCTGTATGTTGATATGACTTCTCAAAGAGAATTTTTTTTTCTGACTGGCTGTGTTTTTTCACATTCTGAAAGCACTGCAAGAAACCCATGCCTCAGGAGCTCAACAAAGAAGGTCTCAGAGACTATCAGCTCACAGTGTCCAACAAGGATCTCAGAAAGGCCACACCCACAGATTGCAGGGTTTATCTGAAGATTTTCCCCTCTATTTTCATTAGATTTTCTGAAAACATACAAGTTGAGAAAAACAGTCAATATGGAATATGTGTTAGAATAAAGAAGAAAGCACCACTGGAGCGTATTAAAAAGTAGCTACAGACAATTGGAGGATTATCAAAGCATAGTTCATGGTCAGTGTTCTAGACTGTCACTAATACCAGAAAGAAAATGGATAAGGATAAAGACTACAGGCAAATCCATCATAAAAGAGCATGGCAATTTATCAATTATATTGATTTACTTTAATGATAGCATCTCAGAGACTGTCAGATTCTTCCACCTGTTCAGCAGATAACTAAAGGAACATTTTCACAGCTTCTTTTATCCCCTTCAAGTCTATCCCCTGCATTAAAATGAAGCTTTTACAGTTTTGACAGGACATTTAAAAGGAGTTAGTCTGTAAAGCTTAATTGTTTGTTTTCTCCTGGGGGTCTTTTGCACTTGTTTTGAACCACTCATTGGAGGTGGCTTTCAATTATGAGCCTAGATTCAGATCCTTGTATAGGCAGACCTTGCACTGCCTATAAATCCTGGAATTTCACAACCATCAGACAGACTCTTTAAAAGCTTTTATGAGAAAATATGGTTTAGGAAGGAGACAGCTGGTATTTAAATTATCCATGTGAGAGAAATTACTCTTATTCATTCACCAGATGCTTTATTCATATATAGATTTTTAAATTAATAATTCCATAATACTTGCAACTATATAATCCTAAAATCCACAGTTTTGCTCAATGACATTAACAAACCTTGACATCTTTTTCTATTTCTAGTAAATAGTGAAGCACATTTTGCCAATTGCCATTTTGATGAAACATTACAACAGAAGAAGAGGAAAAAAAGAGTTTGATGTCCGCTGGCAAGATGAGTAGAGTTCATCAAACTTATTTCTGCCAGTACTCTAGGTGCAGACTTCAGAATCATTTGACTAAGAAAAACATACTGGCTAGTCCTAGGCACAGCTACCCCTACTACTCGCAAGCTGCACTGCGGTATATTTTTAAAACCAAAGAACTAGAAGCCAGAGATACCTAAAGAGTGGGGAAACACTTCTTATCTACTAACAGAAATTGGACAAAAAGAGGATTCAGGATGAAAAATACGAATATCAGGGAAAAAAGTTCTAGAATGTTCTAGAAAATTATTTGAGTTGACATTGTTGACACTTAATGTATTAAAGAGGTGGAGAAGCAGCTGAGCTGTCTTGAGCATAGAGTCCATGCAAAATAAACCTGCAATCTCTGGGCACATGATTGCTGGGAAAAAGTTTAGTCAATCAGATAATGTTCTTCTTCCTTGCCACCCTGAAATTATTTTTTCCTGTTCTCTTCTTTCCAACTTGATACATTTCATTTCTCTTCAATTCTCTTATCTTAAACATTAAAGCCTCCTTCTTTACTTGGAAAATTATACTACTTACCCCTTACTTTGAATCCCTGCAGTGGCTAAATTTCACTTTACATGAAGTTCAGGATCCTTGTCTCAGCTCTGTAGGCATCACACAACACTCGTTATTGCATTCCTCTTATTTTCTCTGCTCTTATGTCTACTGCCACATATTGTTTGTGCAAAGGTCATTCTTATCATCACCCAGACTGGTCAAAATCCACAACATTTTCATCTAATTCCTCATTTAATGTACTGAGAGGTTTATCAGAAATCATAATAATATCAAAAAAAAACAAAAAAAACAAACCAACACCTCCAAAAAAAAACAAAACCACAACAAAACAAAACATTTTTGAAAGCTACGCAAACTCAGGACTTCATGTGTATGTTATAAATACTAAATGGTTTTATGCATCTGTAAACGGTTGGCTGCTTAGTAGTTTGCTTCCTTCAACCATGCTAAAACCAATAAGAACACATAAGTGAGCCTCAATGTCTCTCCTAATTTCTCCCTGGGCAAGGTTTTCAGAAGGACTGACATTTGACATGCAAGGCTATAACCACAGGCTTTCCAACTTGAAAGGCTTAGAAATACATGCAGGTTTTTCACTGTTCTTCCAAGATATTTTATGGACAAAAGGGGTAATAGTTTTTTCACTGAGAATTCAAAAATGTATAATGTAGCTACCTACGTTATAAGAATGATCCGTGCTTGCTAAGTGCCAGCATTCAGTCAGGGAATGCACATCTTCCTCCAAAGGCATTTTAAGTATTTGCAGCTAGGAATCAACCCCAGCACATAATTTGATTTTCAACTCTGCAACAAGACTTTAGGGATAGAAAGTAACCCTACCTGCGTTCTTCGTTTTTATAAAAGAGTTGTCAATTTTTCAAACACAGTCCTAAAGTATCCCATGCCTGACCTTTTATAGATGTTTACCCAGGTGCTACTGAAGAAAAGGTTGTGGTCACATTCAGCAGGAGAATGGGACCAAACTGCAACCACAGGGTTTCAGGGGCCTGTCAACATGCTGGTCACCTCAACATGGTGCTATGCATAAATGTGTGTGCACACATCAAAGGAAAGCCTGAAGACTCAGATCATGACTGTAACTAGTGGGCTTTGGTCTGCACATGGGGAAATAATGAAACTTGACTCTTCTATGTCAAAAATCAAAATTTTCCAATGCATATGAATGGAATACTTCCACACTAGAACAGCTTGTGATTACTTCTGAAACTAGCAAAACCACAATCTGAGCAATTGCATCCTGGAATAACACCATCAATGGGCTTTTACTGCAGCATGAAAATCTTCATGCAACTTTTCTACATACAGTCTGAATGGCAGAACACAGAGAATGGACATCTTCCTGCACTCTAGGCAGCATGGCCCAGAATAGAGGAAGGATTAGTAACAGAAAAACTTCACATCTCACACTCTGCTCCAATCATATCTGATTTCTTCTCCAGTTTTCACATCCCCAAGAGATGTAATGTTTACCCACCCAATGCACAGATGTGTTACGAGGATTAGTTAGTATCTAATTACTCGAATATTTAAAATGCTATTCTTAATGTCCTAATATTATCACCATTACATTTGCATATGACTTTATTTATTCTTTTGACATTTTCTTTCCAGATTTTATTAGAGCTTATAAACAATAAAAACCACTGCTGCCAGGCCCTCTTACATAATTCCATGTGATGACTTAAACACCCTAAGACTCTTCAGGTTTTTTGAAGTCAATCCCACTTAGGTTTACTGAACCGCTTTCTTTGAATCAGAGCCTCCTGTAAAAGGAGAAATGACACTTTTATCTTACTTAGTGTTCTTTCTGCATAAAAGAATTAGTTTGATGTCACTGTAACAATGGTAGCTTCAGTTCTTTCAATGAAGAAAGAACGAAGTCCCAGATCTCTGTGGTGATCACTGCCCTCTTACTTTGGTTAAATGTGTGCCTCCAGAGTACTACAACAGCCTCAGCAGCTGGGTGCAAAAAAGGTGATCTCTGATCTGATGGCCCTGGTTCAGCGTATTTTTATGTGCAGTAGGATTGTCTGCAGATAATAAAAAAGAGAAATAATAGCTCTGCAGAGATGGGTCTCTTAGATGTTTTGGCAGGCTGGTCTATTCCATTCATATGCACTGGAAAACTTTGATTTTTGACATAAAATAGTCAAGTTCCATTATTTCCCCAGGTGCAGACCAAAGCCCACTAGTTACAGTCATGATCTGAGTCTTCAGGCTTTCCTTTGATGTGTGCACACACATTAATGCATACGAGTGTATGTATCAGGAGTGACGGGACGCTGAATGAAATTCTGTCTCTATTACTTTCCATTAGCTGTCTATTGAAGATAATGTTTCAAGAATAATATCTTCCCATCTTAAATAAGTTATATTAACTTAGTCACACATCAGTTGTTTTCAATATTCACTGATTAAACCTCCTTGGTCTTCTAATCCAAAGCTGTCTCTTTTGGCCTTTAACTTCCTCATTTACAGGCATCCACTCACATACACAAACATGTAGACATCTCATTGCTTTCAAACAGCTCCCATCCCAACAAAACCTATGCTCTAAACATGGATGATCACACTAAAACAGACGCAGCACATTTACAGCTTGGAAGGAGGCATTTGGTCCCACAGCTGAACTCTCTTACATATGAGCAAAAAACCTTTTCTAACTTCTCAGAATACAGAGGAATTGGGGACCAGGAAAAATGTTAATTTATACAAACTGAGGATCTGATTCCTTGAGGGGGGGTGTTTCTATTTAAATTGCATTAATTTCACTGAATCATAAAGTAATAGGCTGAGGCGGTTGTCTAGTCCACAAACGCACTTCTCTCCTTCCCACTAAATTGTTTTGCATAAATCTATATCCACAGGTTTTCCTGGCAGTCCTTTACAAATATAAGAAAAGAGAGGACAGAAAGCCTGCCAAAATCATGACCTAGAATATATGGTGTTCACAACAGAATTTTTGGTATAGTATTCAAATGTAGAGCCTATCAAAAGGCTAACCAATAAATGAAGACACAAGCACAAGATATCTAAGTGCAAATGGGCCCATAGGAACTGTCTAAATCTTTGGCCTCAGTTTCTGAGGTATTTGCATAATTTTCTCGGTTTGACTCTACTTGCTTATATACACACAGTTTAGGCATATGCTGAGCCTCTGAAAAGAAAACTTTGTCTATGTCTAATCAACAAACCTTGCCTTTTCCATAAGGGATATAAATTATATATAATTACGTCTTCAACAAGTACATGTGTGATTATCTGTTTCTCTGGAGCTTATCAACAAATTAAGAATCTTATATCAACTACTCTCCATATCACCAACTGTACTGCTCCGGCAGTCCTGTTAAGTAGTGTTTTCATATCACAAAAGGGATTGAGGAGCAAAGAATAAATCTATCTATAAGCAACTTGTTTTATATCACTGTTTGTTACATGATAAGACTTAGAGAATGCCAGTAGAAATAAAAAGATGTTGACATGACCCAGAACGTTTTCAGTCTTCTTGCTATAAAATGCCAAAATGTGAATTAACATACATCCATTTATCCTGAAAGTTTGACATCTGCCAAAGCCCTTATTAGTTCCTCATAGACAACTGAACACTGTACACTGGTGTTTGGATTAGGATGTCATAACCAGTAGCATAAAGGAGCCAACACAGTAAACACAGGCAATCCTACATCTGCAAATGCCTATGAGGACAAGAGCATCTACTAGCTATACTTCTGTGCTAACCACAACCCATCGTGCTGCAAACTGATTTAAAGAACAGCTTTGATGAGGGACACTTCAAGACACTGGTCTAGGTAGTCACAAGTGCTGTATTAGAGAGGTTAAGAGGTCTTCTCTGCCTCGGCTTCAGACATTGCTACGGGTCTTTGCAAGGGACTTTTTCCACTGTCCTACTGGGAGGCTTTCAAAGTACTAGCTACTTCCCAGACTTTTGCCTTCCATCAAGATCACTAACAGATGATTTCATCTAAGTTATCGCACTTTTGCATTCAATTACTCCAAAAATAAGTTTGCTGAGAGCAGTTTTCTAAAAAACAACAAACAAGTAAACAGAAAAAAAATCAAGTTATAAAAAATGCTGAAGCAGTTGCAATGAGTCAGCCTGGATGCATCATTTTAGGACATCTACACATTGAGTTGACAATTATAATATCTGCCAGTAAGTCCAACCAGAACAGCTGGAATGTTAAATATGAAACCTCACAACAAATTGCTGCAGACCGAGAATTACTCGGTGAATCAATCTAAATGGAAGTACTTCGAGAAGTCATGATCTCTTGTGGATAATTCATGAACAGAACAAGGCCAAATTCATAAAATTATTCATTATAAATTATTCATCCTCCTTTTTGGAGGTATGAAGTATAAAATTAAGTGTTTAGTTTTGATTAAGTGAGGAACTGAACGTCATAAATACAGCATTCAACTCAATAGATCCTGGGAAATTAACTGCTTTTGGAGGAAAGAGAATAAACTTTTCTTTCTATCACTTTTGAAACTTGACTAGCTGTTTGCATAGTGAATGTGTACACAGAGCCAGATCCCAAAAGATGCTGAGCTTGTACAACTCCCACCATCTTCAGCTGTAGTTACTCGGCACATTTCAAGTTCGTCTGCAAAACACCACACAAAGTGCTAAATTTTGATTATTTTTTACTTGGAAAAGCTCATCAAGTTAAAGAAAGCACTGATGAATGGTAGCAAAATTGTATCATAAATTTCACTAGCGACACCTTACCTTCACGTTTTCCTTTCTCAGGGCATCTTTGTGACTGATTCAGCTGGAAATACCATGTTCACAGCTCTTCTCACTCATGAATATTTCTGCATGTGAGGAAACTTTTCATTCTGAAAAGCTGTTTATTTCCTCAACTCAGAATTATTTCATTCCTCTTCCCCCCCTTCTTTTTTTTTCCCCAAATCGAAGTACAGAGCATGCACCCTCAGCCAGATTTAAAAACAAAACAAAACAAAAACAACCCAGGTTTAGAGGACTCCTTGCATGTTTCAGATTTTTTTAAAATAACATTTTTGAAATTGCATTTCCCAACAGTGTAGTTCCTGAATATTTTTCTTTTATCTTTTAAAATGCACTGAATTTTTTTTCTCTCCCTTGTTATTAATTACATAGTGTTTGATTTTTGTCTGTTTGAGGTGGGTTTTTTCTTCAGGCCCAAAAGTGGCATTATCAGACAGAATCTCCCATTTCTTCCTTTGGTCTCTCCTGCCTGCTGCTGCATTGTCTTCAGTTTCGTTACCACTGTTACCAGTAAACACTCTCTTGCAGCACTGAAACTGTACACATGAATTACTGAAGAGTACACACAGGTTTGCCTTTTTAAGTTCCTTTAGATATGGCAGGAACTACATTTTAGTACATTTCAATAGTGAAATGTATGTAAAGTTTTCTCATATGAATATTCTTTTCTAGATGCTGCTCATATAAAGTCATGACAAAGCAAGCAAGAAAGGAAAAACTGATGTGAAAGCACAAAACACACCATCGTGTTCTGAACAAAACCAAACACAGTGAAAAATCAATAAGATATAAGGTCAAATGTTGGCCATGCCTTAGAAGCTGTGCCACACGTGGTTGCCTCTTAGAACCCACACAAGAAATCTGGAGGATTTAAACATACAGAGCAGAGAAATGGATGCAGAGATACACAACTGAATTTGGACAAACCACACAGCTAGGACAACACTAAGGTCAAGAAAAGACTTAGTACCATTCATATTTAACCTGAACCAGTTTTCTCATACTTTTGTACAGTTAAATTACTTATCTTCACACACCAGTTCTCCCAGGGGCTCAGACAATGGTGGGCAATGACAAGAGCAACCCAGAGGAATGAAACCTTACTGACAGTCATCATCAGTGAATGCTGACCCCTTAATGAAAAGCAAAAACCCTTCATTCTTCTTAACCTCTAAGATACTTTTCCATCCCCTGAAGGTGCTTTTAGAGCACCTCAGGTCTCCTAAACGAAAAGAAAACTTTTCCAAGGTTAAGGTAGTTAGAGTGAAGATTGATGTGTCTCATCACCCCGGGCTTAGGAATATTAAAGCATGACAAAAATGAAGCATTTTTGTTCAAAATTACTTAAAATATTACATCTCCTAAAAGAGAGGCTATGGACCCTCATTTGTTTCACTTATTCATCAATCTACAGCTTTTCCCCAGGAGGAAAGAGTAGTTTTTCTTTAGCCTTTTGAGGAGGAAAAAGCTGTAACTCATTCATCGCCAAATGTTCCACTCCACTGACAGGGCACTCTTTTGTAGACTGGTTGCTTTTCCAACATCACACACACAATTCTAGCAATAAAAATTAATTCCTGTCTGCTAGTTTTGTAGAACTCTGTTTCATAACCCATCAGCTTAGGAAGCAAATTTAAAGCCTATCTCCTGTCAAAAGCAAGCAAGTTTTAACCTTTGCCCTGTTAGTCTGGCATCTCTTCAGCCTAGATCCACACACAGGAGCAATATTAATTTCTGTTTCTCTCAATTGCATCTGTTCAGGGATTAAAAAAAAAAAAAAATCATTTTTTCTGTTCTGACAGGATAGATAATGCTTTTTAATTTGTCAATAGATTAAGTTAATGACCAAGTATGGAAATCATGCCTTGGAATGACCTAGAGTCCAACTGAAGGTGGGAGGTGCATGTTTTCCTTGTGCTGGAGCTCTTCTCATCATTGTTAGCAGAGCAACAGTTACACCTTTCAGGCATTGCAGAGAGCACCTTACCTAGCACCTTACCTACCTTTTCCACACTGATTAAGGATAATTAAAATTGGTGAAATATAAGCCTTTCTGTGGATAGGAAATTGAAGGATATCTGCCCAGCTGAAGAGCATTGGTAAGAGCACATTACCTTTCACCCAGCCTTACCAACACAAACCATTTAATTTGTGAAGCATGTTGCTGTAGGCATCTGCAAACGGCAGAGAAATATACACCAGGCAACAAGGCATCCCTTGCAGGATAGCTGTTGGGTAGTGGTAGGATCACTGAGTGTTAGCACAGATGGCACTACACGTGGAAATTCAAAACCAGCCCTGAAACAATGCATGTATACACCAACAACTGCACCTCCAGTCTGTTGCAAGGTAGGTAGCAAGTGTAATTGAACATCTGCTGGAGTTTGGCCCCATAGTTATTTCTAATTGTGTTCTTTCTCTCTCTCTGCACCTGAATTGATGGCTGGTGTTTGGTCTAAGCACTGTTTTAAACATTTCTGATGGTTCTGGCACATTCCTTTATGAGGCACCAGATGTGCAGGTACTGAAATAGCTGTTGCTGACTTCTACCTATAGGGAAACTGGAAGGCAAGTAATTAAAAAATAAAATAAAAATGTTATTGCATTGTAATCATTAAAAAAAAATAAAGAAAAGAAAAAGAAACATTGAAAAGTAGGTTAATCGGGGAAGGGTGTAAAGAGAGGAAATTTCTCTTTTGAAATGCAGTTATGAATTCTCCAGCCTTGACAGTCCATCTGGTCATTGCTAGATGCCTAGTTACATCAGCACATCATGTTTCATTTCAGTTCCCTTTTTTTTTTTTTTGCCTTTAAAGTGTCTCTTATAGTCTCCTCCCATGACAACATATTCCTAAAATTCCGTATTATATTTTGTGTCAGAAAAACATTGGAGAAGAGCAGCACATGAGTTGATTAGTGAAGTTCTCAGGCCACCAGGAAGGCAATGACTGTCTGCTCCTCTCTTCCGCTTGTTATTTTCTTGGCTCCCTTATCAACATCTTCCCTGGGTAGTCCTGCACAACTCTAATTATAGGACTGATGATAACAACCATCAGGAAAGCAATACTTTACATTTATACCTACTGGCAGTAGTTTGCTACTCATGTTGACCTAGGAAAAGAGGAAAAAAATTGTTTACAAATACATCATTATACAGCAGATCTTAAATTGCACAACTATTAGCTGTAAGTATTGACTATTGTCAGAGCTCTGCTTCAGGCCCATGAAAAGGTCAGGCCTTTTCATTTGTGTTCTTTTTATGTGAGGAATACCAAATAATAAAATACACAATTTATCGGACTGCTGAGATTTTTTTTTCCCCCAGACTTTCAAAATAGACATCAGGTTTGAATCTTCTTTCCTATTATTATAGGAACAAAATGATTTCACTTTCTTTTCTTTCTCGAGGAAAAGAATTTAATTTCCCATAGTAGCACTCAAAATGAATAGTCTTTATTTTCCACATAAACATTATACAAACAGTTACATCATTATAAGCTTCCTGTGCTTCTATCCTTAGGATGTCAACAGAGAATAGTGCTTTTGCTCAGAGGATGTGATAGAAATAATAGCTCCCTCCTGGTCCATCAAGCCAGCTAACAACATTTTCAAAGCACCAACATTTTCAAAGTACTGGGTACCTCATTTTAAGGAATCATATCCAAATGTAGATGTCTGAATGAAAACAGTTTGACCCTAGGACTCCTCAATTTCCAATACTGAACCACATTTAGTATTTTCATAAAACATCTATTTTATTTAGATTTCCTAATTAACTATGTGAAATTTTAATCTTAAGCCACATAAATCATATAAACAAACTGCCCAGATCCATTTGTATAGCCTCACAATTTTGCAATAGATATCAGGTGTTTTTCTGAAGCTTAATTCTGCATTTTTACACCAATCATACAGTCTTCTAAATAGCTAGAGAAGTTCATACCTCTTCAGGGAGAAGAACTACAAAGCACATGAAACAGAAGCCAGCAAGAGATTCTCAGTCCGTCATTTTATATTCTTCTGCCACTTAAAAGCAAATATCCTGGCAAGATAAAACCACATGGAAATATCTACTACCTTGTCAGTTAAACACATGGTAACAAAGAAATGTACAATTTATTTGGGCATTTTCAAACTGCAACAGCAATGCCCTCATTTACTTATCCCAAACTCCACAAAAGCAAACTCCACCTGCTGCTGCAGGAAGGAAGCAAAGCACAAACATGCCTCACTTGACTGGGTAAGTCTTGAAATCTACTAAGATTTATCAATAAGGATCAGTCTTTAGATCTTATATCAAAAGCTTATTACAGAAACTATTTTTTTACCCAAAGTAACGAGGAAGGTTGCAAAATCCCATCAAACAGTTGCACTCTTCCATGTAAATGCAGGGGAAAATTGCTAACTTGAAATAATGACTTTGGCAATTAGATGCAGAATCTTAGTTTCCTCAAAGGTGATAACAAAAGGGATAAGGTAAGAGGTAAAAGATAACTAGAGACTTGCTGAAGAGCTCTACTTTTTCCTCATCCTCTAAAGGCTGCAGATGCCTGTTAGCACCTCTTTCCTCAGCTAGCACTGGCAAACTGTCCAACTTTTGCCAACCGATTCAAACCCATTAATGTCCATGACAAATATTCCAAAGCTTACATGATGGTCCTGAGGAAAGATGAATTTAGAGTCTGTCATACCCCAAACACACATACTTCATTACCCACTGAAGACAATACTCCAGAATGCAACATGGAACCTTCAAGGTGCAATTCGCATTCCCTTCCAGCCTCCCACTACCAGGGCAGGAGCAGCATGCAAGGGGCAAGAGGCATCACCTCAATACCACTGTTTTCAATGGCTCCAGTCACTTTTACTGAGGAGCAATAAAAGGGGAGTTTGGGTCCCCTTTCTGCTATACTGCTCCTCTGTGCCACACTGGGAGACACAAGAGTGTTGGTGAAACAAGGTGCAATTTGATGTGCCTGGGGGGGGGGGGGAATCATACACCCCACACCATGCCACCAGCCCAACTGTTTATTTCCTGATTCTCTCCAACTTTTATTATTATATCATCATCATCATCTAGTAAAGCCTTATAACAAAGTTTGACCTTAAAATTATGGAGTGAATGTCTTTGCTTACCTTGTTTCCAGGAATCTTTGTACACCTGTGAAGAAAGGCACAAAACTTAGATTATTTACCTGGAGGATGGAAAGCATGACTTACACTACCTTTCAACTCCCACAGCCTTTATTTCTGTGATCCTGTAGAAATTAAACATTTGCATGGCTAATAAGAACATTCGTGCTTTGAAGAGTTAATTGTTAGACTTTGGAACAAAGTCATAAGACCATGCTTCAGGGTTTGACTTAATATTATGGATTCACATTTTTTTCACAGTGGTGTGGGTAGAGTTTCATCCATCTCCCTCTGGAGCATCTCATACTTGCCAGGCCTGGGAAGGAAGATCAGGAAGACTTTGGATCCAGTATGACAACTCCAGCATTGCATATCTGTGCAGAAAAGCATGGGCATGAATACCTGCTCACACACAGAAGAGCACTTAACACATTGAAATATTTCACTACCTTGAGTCACATTTTAAATATCAAATATATGGAATAAAATTAGTTTTCCCCATCATGCATATATACATAAAATGCACATACATTCATCTGTAACTGTATGTAAACTTACATCTGTGTGCATGGCACAAAAGCATGATTTTTTTTTAATATTTTTTTTTGGCAAATACAAACTAACATTGTTTCTGAATTAACTGAATTGAACTTCAAAGGTTCACAGATTAAATCATTATAGCTGGGGTCTGATGACAACAGCATCAAACATGTCTCCTCTGAAAGATCAAACAATACTCTGCTCTTCTGCTTCAGTACCCAAAGTTTCATTCAATGACATTTTCAATTTCAAAAAACGTGAAGAAACTGATAGCCTGCACTTTTAATATGACCCTGAATCTTCTTCTCTTGCTTTTAACAGTTCTTACAAGTGTTTATACTTTACCCTGGAGTAAGTGTCAGCTTTAATTCCTTCAGCCCATTTAATTCCTTGTTTCTTTATCACTGCCTTCAAAGTTAGGCATCTGGAATCAAATAAATTCATATATTGGTGTCTAGCAACCACTGAACACTGATCATCAGTTGCAGTTTTGATCAACAGCTTTCTCCTTTGCTGCAGTTAGAATAAGAAACAGCCACCCTGCAAAGTCCATGCCTAAAACTGGAAGAGTCAGATTTTTAATAGTTTTTTTATCAGTTGCATATGACATAGCTGTTTGTAGAGAAAAAGAAGAGAAAATTTATGAGGGCTCAAACATAACCCAGTACATGAAAAAGCTGGCTCACTTAGCCACTTCATCCCACAACTGAACAACTGTTTTGCTGTTGCCCATCAATTTACCCAGGAAGACAACACATTTTCATTTTTCATTAAGTTTCTGGGTAGTTTTTGCATCCTCCCTTTTTCATATGTTCTCTCCTGAAAAACTGGTATTTTTTGAGTTTTCAATCATAGAAAAAATTCAGGCTATAATTTTTTAATAAACTTAAAAAATGGAAAATATTTTCTATACTATTTCTTTACATAGACATTTCAGAATGACACACATTAAAGCAAAGCTCTGCATATACCAGAAACCCAAGCATTTCACTGAACACATATCTATTCCTTGAAGAAATAATAGCAGCTGTTACTTACATTGTCTAAAAGAGTGCTGGAACGCTCCTAAATATTATATCTATGAGACTGACAAATATAAAAACCAACAGCATAGGTAAGCGTGACGGTATGGAGTCAAAGCTCATGCAATGAAGGTATAAGAGAACTGATTTTATTTATGTGTAAACCATTTTCCTCATTGCTGGAAATGTGTATCACACACTTCTAGAAACCACTGAGAGGAAGTATTGCCTTCTGCCCACCCATGCAATATAGAAAAACAATTGAAGCAGTCACAATTTGAGAAAATGTTAACTCTAACTTAATGTTAACCTAATCACAGGCTCTTCCTTTTCCCAAATAAGCATTCCCTTTCCCTAATTATTCATGGACTCACCTTAGAACATGCATAATTAATTCCTGGTAGGAATTTCCATGGGCAAAACTTTACTCCTTGAATTTTATTCTTTAATTTGGTGTGGAAGTTTGACCCTGGGTAAAACCAAAACAAAGCAACACCGTGCAGAGCTTCCCAGGACCAGCACAGGCCCACCCCCCACCCCCCTCCAAGTGCCCCCAAAGGGGAGAAAAACAGCGAATAAGCCGAGGGNAAGGAAGAGTGTCCAAAGACAGTGTGTCCCAGAACTTCCTCCCTTACTCTTAAATCCCAGGTGATGTCAGATAGTAGGGAATACCTCTGATTTGTCAATGTATGTCACCTGACTCATTTCCCAGGAAGGTCTAAAAAACAACAAACCCAGCCAAAGCCTAAAATTTAAAACTACCACGTTCTCCACCCGTTATTCCATACTATCTCATGTCACACATATATCCTGTATTCGCCTGTATCCCGCGCTTGTGTATCCCGCAGTTGTGTATGTCTTTTCTCTTGGGGCCATCTTGTCATTGTGCATCAGCCTCAACTTAGTTCAGGTTTTTTCTTGTCTGTTGGCTTTTCTCACCCCATGGAAATGTTCAGGTTTGCTTCATCTGCTGACTTGTGGCAAGACATTGTTGCTAGAGTGAAGAACCTGAATATGAAAGTTCGCCATGTAGATGCCCACATTCCCAAAGATCAAGTTAACGAGGAACATCATAACAACAGACAGGCAGGTATCTTCATTTTGCTGGGGTCAGAGCAGTATTTTTACCTTTGGCTGACTGTCAGGAATTGCAGGTACTTTAATAACTGTAGATTAAGAACAAAAAGGAGCTCATCTAAGAGTAATAAGTGCCAGACATCTGGTAAGACAGTATTTGGAAAATGAAATGTATCAATTGTGATTTACTTGTTGTCTCAACTGGAGTTTTATGGAGTTTTAGTGCAATTATGTTGTGAAGAGTTTCACAGAAAACCTTAATTTTTAATTAAAATGTCTAGGGAAGCAAATGCATTGTATTTTAGTTTTGTATTTTATTTTTCTCTAGCAGTTCAAAAAATCCATATTACAGCATTTATTATGTACTCAGATACATTTATTGCAGCTCTGTAGAAAATAGCTGTTTATCCTACTGTGTCTCAACTCAATAAGGCAGTCCTTAAAAATAGAATAAGCAAAAAGGCTAGGGACTCACTTTTCTCTTGCAAGAAGTACATGTCTCCTGTGGCATAAGGAGTGGTGGAGGGCTCTGGTTTACTACTAAGTGGAGCAAAAGGTCACAAGAAATTGTGCAGTTTCTGCTCTTAGAAATTGTCTGGGGTTTTTTTGTTGTTGTTGTTGTTGTTGCTGTTTTTGGAGTTTTTTATAATTGATGTTCTCCTATCCACCCTTAGGACCCTACTGCCCAACTTTGACAGAGGACTGTTAACTTCAGTGTGCAGAATGATCCCACAGAAGATACAGAGTATGCACAGACATTCACACATGCTGTGCACACACACCACAATGAGCAAAGAACTCAGAACCACATGAAAGAAACTGCTTTTCTTATTGGAAACCCTGCATTAATCTTCTCTCTTTTCGTGTCAGTAAATGTAATGAAAACACTGGCTCAATACAGCATAACTCATTAATACCAGAAGCTAATGTGTTAAGCACTGTTAGAACATCTAGCCCATTATACAAGAATGAGCGCTAAACTAAATATGGAGTCCGAAACAGAAATCTATGACCCTTTTATTTTTTATTTGCTAGGTTTCTTGCTGACTTCATTTAGCTGCTCTGCTTTCCCTACATTTTGTAGAAACCAAAAAAAGTGTGAAACCTTCACAAAAGGCAGGACCCAATAGAGTGATTACATAGTACCATCTAGAGCCTGTGACCGTTATAACATCTATGGAAAAAAATCCTTTTCTGGACTCTCACTAAGGTCTGTGTGCAAGAGGTAAGAAGAAATCCTGACATTTTTTTTCCAGGGCCACAGAGGGGATAACTCTAGTATAGTGGAAACAAACCTAGAACTGGGCACTTTGCTTCCTTAATGCAGGCAATATGGTTTTAATACTCTGTTTTCATAGAAGCTATTTTCAGAATGTTTTATTATCCTACAGCTGACCCTTCTGAGATAAAAATGGATCAGGGGATAGAATGGTATATCTGGTTTAATCATTTTGGCATTTTGGGTTCTTTGAGGTGTTGGTGTCTCCTGAAAGCAATTTTTCACCAGTCACTGCAGACGGGGTCACAGCATGTAGCTCACATCTCAGTGCCACTTTCAACATGACTAACTGTTGACAATATTTGAACTTTTGAGCTCTGCCATCCTTGGGCATAGTTGCAAAAAGAGCAGAAAAAAATACATCAGTCATCAAGGACACTAGGTCCCTCCCCCTCTTCATGAGCTAAAGCATTCAGCTTCCCCTTTCAAATCCCCTCTCAAAAACACAACATGAATCCCATTTAATTAGAAATGCTCTTGCACATTCATTATACATGCTGGCTTCGACTCAGGAAGCATATTCTTCTGGCTCATTTCTATATGCAGCACCTCTGTTTAAATAAGAGACTCCATAAACAGAACTTGTGCTATTTCTGTGCTTTCTTATGCTACGGATGGAGCACACTAGCGACTCTCAAATAATAGTAGCAGGGCACAGACTTCCAGGGACAGGTGAAAGAGGACAGACAAACAAATCCATGATCACACATCCCTTTCTTCTCACGTCCTCTTTCTATCCAGCAAGTCAGCCTTTCCTCATCTCTATCCCATTTTCTGAATCTTTTTTCTACAGAGTTTCGGCTGCAACTATTGGTGGTCCACAGCACAACAGAATTAATACAGTTGATATACATTAGAAAGGGGCAATATACAATTACAGATTAAATGATGCAATTTCAGGGTTAGCACTGCAGAAGGCACTTCTGTAGAGGCTGACAAGTAAAGATGAATGGCAAATGAATGAGGGCAGTTACAGTAGCATATATTTGCCTTCTCTGAGATCTGTAGACTCTGCTACCATCTGCTGGTTCATGAAAAAATCCAGGGAATCTATTTTAGTAGCTCTATATACATAATCTTTCAGCTGTCTCTCATTATGAGAACAGTCCTCATTTCAGGTCACAGCCTACCTGCAGCCTCCACAGAGCTGTCAGTTAGTCTCAGTTGCGTTTCCTGATGCATTTCCAACAGTAAGCATGGCAAGCAGATAGAGAAAAATTTATACTAAACCCAAATAATATATCCCAGAGCAAGGTACATATTAATTCCAGTTTATTCTAGAGGGCAGAGGGTAAGGATGGATTGAAATATATTCAATTCTGGTTTTGAATGAACCCTTCATTATGCTTCCCTACACCACTGATACATAAATTGTCATACGTCACTGAAATCAATGGAGAAACACAGCCTGCTATCTTTTTAGAATGTGATCCAGGGAGGACGCACACCAGACCTAAATGCAACTTAATGCAAAGCTATGACCAAGATACATTAAATAAAGGAAGAGAGAGAAAACATAATGGTATTTCCAAATATGGTGTTATTATTCTACACATTCTTCTCTTTGATATATGCAGTTATACCTAGACACTTCCAGAACTCGTAAAATAAACTGGTTTTAAAATCACAACCTCTTCCTCATCCATTTAACCTGTCAGGACTATCAGAAAAAGATTAGGATTGGTGTCAACCTCTACAGAAGAGGGACCTTAAAAACCGGATGCACACAAACAAAGTAATATTGTAGAGTTTAAGGCCCAAAAAAAGATCATGGTACCACTTCCACAATTACTGCAGTCCACAGACTTTTACCCAGTGACTCCTCTTTGAAGTCATCCCTTCTAGCTAATTTGGGGTTTCAGAGTGGAATAAAGTACATATACATTCCTCAGTTTGGAAGATAAATTACATGCTCGGGTCATTTATGCTGACTCAGCCTTATTTCTGGTGCACAGTAAGGTCCACCTTGGTACTAGAACAAAGTTCTAGCGCTTCATGGGAAGTTCAAGGAATGGTGGCAAGCCAAAGAGACTAGAGCTTTCCAACAGCTACCTGGCTTCAAGAAAAAAGTCTGTCTTATCTCAGCCCTTTGGATAGCACAGTTTCCCATCCTGGGTCTAGCGAAGACACCCCCCTAGTCCAGCTGGAGGATACTGTGCCTTATGGATATCAAAAGCTATCTCCATTTCATGGCAAAATCTAAAGGGTTCCTTGGTTTGGAGGCATTTGAGCAAGATCCTGCAACTTGCTTTGAAAACAGCCCATGATTAACATAGCCCTGCAGCGAGACTTCTGCATTTTCGCTCACAAAACCAAACTTACTACCAGGACCATAAAGTAAAAGCAAGTAGCTTTCTTTAGAACCTCCATACCAACATAAACATGGGAAACGGATGTCCATATGCTATTTTTGCAAGAGTAAAAACCACAGGCAGCCTGTGTTCACTGCTTGCCATCTAGCAAAAAGAAAACTGAGGTTATGAGAATCAATGAGAAAACATCGGTTTTATCTTTACTATAGCCTACACCAGAAATCCTTTTAAAATAAAACACAATTCCAGAAGAACATTCTCTGGAGAAACTGAATTTAGGTGACTGAAAAGTGCTGATTGGTTCAGAGGTGAGATGATGAAACAGATACCTCACAAATTAATCACAGTAAAGCTCTTGGTGTAGCCCCAAAGGCCTTGGCCCATTCTGTCCAAAGACAGGCTTTTCTTGATATATTTCAGCCAGACCTTTTCTATTACTACAGCTTTTTTTTAATAATGCTGTGGGCAAAGTGTACTTTCTGAGCAGGAAAGAAAAAAATAAATATTTCAAGTCACACCTGCTAATAAATTTAAATATTTAAAACACCCTAATAATACGTCATCCTAATATTTGCTTTTGGGAGTGAAAGCGAGCAAGTTTCCCATGACGATAAGTCAACATGAATTATAAACTGTGCACTACTTTTTATTAACAGATCAGGAATAATATGGGAAAAGATCCTACTTGACAAAAAATAAAAATAAAAAAAATCACCAACCACAGCATCATAGAATGAATTATTGGTACAATGAACTTGCTGAGCTACTTCATACATTCAAAAAGCCAAGAGAAAAATGAAAGAATCTGGCTCTGATCACATGGTTATCCATCCCTATCAGATAAATTCAGCCATTCAACAGGATTTGATATTTATATCACATAAACGGGGGGAAAATATTTACAATCTGTTTGGTTATATTCCTTAGAAAGCAGTCAAAGTGGAAATAAGCTTTTCAAATTGTTACTTGTTTTACTATATACCTGAGAAGAGAATTTGGCTCTTCTTTTCGAATCCACTGAAAAGGGTAAACTGAAACACTGGAAAAGAGCATTTTCTTCAGGTTCCAGAGAACTACAAACTGCTGTAAGGGAGGATAGGAAACAGCCACAAATGTACCCATTAAACATAGGCTTTGGACAGACAGAGGACTTCCGCACACCGTCAGCTTAGTAGCCCAAGGGGCACCATGCGAGTCTCTTCTCCTTGCACGTCCCAGCTCCAAGCTCAGCCACCTTCCTGTTGAATCAATATTGTTCAGTGGAGGCCTGATGTGTACATGTTCTAGGTCTAGAAGACTTAGGGCTATTTACAACACCGCATTTCAAGAGCAGATGGCTGTGTGAAGCATGGGGAGCTGCTACTTAGGGTAAAAGTTTGGAGATACATGACAGTATATGCTCATACACATACCATGGATCAGGACGTGCTGCACTTACTTGCCTTACTCGTAAGAGTTTGTTTACTTTAACAGCTCCTAAAACACTCCCTATAAGGGAGGGATTATTTTTAACGTTGATCAATCTTACTTGGAAATAAGACAGCAGAGGGAAATAAAATGCAGCTCTGAAGATGTTTTACCAGTGAGATCAGAGTGAAAATATTGCTTCGTGATTCACACACAGCTAAGTGTTGTAAAGAGATTGATTCTCCTAAGTGTTATACAGAGGTTAATTCTCCCACTTGTTGATGTCAGAGTTCCTGCAAGATAACAATGAATTTCATCAGAGTACTATTAAAATGAGCTAAAGCTTATATAAGTTTAAAACAAGAATAACAATCAATTTCCTTTATTTTCAAACTAAAGAAAATTTAGGAGCTAGATCATTCAGCTTTTGCCCACTGAAACTGTGTGATTAAAAAATATAGACTTACAGCATCGAAAACACTTAATTTTTTCATTTCTCTGTTATTTAACCAGTCTGTCATTTTACTTAGATTTTTACTTCAAAGCTGATCTTTTTCCCTTGTAGGAGTGCTGAGTTGCACTCAGTGGCACATACCAAAATAGTTTCTTGGTTAAGTTACTTCCCAGAAGCAGAGTCTCTGCCCTGTTCTCTGTACGAAGCAGATGATTTTCTTTTAACTGAATTACTCCTGTTTTATTTCATAAAGAATTAAAGTGCTTCCAAATTCTGAATAAAGAGCTAGATTTTGACTTGTTTGTTAGTTTAAATAGGGAAACAGATTTTTTTTCCAGCTCTGATGGTAATTTCAATCAGTACCTTCTTCTGAAGATGCTCTTCTAGGCATAGAACCACCGTTTACCAAGACTAAATACTAAAACCTCCCTGTTTACTATTTTGGGGAAAGACGGCTAAAAAGACTAACTCTTCAGTTTCAAGTAGGGGCAACAAACTTACCTTCTCAGCAGAAAAAGTAGGACTCAACTGAGAAGAAATGTTTCCTCTAACTTAAAAGGATTTCACTCTAAGCTTTTAAAGGAAGTAAATCAAAGCTTACCTCCATAGCAAGAAAAGAAAGCAAAGAAAGAGGAAAATGGATGATTTTTTTTTTTTTTAAGTAAAGGTCATTCATCTTTACTAAAGCTAACGGAACAAATGTCATTAGATGTAGGAGATATAAAAGGTCAAATAAATATCCTGAACACTAAGGTAAAATGTTACAGAAAGACTAAAGGAAGAGGAAAGGCACATTTCTTCCTCTGAGGATATAATTATTAGAGAATAAAAATAATCTTGGAAAAAATAATCTCAAGGGGAAAAAAAAGTCCACATGGCAAAAATTTGAAGTAGCAAGTCTCCATTGGAGAAGAAATAGTATCAATTTATTAGATGTCTAAGGAGCAAGCAGTAACAAGAAGCTACAGTGTCTATAATATCACTGAACTTGGTTTTTGAAACTTGAAAATTCATAGGAATTACACCCAACAGAAAAAAAGAACATTCCATGACAGAATGGCATCTGTTGAATTCAGTCTGAATAATCATATCTGATGAACTGATGAAAAGCAAAAGGAAACAAGAAGCAAGTCTGAAAAGAAAAAAAAAAAGTAACAACAAGTACATAAATGTCAATTTATCAGCAAATGAGTTTACCAAAGTAAGCATTTAGACTACACTGATCCTTTGACTCAGGGTTAGGTATCTCCACAATCATCCTTGAAAGGAAAGTATTCACCTTTAGGGAATTTTCTTCAAAATTTACAAATTTTTTGAAGTATAAATGGAAAACTTCCTCAGTGCAAAGGGCCAAACCTAGACAAGAGAGTCACTGACATTGTCATCAGCTTCCAATAAGGTCAGAGCTATCATCCAAAAAGACTTATTCAGGACAGCATTTATGTTTAAGTGCTGCAGGGTTGGGGTCCTGTATACATTAAAATTCTTGGATAAATTTTATTTATTTATTCTTCTCTATTTAATAAATTTCCATCACTAGAAATGGTCTACATTTTAGATCCTTTATGATAAAATATATACATTACACTACTTTTCTCATGACTTGAGTAACTGTTAATGTTCTTGCTGCTTCCCTTTCTTGATTCTGGCAAGTGTCCAAAACAATAAGTGATTATCCTAATTCCAAATGCACTATTTTCAGAGAAGAATATTTTCTGGTGAATTTATAACATATTTTGTTATTTTCTAGTTTGTTTATACAAATTCAACTGTGACAGGATCCACATATATAATACACTTTTCTTAATTTAATGCCCTGTATTAAAAGCATGACCTTTCTCTCCTGACTTGAAAAATACCTCCAACAGGATAAGCAAAAATAAACTGAAAAAAGTAATATTTCTACATTCAATGACAGACCATATGCACTTGTTCCCAGACGCTAAGCATCCATACTGTTGTATAGTAACTGTGCTGCTGTAATGTTTACCTGTGAAAGAGCAAAATGCAGCAAATGCTCTTTAATCTTCAGGTGTTAAAGAATTCCACAGAGAAGAGTAAAGTTTCATCAGCTCTGTCGTATGTATGGGACAATAAAGCACAGAAATAGGAAGCAAATTACCCAACATCTATTGTCTCATGATTACGACAGACATAGTTTTTACAAGCCTGTCTTAACTGTACTAATCTTCCGGTTTCTCCCCTTTTAAGGGAAAGGGCTGGACAGAGAGTGATGTGTCACACTGTACTAAAAGTGAAGAGCATTACAGTCCAACAGCAGGAAAAATGAGAGTGGAGCCACATAAAACACACCTTAAGATGTGGGCAGAGTAACTGTGGAGAAAGCTAGGGGTATCATTTACAGCCTGTCCACCATTCTTCAATAACTACTCAGCCAGTGGTATACACAAAGTAGCTCAGCCAGCCCTCTTCCACTGATAGTAAGAATTCTAGCAGTTATTTCTTTTTCAATGTAAGACATGTGCATGCAAGCAGTTTTGGGAAATTACTGGTAGGTTGCAAACACACACCTTTGGTTATTCAGGAATAACTAGGTTTTTGTCCATATTCCCCTGAGAGCCAGAGAGAAGGCTCAAAAGAAGAGAGCACATTCAGAAAGGGGTTCTCTTTTGCCAGACCCCAAATAACAGGAACAGCATGTGGAACATTGTTGGACATTTTGAAAGTACTGTAGTTACTCAAAGAGGCCTCCAATGGCTTTCACAAACCATGGGTAAACATGCTTTTCTCTAGGACTGTAGAGACAGGACTTGGTTTTCCTGGCTTTGTCTCCCATTCTGCCTTAGACCACATCACTTCATGTTCCTTCTGGGTTTACCAACTCCAATCTAGTTCCGACAGCTACTATGCCCCTGAAGACATTTGACTCCAAGAGCTATGTCTCAGAGATGCAGCACTCTGGAGCGCCATGAAATCCAGAAGAAAACACAAATCGGTTTTCTGTTTAAGTTTTCCAGGTACGATCCCATCTCTGCAGTATTTTTGACTAAGTTGTGACAATCAACTACTTTCCCTCTTGTCTGCAGATGTGACTACGTGATCTCAGCAGACGTAAATAAGAGAACCTTGTTTGTACCTCCTACTTTATGGACTAAAGCATTTCTACATCATACTTCATGCTCTCCTGAGCAGTGAAATGCCATTTCTATTTCTCCTAATAGTCAATAGTCTCACAGTCAAATGGCCTAATAGCTACAATGGTGATCTACATTTGGTGCTCATTTAAACGAGCTTTACTGCAAAATTTCTTTGCTCCATACCTCTGGTATTTCCTTTCCTCCATCTAGCAGGGCTAAACTGATCATGGCTGGAAAATTCTTATCTCCCACATACACTGATCCTAAAGGACCAGTGCATACAATTCATACATCTTCCAAGTTCAGATGTAGTTGCCTTATTTGGTACTTTTCCAAGATGTTCTCTCTCAGAAAACTTCTGTGAAAATAGCAGTTACAGAGAAATTCTGTGTTTAAAACAAAACAACAAAATCCACAACAAAAAACCCCATGACCCATATATTTTGCACCTTTATCTGGAGCAGAAGTCTGAAATGCAAATAAAGTCTCTTTCTGATTCCAAGAAAATCTATAAAGGCCAAAATTCCTCTTCAGATACCATCTCTGTCCGAGCTAATATTTTACCCTTTTGCAATTAAAGCACATACGGAATTCTCTACTGGAGAATAGCTATCACCTCTAGCATGTTGCTTTCCTAATCATCCACAGAGTTAATACACTCATCCTACCTGTCTCTGGCCTTGGCTAATGTAGGCTTACCCGTCTAATTCCAAGCAAAATGATAATTTTCCTAAACCACTGTTTTAGCTATGTCATTATTCACTTCTGATCATATCATGGGCTGTGTTTTCTCTATGGGATTGTCCTGGTTTCAGCTGGACAGAGTTCATTCCCTTCTTAGTGATTGGTAGTATTTTGGTTTGGGATTTTGTATGAGCATAATATTGATAATACACTGATATTTCAGTTGTTGCTAATTAGGGCTTACCCTAAATCAAGGACTTTTCAAGTTTCTCATGCTCTGCTGGTGAGGAGCTGCACAATAAGCTGGGAGGGAGCATGGCTAGTACTGCTAATCCAAACTGGCCAAAGGAGTATTCCATGCCTGAGAACATCATGCCCAGTACCTAAACTTGGGGAGATACCTGAAGGGGGATCAAACACTGCTCAGTGACAGGCTGGGCATTAGACAGTGGGTGTGAGTAATTGATTGTGATTCACTTGTTTCTCTTGGGTCTTGTTACTCTTTTTCCCGCCTCCTTATCATTACAATAATTATTACTAGTAGTAGCAGCAGCAGCATTAGTATTATTACCATAATATTATTAATGTTACTCTTATTATATTTTATGCCAATTATTAAATTGTTCTTGACTCCACCCATGAGCTGTACATTTTTCTTCTCATTCTCATCCCCACTGGAGTGGGGCAGAATCAGCAGGTGGTTGCATGGTACTTAGTTGCCAGTTAGGGTTAAACTAGGACTAGTATAAAAGACAGAACTACTTACTCCTGTTGTACAGTTCTACAAAGGACTCACCTCAGCTATCATCTCTAATTAGCACCAAGTCACTGAGTGACCTGTTCACCCACACTTGCATCTCTTTCCAGCTTTTCCCGCTTCATCAACCAGGTGATCTTCATAAAACATCCATAAGTCAGGTCCACTCTCTTTATTCATACCCCACAGCAAAATTTCCATCTCTTTCAGAGACAAAGCTGAAAAGCTTGATAATAATTAGGCTATTATAATACCACAAATTCCACTTACCATTTTGACCAATAATTTCTCACTGCTTCAGTTACGTTCCTTTCTCCTCCTGCATTCACCACTAGTCTTGTAGTTACATTGCAACCTTCTCTGTAGCATGCTTTTTTGCTCAATTTTATGTAGAACACTAAGCACATTGGGACTTCCGTCTACAACTTGTGTCTGATTACTGTAGTAATGCTACTTCTAATACTAAATTGAGCTAAACTATAAATTATAAAAATTTGTCATTTTCACATGCCAATTAGCATACTGACACACATTCTGAGACCACTGTACATATTTGCATTTCCTATCAAGACTGTTGTTGGATATGTGCTTTACATACATAGCTAAAGCTACAGACAGGATATGTAATTCTTTCCCAGAGGAAAACCAATATGCCCTCTCCAGTGCTGCTGTTCCTTCCGATCAGAATGCCCCTTAGTTAAAGTATGATAACTAGATAAGAATGAGACGAAATTTCAAATTTTCATTTGAAATATTTTAATTACTGAAGATTGCACACTGTGTACCTCACAATTCCTATTGGAAAAAGCAAAACCAGAAAAACCTGTAATTGTGCCAACACAGGAGGCACACAGAATCCTTCCTACCTCTCTTTCCTGTGGCATGAGGATGCCATATTCCTTCCAGCAAGCTGGAAACAAATCTCAGAGCTCCTCAGAACAACGAAGTTTAATCCAGTAGACAAATAATCTCACAAAACTTTGTTTCCATTTACTACTGTTTATTTCTCTAAAAGAGACTATTTCTACATACTTAGATTGGAGGATTTCTGAAAATTTTTTAACTGGACAAGTTTGCAGCATTCTTTCTACAATTGTTGCAGGGTGCTGCCTGCATAGATCTCTTAGTAGCCTAGTGCTGCTCTAGTGAATGTTTCAAACTCTGCAAGTGATCTAGGTGTATAATTGTGGTGAATGCAATATGTATGGTATTTTTTGGTTCGTCTGAGAAATAAATATTTTGGAGGATGTTTGCTTGAAAAGCTGAGTCCACAAAAACTAAAACAAACAAACAAAAAATTCCCATTATCACTTGCCTTGAGGAGTATGTAAGAATATTTGCTCAGATATCAAGCTTGCCAAATTTTATAGACATTTTACTCACTCTAGAAAAGATTTCACTCTTTACATTTTCAAATGAAGCTATATCCCCCATAGCACTATACATAGCAGAGAAAAAATATTCTAACATATCATAGAAAATGGACAGTAAAACCATTCTAAATCAGTGGGACCAACTCAAATACAAAAAGAGAAAGGGAAAATTTCCTAAAAGTGATTTGGACTCTCTATTATTTTTGTTCTGATTTTTGTTTACTTTTGGTCTGAGTTTTTGTTGTTTTCTTTCTTTTACCAGCATAAACTAATTAACAGCAATTTATGGAAATAATGGTTGAGAATTATGAAAATGAACATGCTAATGAGCAGTTTTTCAGCATGAAAGAATAAAGCTTTGGTAAGCTTTATTTACCCAGGAAAAATGTTGACAAACTAAGATCATCACACTAAAAAAAAAAAAAGTAGAAAGGCAACATTTAGAAATAACTAGCAAAACAATGATTTCTGAATTTGGAACCATGAATAAAATGTTTACAGTCTTTAGCATTAAACCTGCATAAATCCTGTTATTTTTAGCAATACACAAGTTTGAGTCATTCTGTTTTAAAATTACATTATCAAAAGGCTGAGTAACAAACTGAAAACAGCCTCTGGCAGAATATTACACTGGATGCAATAAAGCAGTGATTAAAAACTAGTAGCTTCCTTGGTAGAAGCAAAATACTTGTAGCACCAAAGAAAATTCTGCTCCGAACTTCAAGAACCAGTTTGCTGTAAAGCAATAGAGCTCCACTGACTATACTGAATTATAGCTACCGGGGATCTGGATCATAAATCTTTGCACTGAAATGAAGCACTTCTTCAATAGCACCCATAAATTTAACACCTGATAAAGACCAAACAAAATTCTGCAAATATAATCAAGATCACTGTTACACATTGGCTGTAAAATATTAACTTGCATTCTATACACAGCACTAAATAGAAGAACTGTTAATATTTTCAGTCTGGTGTTGTGACAGGAGATAACAGCTGATTAGATTCAATGTACATGGATTTGACAAACCAGAGTGTGTTGTACTGCCAACAAGATGCTTAGAGTTAATTTTGCCTTTGTCAAGAGCTGCAGCCAAAGTCCTGTAAACAATCAAAACGTTCAGCCTCAGTTAGGAAATGGCACAGAATCTGGTTCTCCATACCAGGGTAAAATTTACATTCAAGCAGCTGATATTTAGTCCTCTTATTTTACAGCTATAACCCAAGTGTATGTCTATATGCTAGAATAAATTCTGACCAATATCTCTTCTGTGTCTCAAAATAGAATTAAATTAATACAAGATAAATAAAATGAGATTGTTCTTCAAGAAGCAAAGATTCATCAGACACCACTTCTACCTGAAATTAGTTTGGAATGCAGAGGAAAAATCTGTTGCCTAAATTTACAGCTGGAAAACTGAGATTTTGCCACCCAGGAAAAGTGTCTGGATAACCACTCAGAGGACTTTGAGATCTTTTTAACAGAGAAGTCTCTTGCTAACTTGCTGTTATCTGTACAGAAAAACAATGAAGATTTTAGACTGCCACCTCCTCCAGATTTGCTTGTCTGAAATACAGGACACACAATTTTAAACAAAAAAACAAAAGAGAAACAGAGTCAGAATAATTAATTCTGTCCAGAGCAGATTAACTATCATAAGAAGAACTAATTTTGCAGTATCACAAATGACATTCTGTGATAATCATCAGCAGATGGTGAATATTGGATCCTTTGGCCCCAACAGGAAGCGTTTTGAAAGGGAAGTCTTTGGAGAACCAACACTCCAGCAGCATCCCTACATTTCAATTTAACAACCCAATAAATCAAAACTCTTAGAGCTTTTAAAACTCAAAATCAGCTTAACAGTACCTGATGACTTCTAAAAGAAAAAACCCCAAAGTTTCTGCTGCAACTCACTAATTTCAACTTTCACCCCTGCCATCTTGTTGGAAGAACACATCCGAATGTGAACTGCTTCACTGCTCCACATACTTGCAGAGACACTCGCACTCAAAACCTGTAAATTCCCCACTCTCAGCTCTTCATAAGATGTGAGGTTTTTAGCAAGTATTTTGACACAACACAATGTTCATGTGGTCACTACAGTAATGACAGGCTTCCTGTTTCATTGATGCAGTTGGAGCGCTGCTACAGAAGTGCTATTGGCAGCTGAGAGGACTCTATGTTATGGTCACCTCTAAGAGTTCACACCAGTTTGGCACTCTTTAAATGAGACTACACCAGCATAAAACCTGACTAATGCTGGAAATAAGTCTCTCCTCTCTGTAGAAGATGGATGCCAGCTGCTGCAGAGGAAGCCAAGAAGGTGGATTGTTGCACTAGCAACCATGGACAAAGTACCAAGGGGAAGTCATTTCACTCCTTGGCACTGGTTCCGAAGGGAGGCCAGAACATCACTAGGGTTGCAAATGGAGGGAGAAAGTCACTTGTGTGTTCCATCAATGCACAATATTCTAAATTTGAGCAAAAATTCTTCAGCTAGCTTCTACGTCCATTGAGAGAGGAACAGAGAATTCCCCAGAAAGTCACCAAAAAGACTACATTTCAGGATACCCTAGGTATAGCACTCCTCTGCTGCTCAGGATTGTCCTTTTTCCTGAGAGAGCAAGCTGAGGACAGCAAGGTCTATGGTGTCCTGATGCAAACTCATAAAGTCCCCACCTGTCCCCTTCTCAATCTTTACTTTGAAAGCCCATACAGAATGGGAGACAAGATATATTGCCTCCTACACCTACTTGAAGTTACCTGGTGGATTAAAATAATTAGAACATTCTAATATGTCACAATCAAGGACATCCAGACTGCTGCTCAAAATTTGTAACTGTAGTTACAGCTAGATGCTGACATTACATGCCATTGTTGTTTCTGGTATTTATGCACACTTATGTGATTATCTTGCTTCTAGAAGAGGTTAAACCTTCTAGAGACCTGCACAATACCAGTAATGCTTGTAAACATAGAGGATTACACAAGGTAAATGTTCATAAAGGACATTAAACCAAAAGACCTTATACTTCCTTTTGACCTCAAGTTCTGCTAAATTTGATGAGTAAAGGAAATTCTGATATGACTAGAAATGTTAAAAAGCTGAGTATCTAGAAGTATATATAAACAGCATTCATTGTCCTCATAAGAAATACCTTGGATTCAACGAATAATCTTCTAACAACTAGATTATCATTACCTGCCCTTCTCAGGGAAGTTTTAGAAAACTTCTTAGAACAGGTACATGCATACGTGTATAAACAGGTATAGATCTATGTGACTGAACAATTTATTACCTTAAAATCTATTCTGACAAGTTACTCAAAGGAGATTGCTCCAGGATTCTATTCCTTTTCCCTAGCATCCCAAAGCTTGTGGACATAACTAGAGAAGACTGCTTTCAAATGAATAATCCAAGCTACTGTTGTCAGCGTTCTGATTACGTATAGCTCTGTTATAGCCTATATTTTTCTGTATGTCCACACAGAAACAAGGAGTGGGCCCATGCATGAAGTGAGACAAGAAAAAAGAAAAACCACCACAACAGCCATATATTTAAGAAAATGCACTTATGTAGCATGGTGTCACAGCTCTCAAAACATTATTATTGTTTCATAATTTTATTGGTTAAATACTAATAAAGAATGTCTGCTGGAGGGGGAGAAACATCTATCCACCTCTCAGATGTCAGTCTCTCATATTGCAGGACGTTGATTTATAACAGGCAACTAAATTATATAATTATTCTAACTCAATGAAAAACAAATTTTTACCAAAATAATAATAATGAAAGGTAATAATTCAAGTAGTACATCTGAGTGGTGAAGAAATTAGAAAATAAGTACAGTTTGAAATTACTCCCGAAGATACACTGCTTCATAATCATATGGACAATAATGCACTGAATGGTTTTACTGCTACAAAAATCACAAGCAGGCCCTCTGCTCACAACACAAACAAAGCTCTATTTCTGCAATATACATAATTTTAGATTTATAGTGTTAGTAAATAAACGCAGTATTCATATTAAGACTGCAAAATATTTTCTTCTGTTAAGTAATTAGCACCACTTTAATGGGCACAATCTACACCATTACTACTGAATTGCTCAAAGGTTGTTTCAGACACATTTGAATAATATCACCTGTAAGTGAGAAAGTATGCTAAAATACTATGCAGATTGTAGAACAAGACAGGTCAATCAGGCTTGACTTACTTAAAACTCCTTGAAGAACTAGGGCACAAAAATTAAAGTCTATCTTTTTGGTGTAGAAAGCACTTATATAGGTGTGATTGATCATTTATCCACAACACAGCCATACTGGATATACTGCTGTGGTCATCAGATGGTGATTATGAGAAAAAAAATTCACACAAAATCATGATCTTCACTGACAGCTAATACCTTTTGCTGAAGGCATTTCTCAAGCTACAAAAAAGAATTTTTTTAAAAAAAAAATTAATCTTTATTTCCAAGATATTTTTGTTCTTAAATCATATAAATTTGGCAGACTTGATATAGGAATTGCAGTTAAAAGCATATTCATACAGATTAATGACAATTCTGCATTATTACTAGATTTTTACTGTTTGAAATGCTTACATCAAACTTATAGAATGTAAATAAATACAACTAAGTAAATATATCTATTTTTTTAAAATCCTCACATCTATATCAATCAAGTAATTAAGCTCATCAGGAAACAAGAGCTGATGCTACATGTGGGCTTCAGACAGGACACTCAAGTACAACCATAGCAAAATGTGTACCTACTGACTGCCATGACTAATCCAGAATTGCATCTCTCCTCATCAATACTCTGTTGTTTACAACAGTCCATTTGAGTTGCTGCAGCAGAAGGTTCTTTATAGAAGGCTGTGGTAGGATAATCTCCCTTTAACTTATCCCTGACACTTCAGAAGGAAGTGGAAGAAAATTAGTAATGGATAATCTGGGAATCATTGTAAAAGCTCTTTCTTACAGACATGACTTGCAAGAAGCTGGCTGGATAACGAATACCTGAGCAACGATGGCTTTGACATCTTTTATGGTGTAAGATTTGCAGTTTGGCTAAGCAAATATGAAAAAATCCTGCAAACTCTGTGTAATGTACACAATTACAACGGCTAAAAAAGTTAATGACTGCAATTAGAAACCATTCTCTCTATCCATGTCCTAACTCAGTTTCACTTCTCCTCTCCATTTTGTTTTATCTGACTTGTCATCTCTAGAGCCTTGTGTGTGCTGAGATACATATCACACAGCACACAAGGTAAGGCAGCAAAGCCTTTCAGTCAAATGGGAGAAAAGTCAATCCTGTCTTGCCTGTGCTAGATGGGGTTTATTCACACCACCACCATGACTTCTATGGTCATACAACTGGCTCATTATATAAATGATTACAAAACATACATACCCAGAAATCCTCAGAGGAAACTAGAAATCATCAGTAACTGATGCATAGCTGAAAAAAGAGCTGAATTCTTCCCCACAGGGACTATTTGTGCATTCAGGCACTTAATATTTCACATCACATCTGACTGTTTGAGTAAATAAAGTGACATTTTGATTATGGAACATATTAGAGACTGAAAGTAGTTTTATTGATCTATCAAAACATTTGAAGGATTAGTTACTACAGTTTCAAAGTCATTTCTTTCAACAGAGGTGCGAGCACCAGACTGCTATGGTTCATGGCAAGTAGGCAAGCACAAAGCCTGAATAGTCTTGATTAGAAATGTGTGTCTAAGACTTGTAAGTGAAGAAAATTTTGTAATTTAAGTTAACCAATTCCTGATATTTGCATTCTTCAATTATGCAGCTCTCTTTTTATAGGGCCCTAAAATATTCTTTCTTCATATTCTGCCCTTGGTAATCTCAAGGGGAAAACAATGCGGCCACACTGAAAATCCCCTAGAATGGAATAACATGTGTCCAGTAACAAAATTAAACCAAACTCATTAGAATCGGGTGCATAACAATAATTAGGCAATTTAGACAGTTACTTCTGGTTGGCTACTCCAGTAACCTTCTCTCACACCCTTTACTGCTAGTCCAACAAATGCGTCTTCCAGATTTCACAGTTAAAGGACAGTCATTTGCCTTCCAAATTGTGCTGCTATTCATGCCTTGCAATTTAAAGCCTCCTAAGGTGCCCTAAAGGACAAAAGAAGAATGAGAGGCAGAAACACCACACATGTCTTTAGCAGTACAATTTTAGCACTGTGATGCCTTCAAATTGTAGTCTCACCATTTTCAGATCCCTTAGCATAATTACCTGTGGAGTCAAGGGTGGGGGAAAAGTGCAGAACAGAATGTAACAAAGAGCAAAATGCTTTGAGAGATGCTGTAACCTTCGTGTAGTGCAGAGATGAAGTTTCATAAGAACTGAAAGGGAAGGTTAAAAATAAAAGAAAGGCTCAAGACAGGGATCTCTTATGAGATGGATGAAGTAGCATCTCAGGATACAAAAATGGCATGAGACACAACCGGCATGAAACAGACCCAAAACTACATCAGTCTTGTCACATGTTTCTACAAATACCTGCATCACACATGGGGATCTTGAGTTTCACTGCAAGTTTTGGCTCCTACATGTTTTTTTCCTCACCTTCCTGAAGACAACAGTGGAAGTTTTTTTTCTTGTAAAGAAAAAAAAATAAAATCCAAAGTTAAAGGAGTACTAAGGGAGTGCAAAAGAGATTAATTAATACTTTTTCCTATTGTCAACTACACTCTTCCCAGAGGACAGAGGAAATAGGTTCCTCCAAGGTGCAGTCCCTACCTGGACCTCATATTCTTACAACAACACTGCTTTCTGCCAACCCTTTCAGAGGTACAAAAATAAACCTTAAAGGTGACCTAGATCCAGATTGGTATAAGGATCCTCTTTTGTCTTACTTTCCTTGCATGTATGACAACACAGTAAGCTGTGGGGGAATTTCTGTCAGCCAAAGACAGTTTTTCAGTGAGAATCAAAAATAAAATTAAATTACAGTAAAAGATATATTCCATTGTATTCCAAAGGGGAGTAATAATTTTAAATGTGAATATGACCAGTAAGATACCTGAAGGGGACTTATACTCCAGAAGTGTCTAAAGCAGAGAAAATCAGCTTGTTGTGATGTGTCATTGCTCTGTGGCTCATTCTGATACAGAGGTAGTGAGATAGAAACGCCCCTTGGATGTCCCACCACATCTATTTCTGGGAAGGGGAGCCTTTCCCACATGAGTCATACTTGCTGGGAAACTTGATGTGCAAAATTTACTTGTCAGCCAGGTATGCTAATTCAGGAAAAAAGTATAATTTATTTTAATGGACTATTTGATTATTTTTTTAAGTAAAACAAGCAAAACCAAACTAAACAAAACAACAAAAAAAATGCACTAGCATTATTGAGTATCAGGAAATAAAAGACCATAAGAAGGAAGGAAAATAAAAGTGTTCTAAATACAAAGAGGTGAAAAAAGAGGTGAAGATGTAGCCCATCTAGAGTTTCCTAATGAGGTTGATTTCATTTTCTTTAGATTCCTACAGCTATCTAGCTAGTGGGGATAGAGGGAGAGATAAGTTTGTGTGTGTGTGTTTTTTAATTGAAGTACTCAAAAAAGAAGACAACAAAAATACAATCCTTGATGCCAAACTCTTTTTCAATTGAGGCATAAAATTGCCAAAAACAATTAAGGTTTTGGCTGGCTTTAGTCTTTTACTCAGCATGTGATGTTTGAAGATAAAATTCTATCCTTTATTGAAAAGTTTTAAATACAAAACCAAAATTCGCTATCAATATTTGAGCTACATAGTACCAGATGTTTCTAACACTCAGGAAAGGTAAAGAAGGGAGCAGAATGGCACATAAAGCAACTGAATGGAATATGTAAATTAGCTTCATTGTACCAGAGGCATTAGCGTTCAGAGTGCGTGTGTTCCACCAGCAGTTCATTGGGCTAATTTGCTCATAGATTGCTGTACCGTGCTTACAAATAAACAAGGAATAATATTTTTCAATGAAAAGTGATTTGCCTAACATGCATTGCTGAGAGATCATGCAAACTTATTAAATGTTTGGATCACAGGAGCTGGGTAGCTATAACGAGTCAGCCTGGTCTATTTGAAAAGGGATACATCCTCTGACACAGACCTCAAGTGAAGTAGTTACCACTGGTTTCACATTCTAATACCCTTGAAGTTACGTTGTAGGCATCTATTCTATATTGCAGAGATGAAATAAGTAGATAGATGCTTCAAATTTATATTCTTGTAAACAAGAATGATTAGTCCATTGTTTTGTCTAATCATATTTCCTAAGGAGAGTCACAAATGTCATGATTTACCACCAAGAGAGCACAAGATAGGAATAATCGAAGATGAGCCTCTGCACTGCAGAAGCGCTGCTATCGCTCCAGCCACGAGGCTGGAAGAGAACATTCAGTTTAAAAATCCACTGTAAATTCAATAAGTTGTCCCATAAGTCCATTAGAATATTAACTGCAGTCCTTTCAGACAGTCTACCTTTGCATAAGGTCCAGGCCCATACTAACATTGCTAGTTGCAATTTCAATTGACCTTACTTATTCCCTGTGTTTTCTTCTAGAGAACCTTGTCACAATCTTTTTTCCCCTGTGACTACTCTGCTTTTAACTAAATGAGTTCTTTGTGGTCTGCAGCAAGACTTAATTTTCATTGCTTTTAATATGCCACCCCATTCAAAATGTACTGATGTTCATACCTCCACTGTCACACATACCCTCCTTGTGAATGGTCCCTCAGACAGTCAAGATACTGAATACTGAACCTATTACCTGGAAGGAGATACTTGAAGAGTCTGCAGATTCACTGTACCATCAAATCCAGGTGTTTATTACAGTGTAAGTCTCAGTATTTTTTAACATCCATTTCAGCAAATCATTAAACCCTGTGTACAAGATAGTTTTGAGTGACTCAGAGACAGTTTATAAGTCACAGCCACCAGGAAAACTATAGCAAATGGAAAAACAAAACGTGCAGCCAAAATATTGTCTTTACTGGTCACAAAAACAACCCTCTAAGAGCTACAAGAAACCCATAGATTAGGACAATCAGGACAGCCTACAAGTTGTGCTAGTAGTATGCACTGTGTTTGGAAACAGTGGAAGGGCTAAAAGCATGCAGAAGGTGGTATTTGTGTGCTGTAATGATTAGATGTCATCAAAAGCAGGGAAAAGCACCTTTTTGCTTTCCAGAGCTTCATTTCTTATGCACAAGCCAGATCTTGGAATATTCAAGGTACTCCAAAGGCATTTATTTTAATTTTTGCAACTTTGCGTTGCCCAAGTTCAAGCCAAGATGTAATTAAAGATTCAAAGCAAGGTTTAAGCACTGGGGACTAGGAATTGGAGATTCTTTGGTCTGGGCTTAGTAACAGAATTTACACTTAGGCTGGTCATTAAATTAACTCCTTATTCCAACACCTAAAAAGAGGAAGGCAGTTGACAACACCACCAAGGTCTTCTGTGAGAAATGGAGCACATGGTTTTAAGTGAACAGGGGATAGTGGCTAGAAGAAGAAAAAAGTAGACCACTAACATTTGCTAATCTAATTAAAATCCAGAAATGAGAACTATTTTTTCCTTCTATAAAACTTTAAAAACTGCTCTAAACAATAATAAAACTCTCTTAAATATAAGCATCCTAAATGAGCTACATAATGTTCCATGCCATAATCACCACCGCAACAAGAAAATTGCTCAAATCGCTTTAGAGCCAGATTTGTCAGTCATGCTGCTCTATGTTCTGAGTAACAATCATCTGTGCAATTAATAGCAAACCTTCCAAGGCAGCTCTGAGTTCTGAAGTTCGGTGTTCTTCTGTCATTGCAGAANAAAAAAAAAAGGAAAAAAGTTTTGCAGCCAAACAGCAGCCAGGAAAAGTAAGATAACTGGAATAGTTTTTTTACAAGATTATAACAGCTTGAATTGTTTCCCCCATTTTAGGTTTAATTACCATTTTTATTGAACTCATAAGAAACTCAGCTGCTGACATAATCTAAGGAGCCAAGAACAAACCATTTCTCCTCCTTTTTCTAAATCTTTCAGCTCAGCCTTTATATACCCTCTCTTTGTAAAACAAAGATGGAATAAAGCACTATTGCACTCTTGTTTAATGTTAGTCTTAGATTCTCAATCCTTATGGAAGTCCTAGGAGATAAATGAAGGAGGCACGGGCATAAAGAGGATAGAATTTTCTCTCTCTGCATCTTGCTGTATCTTTCAATTGAAAAATTATCACATATCTGTAAAATACACATCAGGTGATAATGAATGTATAGAGCCATTACAGAGGGAAAAAAATCACAACTCCAATACATAAAAACCATCAGTTTCCTACATATGTTTAAAATTGTGCACTGCATGCTGAAGCACTGAAGAGACATTAACTCATTGGAAACGTAGGGATGGGAGGGGAAGGAGTACATATAATGCCATTCCTAAAGAGCATTCTGATCTGCTAAATACTGATTACCATCATATCTTAAAGCAAAATATCTAGAACAATACAAAACCACAGGTACTTAATACCTGTGACCAGATAAAAAATAATTATATGCATATTGTATAAGCAGTATATGGGAACAAGTAGGAGGCTATTGAACAGGCTACATGCACTTGTCACACAGGATTTTTAAGCTTTAATCTACAAACCTGGCCCATGTGGACAGTCATACTAAAATCAATTAAATTTATATCAATAAAAGTTTGTGGATTGGGCCACTCATAGCCCAGTGGTAGGAAAACAGATTACAAAAGCAGTCATTTGCATTCAGGCTGTGCAAATGAGACTTTTCTTCCAGGAATTCTGAGGATGCAATCGCAAAAGGGAAAAATTAACTCTCCTTTACACTAAAAGGTAAAACCCAGCCTAAAGGAAAAAAAAACACATACTAGTACACTACTACTTACAGAGAATTTGTCTCGTCGTTGACTCAATTCTTGTCAGCTGCTATCTTCTTCACGACATCAGCCTCAAATATTCACCTGAAAAGGACTACTTAAGCTATTTGTCTACAGAAAAGTGTCGATAAAACACTCATAGCAGCTGGAGAATCCAGCAGAAATTTGATCTATGACACCTTCACAAGAAACTGTCTTGTCCATAGACACAAATATTCCATTTTAGCCTGATTTAGCTTTTAACAGAATTCAGCTTAAGAAAAATAAACAAGGCAACTTCCCACTATGGCTGAGGAAACAACCACAGCCAAATTTCTAAGTGAAACAAAAAAAAGTTCTCTATTATTAGTAGGGTGTGGAGCAGAACATTAACTACAGAAAAGGAAAAGATCCCCCGTTATTTCTTCAAAATCAGGCATTTGAGGAGGGAACCAGCCAAACTTTTCAAACAACCTGAGCATAATATAGGGAGTATGGGAGCTAAGGAAAAAACTCTTAAGGGTTTTGTGATTACTTTACATGTCTTTGACCATCAAACAAGTGGGTACAATCCAGAAGAAATATCTCAGGCAATAATATTTAGGCATGAAAATAGAAGTTTAAACAAATAGGCCATAGCAACATATTCAGCAGAAATAAATTTCAACTGTCCCCTTGAACACGAGTAGAAGTCTTTTGGTGAGACACAAGGTTAGCCATATCACTGACACATTTTACCTTTGAATGGTCTAAGCAGCTGACTGAATTTTCAAGACTCAGATGATTAAGAAAGAGGCAAAAGACTTCTGATCTTAATGCTCCTATTCTTAAGAGAACTATTAATTAATACATCTGTACAACTTTATCTTAAGACACTCCATCTAAAGAGTGTTCTCCGGAGTAAAAAAGAGAAAGAACAACTCTTTCCCGCCCTTCACCTAATGGCATCAGCATTCCCAGTTGTTGGCATTTATCTCTCTGCATTTTTCACTTCCTCCATACCTTTTCCATGCACTCCTTGCAAAAATGGAGTTTATAAACCAGCACTTTCATCCATGATCCCATTCGGCTGGGGGTTTAGTTCATATTGACAACAGCATTGTATTTTAAGACCCTTATCTATTAGAGGGTGTCAAAACAAATTGGGGAAAAAACATTAAAGACAAAGAAACCTCAAATGGTGCTGAGAAAAAAAGTTCTGAATCTGGAAAAGAAAGCATAACTAATGGGTATATAAATTGAAGACTTCACAGCAAGTCTTGTTCAGCTGTTTAGAAATTTCCATTGTCTCTGCTGTGCAATCTAGTGACAAAATCAGAGTGATCGTCTGGGCATAAAATATTCCATTGCCTATGTGATAATATCTCTGACCTTCCTGTTGATCATTTCAGATTTTATCTCCTTTCAGTACATTTTATTAATATTGAATTTCTGGAAGAAATGGAGCAAGAGGCAGCATAGAATCTCAGACTGAGTGATGCAATGACACATCTACTCATCTGTACAACAAAACACAGGTGCATCATGCTCCAGCCATCTCCACTTGGGGAAAAGCAAGCATCCCTCTCCGTGCCACAGAACACCTGTGTGCTTGGGGTAGGGCAGGAAACAGACAAATCTGATACAAGAAACTCTCATCAATGAACAGAAGAATACCAAGGTTCACTTTTTCAGCATTATATTTACTCTTGCCTTTGAAGAGGTTTAGTATGAGATATCATTTTCAGTTTACACTGTTATACCTCTAAACTTACAGCCCAGTTAAACCTTGGTCACAATCACCTACATATGTAGGTGTCTCAGGCCCATTGATAACCAAGTAGCCATCTCTATCTATCTCAAGTCTCTTATCATTTATAATGGTTGCTTATTAAAACAATGCAAAGTTCAAAATACACTTATAAAAGGTCAAGTGATAATTTATCCACTTTATTATATTCATAAGTAAGCTAGAATGAAATGACAAATTCTTTTTGACTCTATTCAGTCCTTGTATTTGACTTACAGATAAAGTTTTCTCTTGGTAACTTGCCATTCAATTTCATTTTCCCAGACACTGCTAGAAGCTGTTAAGCTTGAACTCTTGCTCATGTACTTAAACATTCTGCAGTGTCATAATATCCAAACTTTTCTCAGATGAAATATCATTACCTTTTATGCCCCATAAGAATTTTTAAAATCAATAATTAATAATATTGAGATGATGAGAAAAGGCAAGCTTCTCAGTATTCATTAACTTTGAAAAGATCTAAATTCCTTTAATTGTTTTAAACTGTGAAGAAGATGGAATATTAACTCTCTATATATGTGGAAGGATTTTTCAACAATCTTTCATTTATACTCACACAGAACTACTGATTAATTTTTCAGCAAAGGACACACTGTAGTTTCAGAAGGCCTAAGGGAAAGTTAATTTTCTGATAATTTCTAGGCTGTATTATGGCTTAATGAGTCACAGTTTTCCCTCCCCTTCCTTTAGCCTTTCAAAACATGTCTGGAGTAAAATACCTTCCTTTCCTAAAGTGGTGGCCTAGAGGTCCTGCCTTTTACTTACCAGAAGCAGCTCTTACATATCTTCAAAACTTGGGGGGGNCAAAACCAAAGAACCCAAAAACCCCCAGAGTTAGATTAACATCACCATAAAGCAAGAGAATTTCTTTTCTCTCTCCGTAAGTCTTACCTCCAAGAGGCCAATGCCAATGGCAGCAGAGATCTGAGTGCTAACCTCTTCCCAGCCACCCATCTCTTTCCATTCAGACATCAGCAACTGCCAGCCTCGTCTTTGTGCCACAGTAGGGCTTGACTAGACACAGCAGTGAGTGGGGAAAAGGTGTTCTGAAATTCATTCAGTCTTGTCTTCTCCGCTTTTCCTATCACACAGATTACTGACTTTCTTCCCCTGCAAAACCATATTCTATCGGCTCACAGTCCAAAGTTAGGGCAACAAAAACCAGGAACAGCCTCTCTGCAGGCATTGTTGGTAAGGATGGTACAAAGCTGTTGCATTGGGGAGTAAAAATTAATTTGCTAGAAATTCATTTGCATCCAGTGCTTCCAGGATGAAGAGAAGAATAAAGGGAGCACATATGCTAACAGCCTCTATTCCTACTCCTGCTGCTAACCAAGTCTCATATGTGTCTCACGAGTGTGCCCTAAAGAAGGAAAAGTAACTTTGGGACAAAACTGGTGTTTGAATTTCCTTTTTCAGTAGGCAAATTACATTTTTTACAGTTGATACACTCAAGAGAACATTTGGATTGGTGAGAAAAAAGGGAGCATGCTACACTGGTAGCACACTGTAAAACAAGAAAGATCAGTTTGGGATTAGTGGTTCATTACGCAACCCAGATAACCTGGGGTATAACATAGTATAGTTTGTTGGATTTATCATGGTTTTAGTGATAAAGCATCTCATCTTCATGAGGGAATATGAGACGTTGTCACATGTGTCCTTGTAGGTGGGAGCAATAAAGAAAAGGCATGGAGCAGAAACTAGCACTTTCTTTTCCTTAGAAGGAGGGGTTTAACTTGCACCAGATGTCCTTGGCCATTTGGGCTATGCAGTTTAATAACAGAGAGACCTACCCACTGTTTCTTATGACTGAAAATATACTGCCTCTAATTTAGCCAAAGAAAATATCTGTATTAGAAATCTGAGATAATTGTTTGGCTTCCTGTGGCATGAGACTTATAAATGAAGGGGGAGGATTTGGAGGCAGATGAGACCAGTAAAAAAAAAATACAGTCAGAGAAGGATTTTCTCTGCCTCAAAAAACCCCAACCAACCAAACAGGAAACCACGCAATTAGATATAATTAATCAAATAGACAAAACAACAACAAAGGAAAAACAGCCCAAGATAGAAACCTAGGTTCTGTAGCTGAATTCAGTTGTGTTATTTTGAACATTAATTTACACACAAAGGAACAGTCATGCTAAAACACTGTTGAAGTGAGTTTTGTAGGTATTGTGGATGGGAGCGGAAGGCTTAGACAAAGTTTATTAGAGAAGCTCTCTCATTGAGTTATGAGGCGCAGAGATGACCGCCTCGCTTTCTAAACTGCTAATCAGAGAGGAACCCAGGTGCAGCTGGATCCAGTCTTAGCCTCAGATTTTGTCAACAGGTTAAATTTAAGGAATTATAGAGGTATGATTGAACCATTTTTCCCCAAAAGGCTTTAATGATGACAAATCAGATATTTTTATATAAAATTGAATTATTTCTTTTGACAAATGAACAGACAAATGTGCAGACAAATCAATAGGAAAATGACCTTAATTAGATTTACTGCAGAGTATATAAAAGCTAAAAACTACTATACTCTTATAGTATAAGATAACATAGTGAATTATGTCAAAGCAATTATATTAAAGCAATTATATTAAAGCAACTATATCAAAGCTAGCAAAAAAAAAAAAATAAAATCATTCAGTAGAGACTGATGTAATTCACCACACAATGATTATGGGTAGATCTCTCTCTTTCACTGAACTCCTGAGTAACTTACTCCTGGAGTAACCATGAAGAGGCATCCCTGCTTCATGGAAGTAGCTCCACAGACTTCAAGAACATAAGTGGAACAATCTGCCATATGAAAGTTGGACTGGGCTTTTATAGTTATAAAGTGTTCGACTGCTAGTCACATATCTCCAGGCTACCTTACAGCTTATCTATCAAATCTTGCTTCAAAACACAGGATGTGTGTTTGAAGTTTGACCCAGACTGGTTTTAGCATAATTCAACATCAAAAGAAAGAGCATGGCAACACCGGTAACTCACCACAGATAGCTTGCGTTGTTTGTATTCTCTGACCAAATTTTAGGTCCAAGGCAGATAACACCTATCAAGGCAGAGCATTCTGCTACAGTAGGTGAGTAATTTTTGTAGGATACATTTCCACTCTTATTTAAAAGAGAAAAAAAAAAAAGAGGTAATTTTAACCAGGAGTCTTTTTTTTTTTTTTTAACCAACATTCATACTGTTGAAGGTACTGTGTAAGTATTGATGTCTTTGTAAAAGATATTCCTCACTCTGGCACTAGACTTCCACACCTGAGAGCCAAGGGAATTGTTAGAGTTTCACTAGTCCCTCACTTTTGAAACAGCACCTCTGTCTTCTCTCCTTCAACATCCTGGCAGGATAATGGGCAGTAGAAGATTATGACCATTTTGACTATCCTTTCCTCAGCAACACCAGTTTCTTCTTTCCAGCTTATGAAGGACAGACACGAGAAGTCTTATTAAAGGACATGAGCATTTTGCAACCTATAATTATTCCATTTAGAGAAAAGATATTTTTTGCTGATCTTCTGGGCAAGGTAGCACTGAAAAGAACAGCAGGGAATCTTGAAGCAACTCCTCTCTGTGACTCAATCAGCTGACAAGGAAGTTTGTTATCTCTTCTTTGATGAGTTGATACTCTATTGGAACAGTTTTTCAGTACTAAAAACAACTTTCAAATATCTGATCTTCAACCTTGAGAAAATTTAAGCAATTTAAACTAAAATTAGGAATGCAAGTAAATGACCAGAACAAAATAAAATTGCCTTTCTTGTCAAAATTCTGCCAGCTGTACATCCAGTTGTGTCAGCCTACTATAAGGGCAAAGCCATTTCTTGCTAACCCAGCAGTATCTAGTAAGATAATAAAAAGGTTAGGCACAGTCTGTCCTTTGGAACAACAGCATTGCTGTGCAAGTTTCCAGTGGTCACATCTGAAGAAAAGCAGGTAACTCTGTGGTAACTCTTCTGTGAAGAGCAAATTACAGGCAGACTAGGATTGTATTACTCCTGATTAAAATAACCCAGCTTGGTATTCAGAGCAAGGACTGAATTTAGACTGCTGGTGAACAAAAAATTTCACCTAGTTTTTCAGCCGATGTAGACTGTGCCTACACCTTTGACAGGCATAAGAGCAGTCTGGTTCTCTTTACTTATCTGGATTGGTCTAGTCTTCATTTTTAAAGAAATATGTAAATTCTTGACAAAATCCATTCTTCATTTCTTATTTCAAGTTGTACTGGTTGCCAAAGTCAGAAGAAAAATAAAAGAAAAGGCACCTCATTTTTAGGCTATGAGTTGAAGTCCAGCCTGAATCATAAAACTTTAGGTTGAGACCAGTGGAATGGGCTCAAGAGGAGTGAGAGCTCCTTCTCTGCTGCACCTCTCAGAGAAGTCAAAGCCATGACCTGACTCATGGACAAAGAGTAAGCTTCAGGTAATCAGCAGTTTTTGTGAATGCTGCCTCATTGACCATAAACGAGCAATTATGACTGTGGTCTCCCAGCTGTACAATGCTGACCACAGGCAGCACATGCAGCATCAGTTTGTATCTGACCGAGGTACATAAACCTTTGGGGTTGACTGTCTGCACCTGTAGGTCAGCCCCAAAGGCAAAAGCTAAAAGTCAAGGGGTAATTGACAAGTTATAGATGAGGTAAAGCTGCTGAGAAAAACTGGAGACTATTTCCAGAAGGCAATCAATTTCTAAAACAGTCCTTCCAGAAGCTCTGGAATCGCTCTATTTTCCCTCCTTTGCCCTATGCCAGGCTTCTTCTCCAGCTGCATGGAGGATATAACAGAATCAGTGTGATGTTTTTCCAACAGTATAAACCTCACATTTAAAAATGCAACACAGTACAAAGATACCTCTTTTCTCAGATGGTGTTTTCCAGGAAGACTGCAGGTGTCAACACAGGTAGATTTAGAAAAACTTTTTGTATTTTCATGCACCACATCTTCCAGGGAATGAAGTCTTCCCTCCAGATGACAGCATTACCACTCCAGTGTCACACGCTTCTTTCTGCTTGATCAAATCTAGTGACACTTACAGAACTGAAAAGAAATACCTGAACAGTTCAGGAAAAGGCACATCCTTTATGTTAGTAGAAGCCAATTAGATACTCTGGGAACTTCTATCTGAAAAAAAAAAAAAAAAAAATTACCAAAATATGTAGTAAGAGAGGTCTTGCACATGACAACACATCATCTGGATGATCCTGCAGGCAGGAGCAACAGGGGAGTAACACCTAAAATTACAACGAATTTCAAGACACTGGAATAAAATGCAGATAAACCAAATGGAAAAACAGAATAGGGTGCACAACAGCTGTAAGCTTTCCCTTCACCCTCCCTGGCACTCTTCATTTTCTCTGTACATTTCTGGAGAAGCAAGACAAAGTCTGCAAAACAGTAAAATCAATATGAACATCAATATGAACTGAAGACTGTGAGCTGCCCTATTAGGAGAAATAATGACACTTTTCTGTATCTGTTTTGACAGTGTCACAAGTATAATCTTCCAGGATCCCTCATTTAATAAACTAATAGTCACCAGTTAGAAATGTCAGTTGATCAGGACAAAGTTACTGCCTGACCAAAGGCTGTTAAGAAAGGGACTTCCATTTCACAGACAGGAGATTTTTAGGGTTTTAGTCATTGCTTCACAAATTAGCCCTGCCTCTTTCTGGGGCTAGTTTAACTATTAGAAAATGTAGTCCTACACATAAACATACAAAATAATACCATTTCCACATACATATTTAGTCTATTTGGAAGCTTTCTATTACACAGAATAACTAGGAGAACAGCAAGTCCATAGCTATTTGTCCTGGGTATGTACACATTTTAAAGCTTGTCCATTTTTCCTAGTGTCATTTGCAAAAGAACTGCAGACCCTTGCTCCCACCTGGGTTTTTAGACTTGGCAGGTATCTTAACATTCTCTCTAGGCTCTGTCTCAGTGCCTTTTTGCTGGCACTGTGCAATCACTCTGTGCAGCTGGTTTTTTCCCCATCGTTTGTCAGTACACGTGCTCTGGGCTTCCCATTGCCATCTGGCAATCAGTGTGAGATCACAGCTTCTGATCCCAGGAGGAAGACACCACAAGACAAGGTCACAGATAAAACAATATCAGAATACACAAACCTTTGTGTAGCTGTACCGCATGCTGTTTGGCTTTCCTGTGACCCAGTTTTTACCTTTTTGTAGCAATTCAGTCAATGATTTTGCTACAGTAGAAAAGCATGAAATGAACTTTTCACAGTTGTTTACCAATACCACAAAACCATATAGCTCAGGAAGTCTTGTAGGTCCTAATGCTAGTCAATTCATTTGTATTTAATCTTTGGCACATAATTTCATCTAGCATCAAAACCGAATTGCATAGAATATTTTAATTTAATCAGAAATTACATTGCTGATGTCTCGTTATTGCTTCCTCAGAGTCTAATGAGCATTTCTGCTCTGGCTTCTTCAAATACCAGGAGGACATTACATTTCTTTTAGCATTTGCACTACACCTCACATGTGTCATTCTGTACACCATGTGTGAAGTATATCATCATTAGTTTGGATGGGATCCCTGGGCATTGTTTTGCGTAGACAGATAGGGACAACAGAGGTAACAACAAAAGCTGAAAACTGATGTGCAAAGGAGACATCTTGGTACCCTTAACTTGCACCAATCTGACAATCACTACCGTGAAGGGACAGCTGTGTGTCATTTAGGCTATCTGAACCTGATGAGGTCAAGAGTCAATAAAACCACTAGAAGGCTGGGCTGAGCATTTTAGTTTGCTGAAGACAGATGTGTTCGTTAATGTTTTAGTAAACAAAACTTCTCATTCAGCTCCTTAACTACTGCTCTTTAAATTACCTTTAATCAAAGCTAGAAAAGCAAAAACCCATCAACAAACAAGTTTTTTCTTTTTGGTACCCGAGAACTAATTTTTTGTTTTAAATCTGACTTTCTCATAAGCAATAACCCAATACACTCATGCAATTGTTACAGAATAGCAGAAAGCAATGAATTTTCTTTACCATGTGCAGTACTTTCAAAATTTTTCGCAATATTGAGAACTCTTGCCTAAGACAAATTTCTTTCATAGTAATTTTCAATGAAGCTCTGCGCAGCTTATTCCATAAACAAAACTGATCTGTCAACTTTTATCTACTGTAATGGAAAATTCAGATGAGAAAGCCAAGACTTTTTAAACATGTCAAGGAACTTCTCCCCTAAATGTTGAGCAGCCATGGAAGCTATTACTGTAGTGTATGGCTGAAATACTTTCTTGGTTGAATGCAGTTTTCTTAATAGCTTGTGATCACATCCTCCCAGGGATATCAGGCCCTTCATTAGAGGAAACGTGCAGTTCAAACAGTCTTTAGAATCACAAAACCACAAAATATTCCAAGTTGTACTCTTCATTAGTGTTTACTTATAAAAAACTTAGTAAATATATTGAATCTCTGTAATTTCATGAAGGCACATATTCACATATCATCTCTACTTTTTTTTTTTTAAAGGACTAAATAAAAAGAAACCCCTTTGAACTGTGTAGATATTCGGAGTCTTGAATATGGTACTGATTTCCTCACTAGAAATTGCATGTCAAAATTTGAAAGAAATAAACAAGCATCTGAGCTTGTTTCTCTGAATTATCCTCAGTAAGACTGCTCTTTCTATGTGTATTTATTTCTGGTACTGCAACATTATTAGTGCAAATCATTATCCACACAGACACATATTATTGGTGTGATAAGAGTTATGATTAGAAACAGAAGTCTGAGAAAAGGAGAGGGAGAAATTTTTTTGCCAGGTAATGTTATTGTACGTTTTCATCAGTACTACAGAATTTTTCATATTTATCATTCAAGACAATGAGGCCAGAAAAACACTCTGCAGCCAAGAGCTGGCAATAGGTATTCACACAGGCCCTCAAGAGCAATGAGGGTCAATTTACTTTATATTTCCCTGGGAAAATAACCAAGATTCATCATATATATATTTTATCATGTTTAACATATTTGACTGCAAGACAGAATCTTTGTAAATATATTTCTCTCTTTGCAGTATTCTGCTAAATTTAACTTTGACCTTAATCAAACCTGAGACTGGAGTCGAAGAGAAGGCACAGCATTTTATCACACATGATCAAGTGTGTGCGCAATTGAGTTTGGTGCTTAGCCACTAGGGACAGATGTCAGGAATACCTTAACATGGCTTTCATCACTGTGCAGAAGCAGGTAGAAGGGATTCTCTTGGTGGGAAGGGCAGTTGTGAAAACTAGGTCAAAGGAGGAAAGTGAGATAAGAGAGAAAAAAATCAGAAAATAAATATGTTTAAAGATTGACAGTGTTGTGCCCTGTAGCAACATTAAGCAACAAATACACCTAAAACAACCATTTTAGTCAGCAACATTATTTTCCTGCAGGCCAAATTGTAACAGTTCTCACATATATAAATTCATTTAGCTGTCTGAATTCATTTTCACTTCAAAGGCTGCTGAGAGCTCAGATAAGGTACCTATAGGGCTCACAGTCTTAGCTTTCCTTGAACACCAGAATTTGCCACAACAGCACCTATGTTGCTAGTACTCACATACCCTATTTAGTTAATAAACAGCATTCAGCAGCCACTTTTATGGAAAACCAACCTATAATTTATCTCACCCAAAGTAGTTTTCTTCTTACTTTTCGTGTCATCCCACCATGGTCTGTTTTTCACTTACCATTACTCCTGAGATACTTTATGTTCTTCTTGAGGAACGGCTAGTTGGGAACAAGAGACTGGAAACGTTTCAGTTTAAATGTCCCAGAAGAATATCAAAGGACTCTTGCCACTGTAAGCACTGAGGAAGCTTTCACCCAGGATGGCTGGCTACTGGAACAGGCTTTCCAGGGATGTGGTCACAACACTGAGCCTGACAGAGTTCATGAAGTGTTTGAATGATACTCTCAGGCACATGGTGTGACTCTTGGGGGTGATCCTGTGCAGGGCTAACTAATGGAGATCTTGTGGGTCCCTTCCAACTCATAACTCAGCACATTCTGTGATTCTGTGATCGAGAACATTCTCCTCAAATGACTTAAACAATTTTTCCCCTCCCTCCCCCCAACTTTTTTTTTTTTTTTTAATAATCATGTATTTTTAAGCCTGATGCACTGGTGTTGTTTTGTTTGAGTTTGTTTTTTTTTTTTCCAAATCTGGCAGTTCTCCTAGATTAATTTTACCAGGCCACTTAATAAAAAAAGTAGAAGAGCAAAGTGCCTAGCTGACCATCCCACACATAGCCTTCAACTGGACTTTCAAAGATGTGTTTGGTACATTGGTATTAAGAGTTGAAACATGTAGGGAGGGAAGAGCTGACATGTCCAGTATAGACACAGTGCAAACTAAAATGAAAAAAAATTATGGTTTAGTATATGCAATATAATGCATGCCCAAATACAGCATATATGGACTGACTCCTAACAACTTTGTGCTATTTTTGAATTATTAATTTTCCTAATTGAATAGGTAGTTACTCAACAAATAGAAAATATAGCCTAGTATTAGACAATTTCATTCCCCAAAAAAAGCACAGAACATGTGAGTTTGCGTTTCATTTCAGAATAAAAAGCAATTAACAAGTCTAAAGAACAAGGCTAGGGAAGAGGGGAATGGAAAGCTTCACTTTCTTTTTTATTTCCAATAGAAAATACACAATAACAGCTGCACTATGTCAGATTCTGGTGAAGAAAAATGAAGGATGAAGTTAGTCAGATTCATTGGCAACACTGCTTAAAAAAAATAAAAAAGCAAGAACTAACACCTGTAAAAGTGTTTGTTCTGCAGAGTGAAAATCTATCCATCAATCTCCTTGTGATATTTTCTGTGATGGTGTCAACTTGCTATCTTCCTTTATTTCACTCAATTCTTAGGGAATTGAAAAAAAAAAACAGAAAAAACATACATATGCATCCCTGAATATATTTATCTCTAAAACAGATTTCTTCTGTGAACAAGAACCTCACCTGTTAACTTCATACATGCAAGTTTATATGACAGATCAAGAGCACCAACTAAAATTGCAGTACTGGTAGCTACAAAACTATGGATGTAAGCATTAATTTGATCTGCTTACTGATATGAAACCCATTTTTACTTAACCGTGAGCACAGAAATATTGATTTGTTGTTCATGAGTTATGCTTTCACTGTGAAATCTGAAGTCATAGTTGTCAGCCTGGAACACATTAAGATGTTAAATAGCAACAGCTGCTCTTCTGTGTCTAGACAAAAAAACAGGCTATTACAAGGTGGGAATGGTATCCCAATATTAAGCCTTGTATTTACAGTTATTTTTCTTGTACATAGTTTCGCACCTAAATCTCCTAAAGTGCCAAATCTTTCTTATTAGAAAGTTATTAAAATAATTTCCAGAAAGAGAGTAAAATATAAAGTATTCAATGGGAACAAACTTTTCTGCTTTAATGGTATGACCATATTCTGTTGGGTTTAGCAACACAAAGTTTGAATCTTCTATGATATCTCTTTAACAACTAGATTTAGAATATATGAAAAATTAATTCATTATTCACTGATTTTATTCTGATCACAAGTGTGCAGCATGTGGGAAGCGAAATTAAAAATAGAACAAGTTTCTGTGAACACAATGGAAGCGGAATTAGGATACAGAGACTCTACACCACTGGTGGATCCAGACAGCATAATGAGAAATCGCTTAGTAGCGATACCTACTTCCTTACTTCTATACAACACAGAAATGGCCATTTCTTGATGACACTAGCTGCCATCCTGCTCAGGTATACAATAGACTAAAGCTTGTGTGGACACTGAAGCTAGAACTCTACTCCTACCCTAAATGGAATCCCTTACATATCAGGATTAAAGTACCATGCCAAGACAAAACTCCAGGGTTTGGGGTTTTTCTCCCTGATTTTATCTGGAGATCTTGTTGCTCTGGGATTTTTTTTTTTTTTTTTCAGAAGAAACAATCACAACACCTGTTTAATAAATGAAAGATGATGTCTTTGTAGTAATTAACAGCCTTACTCCTCAGATGCAGACAAAAGCTAAATAAATATATAAAAGTAAAACAAAAAAACAAAAAACAAAACAAAAAAAAATAAAACCCAAAAAAACCCCAAAAACCTTGTCTGTTTATACTCTGCTAATCCTGAAGCATCTTTCTTGGTATCCATTAATTTAGCACACAATTTTTAATGTTCTCTGACTTGACCTGAACTTAAGACCTAGTTACTTTTTCCTCTTGGGAGTTGCTGTAACTGCATTGAGGACAAAGGTAAGTCAACTATCAAAATCAAAAGGTGAGCTTACAACTTGTGCAGCTATGCTGCAGTTGTCTTAATCTACCTAACTTAGGTGCAGGGAACCACAGACATGCAGACTCCAGCAGCAGCTTTCTTCATCACATCACCTGTCATGCATAGGCCAACTTGCCAGTGCCTCATGTCACTAGAACTACATCACTGACAGTACCCACACCAAAGAATGCAAAGACTGAGCTAGTACCTCCCAGTGAATATTAGTTTGTAGCACATCTGACAGCCCCCTAGATGAGCTCTGCTTGTGTCAGAGCACAAGTTCAGGATTTCTCCCGAAGACAGACAGGCACCACAGTACCAATATGATCCCATATGCAAAGGGAATATCTGAAACTGTCATTATTCACAGAAAAGCTCCATTACCTTCAGGCCAGTACTGAGGGTGCTTCAGCAGCTACAAAAAGTGTTGTGTGGTCATCAGAAACAGTACTGAGGACCAGGAAAGAAAATTCATTAGCTTTTCTATATCTATTGCGGAAAGAAAAAAACCAATAGCTTAGTCACGTGTTAATATCCTACACTGATGCCACACAAAGGAGTATGCTCTAGACAACCAATACACATAGACCATATTTCTCATAGCACCCTGTAGAAAATTCCATTTAAGGTCCCTGAAAGACACAGAAAATATTGCTTCTCCTGGGTAGTTTCCAAGAATTCAGCCCTTTCTTCCTTAGCTCCTGGACTGTGTCATGATGTAATATCATCACAAAAAGATTCCAATCCAGTGTTTTTTCAGGACAGACTCTTGCTGGTGATATTATATCAAGTTTCTGTCCTTGCTTTAAAACAAAACAGAATCTCAGCTCAGTGTAACACATAAAGAGTTTTTTAATTCAATAATATTCACAATTAGGCAACCCTCTCCCTCTTTTCAAGAGAGGCAGAAGCAATGAAATATTAACACGTTTTGTTGCAGCAGTGCCCTCAGAAGTCAGGGTCTATCCCGTTACCACATTCCTCCCAAGCAAACTAAATAACATTTAAAAAATCTTATAGTCACAAATTATGGAAGATTAAGTCTTTGTAACTAATCAAGAGTGTCAAGTCATTTGCCTTTCTGATGGTTAGCAGCAAAGTAACTTTTACCTGATCTCTTAAATTAATTTTCCTGCAAATAAAATTTTCTTTCTGAATGATTTAAAACTTTGACTTGACACAATTGATCCTCATCCAAACAAAACCAACGACAATAAAAAGCATAAACACATGATTTCTTAGTTAATTTTACCATTTGATTTTCACAAACTTTCCTTTGGTTAACAAACATTCAATCCTTCGCAATCTTAATTCTGTTAAAATTATTCTTCACAGATTATTGCCTTCTTTCTCTCCCTTTTTTATGGTGTATAAAGCTGTTGGAATTGGACATCAGCTATTAACAGATGGAGATTTAGAGGGAATAAGCAGCAGACCATGGATGGCAGAGGCTGAAAGGAATTCCTCTCCCTGATAAGACAGGAGGCCTGGCCTTAAGAAGACTGTTTGCAGTTTTCTAGTCCTGCCTCCTGTTGGCAGGAGTGAATGGACCTTTTCAATTTACTGCCATCCTGTTGAGGCCCTGTATTCCTCCAGGTGGCTCTGGTATGAGGAATGCTTGATCTATCACAAAATGTAGCTAATTTGTTGCCTAAGCCCTAACTAACATAAATTGTCCCTATTATCAGCATATCCTGCCTCCCTAGTAACACACCCTGCCTTTCGGTTCTATATATTGTCACGGATGTATTCGATAAATGTTCCAGCTTTCTGCCTCCAAGCTGGGACCGTTTAGTTTTTGACCATCACATAAAACCATACTCCCAGTTCCAACAAGTGTGCAGCCCTGGGTGCAGCCACAAGCAAGAGCTTGATTTTCATTCAGCTCTTCACCAGAAAAAAAAAAAGACAGACCATTCAAGATTAAAATAGAAGTGGAAAAGACCCCAGTGAGGCTATATATAATCAAAGCTATGTAAAATTTATACTCTATCAGCTTACACAAGGAAGTCCATGATCTGGAAGTAAGACACAGGCAGGGCTGCACATTGCACTGCAATAACGGAAGCAGCTATTGCAGACCTAACCCTTACCTGTTTAGAGCACATGCCTCCATTAAATGTCTTGTGTGGCTTCCCTCTTTGCTTATCTCAAGTCTTCGTGGATTTGCTGATCTCTAAGCAATGCATTCAGTTAGCAGACATCAAGGTCTCCATTTCCATGCCCTGTAAATCATATTCTTTCAACAAGTCATGTTCAAAAAGCAGCAAAGGGGTGGGGAAAAGAATAGTGTTGCTATTTGTTTGAAATTGTTTGGCACTTTTTCTTTCCTGATCTTTTTCATGAATTAGAAATTACAAGACAATAGGGGAAAAAAGAAATCTATAACATTTATTTTTGGATTTCAGAACCAGAGGTCAGTTGAGTATCACTCATGTTTCTACAATGAATACATACTTGCATAGCAGAAATTTAAGTTCTACATGCTTGGCCAATCTTTATCCAAACATGCAGTTAGGAAGGAAAAATAGGAAGAAGGTAAAAGAGAAATAAGAAGAGAATAAATGTGTTCATTCCCAAGATGAAAACAATTGCTTCATCTTCTTATCTGAACGTCATTTTAAAGCCTCCATAACAAAGTCTACCCTGATGAGGGTCTTCTGCTCCTCCAGGAACTGCAGACGACTAGACACAAAAGGCATAAACACATCAGGGTTTCTTTTCACACTCTTCATGCTACAGCAGCTAGTACAGAGAGACAGGCAATATTTTGATGGAGACACATATCTAGAGAGTCAGAAAAAGCCCTCATCTGTCCCTGATCCTCTCTTGTCCCATTTAGTTATACCTTGCTCCAAATAACATATAGTCTACAGCTGGCATGACTGGATGTCTGCTGAGTTGTCCCAGTTCTCTAAACTATATTAGATCCTTGCCTCCACTGACATTTCTTGCCAGTAGTGAATACAATAACCTTCATCACAAAGGAACAACTGGCAGAAAACCCTATCCTAGATTAACTGCCCACATTCTAGCTGATGCACACTGACTCTTTTCCTTTCATTGGGTATCTCCGAGATGAGCTTGGCTCCCTCTTATCAGCGTCCTGCAATCAGGCAGTTGTCAATGGCAACAGTCTCCCTCAGTTGTATCTCCTTCAGGCTACAGTTCCTTCAGATTCATCCATATGCTGTGTCAACACCCTGAATATTTTCATGGAATCATAGAATGGCTTGACTCAGAAGGGACCTTAAAGATCATCTAGTTCCAACTGCCTTGTCATAGACAGGGACACCTTCCACTAGACCAAGTTGCTCAAAGACTCAGTCATCCTGCCTTTGAACACTTCCAGGGATGTGGCATCCACAGCTTCCCTGGGCAACCTGTTCCAGCACCTCACCAGTCTCACAGTATTGTATTTCTTCTTAATACTTAATCTAAACCTATTCTCTTTCAGTTTAAGGCCATTCCCCCTTGTTCTGCCACTACTGTTCTTGTAAATTGTCCCTCTCAAGCTTTCTTGTAAGCTCCCTTCAGGTACTGGAAGGCTGCAAACAGGTCACCCCAAAGCCTTCTCCAGACTGAAAAATCTCAATTCTCTTAGCCTTTCCTCATAGGAGGAAAGGCTCCATCCCTCTAATCATTCTGGCAGACCTTCTGCCATTAGAAATTATCTGTGGTATGGTTGACTTTTCTGTGTATTCCATCTTTCAGCGCTTTGTCAAGGGTGTCCATATTGGGGCAACAACAACTTCCATTTTTTGGAAGTGCAAAATTCTCTCTCTCTCCTTACTCAAACCCCAGGCACAGAGGGAGAAGTCTGCTGGAGGTTACTGCTCATTATATCACAAGGTGTTAAAATCTACAGTTGGTAACTTGAATATTTTCTTTCCTATTAAAAAACAAACAAAACAAACAAACAAAAAACCAAAACAAACCACCAGCTTTTCCTAAACAGAATTATTCTTTTCAGAGACAATGTTTGATATTTTTTTCTAAATGAAAACCAACATGACAGAAATTCTCCTTTCCAGCATGTGCCAGAAATGAAATATTCACAAATATATCTGATTTTTTCACCTTGATCAATCCACCTTGAAACGCATCCTACATTATTTACCATTGGCAACATGTGGATGATGGCATAGACTATTGGCATGTTTGTCATAGAGATTTCTCTGCACCCATGGACCCATGCCCAGTTTTAAATTGTCTAGCATTCTGATTACAAGGGTACCAAGTACTGTGATCAAGAAGATTCTACTATGCAATTTAATAGTTTAAAGCTGGGCTTGTTTCCATAAGTCCTATGACAGTGCCAGAAACATATGTCAAGGTATAAGGTCTGGATATGGAACCATTTTCTCAGGGACATGTCTTAAACCACTATTTCATGTTTTTGTTGCTAATGCCACATACTGAATTAGACACAATTAACCCTGAAAACCGCCTCTCCAAGCATGTAGAGAAAGTTATCTGTTCCTGTTAAGTCATTAAGCAGTAATGAATTAATTTATCTACATTGCCCTTTGATGTCACCAAGGTGATAAATGAACAACTTCTCAAATGCCTAATTATTTTCTGATCCACTCTTTGCCCAAACAAATAATTTTAAGATCTCCACCTCTTCCTTGTAAACATGGAATCTCCCATATCCCACTCTGTCCTCCTGCACTGTTTAAAGACCTATTCCAGAGATCAAATCTGAATTATGTCTCCAGATAGTAGAGGCAAGGGCAAAATCCAGATGCACAATTTTACCAAGCAGTGCCTCAAAGGAGGATGATTGGAGAAAATTGTCCTTTGACTAAGATGTATAGGGAGAAACAAGAGAGAAAACTGTAGCAGTGTGCCAAGGAAAAATATACTTTCTGCCGTTCAGTGCAGAGTAATTTGGCAGCCTTCTCTCACTCTTGGATAGGGGTTAGAAAATGCCATTAGGATCAGCATGGGTTTTGTGTAATAAGGGAATAAAATAAAAGTCCTACCTTGATTCTCATCCAGCACTGTCATGCATGGTTTATTGGACTAGATGCTCTAGAATTGCATTAGCAACCTGACAAAGATCTTAAGGATGACTGTATCTCCTCTTATGACTGCAGGATTTGAAGTCTCTGCGTGGGAAATCTTACTCAAGACAACATATCTGCAAGGATCAGATGACTCAAGTAACATTATTCTGCAGGCATTTGCAAGTCCACATTAAAACATCTCTTGTGTTTGAACATAAATGACTGGCAACAACTGGGAGCCACAGTAATAAAGGGTAAGGATGGACACATATGCTCAAGTACAGCCTGAATGAGGAGAAAAAAGCATTTTCTGATCTACTGTGCACATTCATTTGTAACTGTAGCCACTATAGGATAGCCTTGAGTGCATTATGCCAAGCAATGTAACAGGAAGAAACATCACATGCAATGAGGCCAAACTATACCTGGAAGGAGCATGACAACTTTCTGCAGTTGGTGCAGCTGCCTCTTTCCAGAAGTGATGAATTGAAAAGACAATAAAATCTGTAGTAATTCCAGACATACTACTGCTATGCATGGAGCTCAGAAACTTCTAGGGGCATCACTTAGACTGTCCAGCAGCAGCTGCCTTGGTTCCTCACATCCTCTTTCCTTCTGTGCATTTTATTCCCCTGAGCAGACAAGCAGAAGCAGGTGTACCACTGTCAGTTCTGGTGCTAGCACCCAAGGCAGAAGATTCCAACAGGGTATGTTTGCTGTTCTCTCTTTCCTCAGGCAGGGCAGTGGGGTCATGGCCTCTCACACCAATGCCATGGCACTGTTATGACTGCTTGGGGAAACAGAGGGTTGAAAGAGGGATCTTGCTTTTCAGTTCCATATCTCCTTTTCACCATGTGAAAAAGATGAGCCGTGACACTGCAAAGTCAGTTTTCTGCTTGTAATCTGGATGCTGATTTTTAAAGTAACATTTTTAAAGAAGGAGAGATCATGAAAATTCCTCACAGCCCTGAGAAAACATTCAGCAAAGCAAAAGCCAAGTCTTGTTTTCTCTAGGCAGCGGACTCACAGACCCTTGCACTACTTCTTTCCTTTTTGGGGTAAACTGCTAGGCTGAGGAATACCTCTTCTCTGCTTGCAGCTGCCCTTTCTATTGCCATCTCTTTCATATGCAATGACAACTTTTAATCCACCCACTACAGTCCTAGGAAAAGGGAAACAGTTTTTTCCTTACTTGGCATTTTCAACAGGTAAAAGCAGTCAGAATGCAATTGTAAATGTGGGTCTTGGGTGAGCAGCACTAGCACTAACTGTAGCATGAAGTGAGAAACAGTAATGGAGAAAGAAGAAAAAGACTAATGACAATTGTAGTCCCAGGTCCATTTCCTGAATTTCTCAATATTACCATCACAAGTGTCAACAAAAGGGACATCGAGATACACCAAACTAAGACATGCCCTGGACAGCAGCAATAGTACTAAGAAAGCCAAGGCTCCTACCAATGTGTGTCTTATGTCTGAATTTCCTTATGTGCAAAAGCAAAAACCCCAATCAATGCTTTCACCATGATTGGAGCATTTTTAAATGCTGACAGCTTGTAGCTTCTGCTACTCAAATGCCTAATTAAGGTCAATGCCAGCTTCACTATTGGGTCTCTTCTACCCTATATAAATGCAGCTGATTTCAAATTTTTATGAGAGAATCAAGAGATATGTAACAAGCAAAGCATGTCTGCATTAGGTCCATTTCCTCAGGAAACCAATGTTGATAAATTAAAAGGAAAAAGCTCTCTGTGCAGACTAACAACATTCCTACCTTTAATTAATGATCACTGCAATCCACAAAATCCCATTCAGACATTCCTATGTATGATTTTTGTAGGTTGGAAACTGAGGCATCAAATGTCTTCCCAAAGCCAGATAATACCATTTACTATCCTGAATAAAAGGTGAAAATTACTTGCTCCAAACCTACTGTAATATAGGTACCATGAGTTTTTCTCTATTGTTTTGTCAACACTATTCAAGGCTACCAAATTCTAACCATCACAGAGGATCATTAAAAGTCATTTCTGATCAGAGTCACTTGGCGTTTTCATACACCTGGAATATTTTAACCCAATTTCCAGCAGGCTGTAATCTTCTGTTAGATCTCATGAGCCACAGAGGCCAGACAGAATCTACAGAAGAAAATACTCTGAAACTGTTTTCAGATGTGATGTTCTACTCTTATAACAGGGTCGTCTAAAAAGGTGCTTCCCAATACTAGTACATTACCTAAAGCTTTGAGTTTTCTTTAGACTCTACTGACCCATGTAAAGTAAAAATTAAAATTTCAACCTCTCTCCTTCCCCACATCTCATTCTCAGTTTTTCTTTCACCGTACAACTAATCCATCAGTGTTTTCTGGCAACACACACTGTATCATATATTCAACACTACTGCTCTCTATAAATTGTACTATTTATTGCTACTAAATTGTGTAAAGCTTGCACCAGACAGAAATCCTCTCCAGAGTAATACAGCAGCATATTCCTGGTCTCAGCAAGATTTCCTTGTTATCAGCCACATAAATAAATACTGTCAGTGAGCAATAAAGGACACACAAGGCATGCAGCCCACATTTGCAGACACACGCATGTGCAAAATATACATATTCAAGAACTCCTTCAGCAGGCCAGTTGTATTTAAGATGACATAGGAAATAAAAATTAAAATTTGTTTGATTAAAGATATGAAATAATTTTACTGTATTGTAAAACATTGGTTTTTGTTCCACACAGTGTTGTGCTGGGCAGAATTTTTTACTGAAGGAAATACCTTTTAAAGGAGACAGAATAAAGCTTTGCTTTTGAGGTCCCCATAGCTTAATGCATTTATTCACTCAAGTGCTGCAGGCCAAATGCCTTGTCTCCTTCAAAGGAATTCAGTGGGAGCTTTGGTTTACATGACACAAACAATTGGCTCATTACATAATGTACAGCAGTGTGGCCTGTAGGCCTTCCCTGTACCAGGGAACAAGGCTGCCATCAAACCTGCTAATCAGACAAGCCTCCAAGAGGCTTCAAACTGCTCTGAACCCTAAGACCAGCAGCAGCATCTTCTGTGTTGTCAAATTCCTCTCTTCCACTGTGACTGGAAAGGAGTAGCAAAACCCTTCCACACAAAACCTGTGGATCCCCTGGGACTCCTTCACCACAGCAAATGTTTACCTACTCTGGCAATTCCACTGAAGTTGCAGGCATTCAGGAAAGGGAGAAGAGAGGCTAGTCAGGTTCATTTCTGGCATGTGAAGGGAAAAGGTCTGGCTGGGGAAAAGAGAGCAGTCTGGCAGCACCACGCACATTATTCAATTCTCTCTGTTTCTGACTCCAGAACCACTAATATCAAACAGGAAGGGAAATATAGTCATCCTAACCTGTCATCCCAGTCACCTCCAGCGTCTGTCATGCTCTGGCCTTCCTCCCACCATGGTGCTTCTTGTTTCCTTATGACCATTTGTCTCTTGATTCACAGTCTCACAAGCCACCTGACCTTTCTTATCCTGTAGCTTTGTATCTGTGCTGTGACCCAGTATACACTACCCTCATGTGCAACAAAAAGACAGTGCCTGCCAAGGGCAAGGGAGACTTACAGTTTTCTTTAGGAAAATCTGCATAACATATGGTAACATTAGTTCAGGTGAGGTCAAAAGGGAGATGTTTTACCTGTGGAGCAAGAAGACATATGGGTACTCTGTGGTGCTCTCATCCTTGGACAAGTACGCTGCACAAGTTCAGACCAGCAGCTGCAGGAAGTCTACTGCCCCAACAGCATCCTGTACACGAGGACAGAGATTACCAATGGTCATGTTCACTGAGGAGGATAAGACAGAGTCAGATTGGGAGGAGAAAGAAGAAAATAGCAATCTTGCCTGTGGTGTCTGGTGAGCTTTCTACTTACCACTTGTGACCATAGCTGTATGTGCTTTGGAGTGTTTTCAATAAAGAAGGCTCTTTCAGAGTCACTCTGAGAGGTTGCTTGCTTCATCATAGCTGCAGATATACATCACAGAGCCATAAAGTGGAGGAGCAGTTAACCTAAACAGAACAGATACAACAAAAGGCAGAAGAGGATGCCATTGGTAAGTGGTAGGAAAAGAGGAATGAATTGTTCTAAGCAAAATCATCAAGCAAAACAGAGAAAGTAGAAAGCAATACTGCTGAACTGCAAAGTGGCCAGCAAAGGATGTGTGTTTTCTGATTAAAAAAAGAAAATAAAATATATATTTGTATGTGGACTTGGCTCAAAAGCTGACTTTTTATACTGAAGACTAGCACACTGTATTTTCCCTCAGGTCATACTTATTAGTAAAAACTATGTAGGCATCACAACAAAAAAGATACCGAAGCCAAAACATCATTTTGTTCTATCTTTGTCAAGAAAAAGAACTTGTCAACAAGACAAGGAATGGTATTTCTTTATGGCATGGATCTGTTCAACAAGCACAGTCCAACCTGACCAAAACTAGCTAGCTCCCTCAGCCTGCCATCACGCGTTACCTAACTGTGGCTGTCTACCAGACTCCTTCCAAAAAAGTGCCAGAAGACCCAGCGCTGGTCATGGTATCCAGATGCAGCTTGACAAGCACTAAATGGATGATAATAATAATTTCCTTTGACTGTCTGGCTTTGTTCTAAAACCATTTACTTTCTTTACTTCTGCCTTTACTTTCAACTCATGAGAAGTCTTAAATGAAGTTTCAAAACTTGTCAGTATCCAGCAAATCTCAGAAAAGTGGTAGCTGGAAGTAATAGTAGCATTCTATTAAGGCTACTTACTATTTCTTCCATTACATCTTTTTCTCTTTTTTTTTTTTTTTTTCTCCTGGGTTGTGGGTTTTTTGGGGGTGGTTTTTGGTTGGTTGGTGTGGTTTTTCTTGGTAGGTTGTTTCTTTGGTTTGTTTTTTGGGGTTTTTTTTAATGTGTGGTTGGTTTTTTGTTTGTTTTCTTTTTTTTTTTTTTTTTTTCCTGGGTTGTGGGTTTTTTGGGGGGGGTTTTTGGTTGGTTGGGGTGGTTTTTCTTGGTAGGTTGTTTCTTTGGTTTGTTTTTTGGGGTTTTTTTTAATGTGTGGTTGGTTTTTTGTTTGTTTGTTTTCTTTTTTTTTTTTTTTTTTCCAGTTGGTTACTCTCTGCCAGTATATATACTAACTTCCCCTGCAGACTTCCCCTGCAGATACATATCTGAGGCTGAAGGTTTGTGGAAAAATTAAGTCAAAACGATAAAGCAATTTCTGAGCACACAAGTAGAAATACATTATTCTAAGCAATCTGAAAAATTTTGACAGGGTCTGCTTTGGGTCAAAAAAACCCTTTTTCTTACCCTTGTGCTAGACTGCTACAGTCTGTGTGACTTAAAAGCCATCAAAATGTCACAATTCATATACACTGATAAAATCCAGCAAGCAAAAAACTCTAAGGGTTCTGTCTGAACTGGAGATGCTTCATTTTCTTGCAAAGCTTGGCGCTGCCTGGACAACACAAGTCTAGACTAGCTGGATAGGACTGCTGTGGAGACCCACACGGTAGTGGCTTCAGGTGAGGGTAGGCTTGAGGCATTGCTCTGGCACAGGCTGTGTTTTGAGAAAAATCACTTGGGAAAACCTTTCTTTGCAGGCTCAAAAAAAAAAAAAAAAAAAAAGAAAAGATAAAGTTTGCAAGTTAGAGATGATAGGATGAAAAATAGTCAAGGAAAGTTAAATATAGCTAAGAAAAATTTATTTCTACTGGCAGACCTATGAAATTCCACAGTCACATTCTGGCAGATGTAGCTGATTGTCAGACTTGGCTGGCAGCAAATGCTTCTGCACTTTTTTTGTAAAAACCTTTCTGTTCAAACTGCATATAGCAGCAAGAGACAAGCCCGTTTTCTACTGGAAACATAAAATGTTTATCCACCACCTGCTAGGAAGGCTTTTGTTCCTTGAAATTTGTCTTCTGAACTCCATGGAAAGCAAGTATGTATTCTAAATTTATTTTCAAATAATGAAGCCGTTTTGATGCCTTAAAACATGTTTTCTTCAAAATAAATAACAGGTTTCATCACTTGAATTGACTTTAAATGTTTGTAAAAATGTTCAGAATGAAACACCCTAGAGACAATTAGTTTCTCAGTTCCCAGAGAGCCAGACTAAATCCCTTGCTGCCAATGGCAAATAGCAACTCACATATATAACCCTGTGAGCACTGGTAAGAGCAATTATTCATTGACAGGAATTAAGCCGTCATATTTCTAGCTCAGTATAGCACAAAATGGTCATCATCAGAGGAGATATTCCCTATGACATTCTTCAAAGTGAGCATCAAACATCCCTCTTGAAGGATCTCCCAAGGAAAACAAAACAAACAAAAAATCACTAGAAGTCACCATTTACTGTAGCAAAAGTTAGGTACTCTTTTGATGGAGACACATTTTTTCAATACAAGACTGCACTGGCAATTTTGTTTTACAGAAACCTGGAACCAAACACTTCATGCTATACAGGCCACATAAAAGAGTCAGCATTAATTAATGCCGGTCAGTGTTGATTCGGGCTGAAGGTGAGCCAGGCAGTGTGGGAAAAGGACACTCTCAGCTCTCTGGCACCAGACTCCAGCAGCTACTGTCATTTATAGTGGGAGCCTGGCAGTGGAGAATTTGAAAGATAAATAATAGCATACTGGTAAGCATTTATCAACAACAGCATCATTAAAACATTGGAAAGGGACCTTTTTTGTAGAAGACTTCATCAGTTCTAGCAGAATTCTCTTCTGCATACTGGCAATGCTATTAAAAAGAACAGATTTGCGGATTTTAGAGCCAGTGGAGAAAATTGCTAGCAATTGTCTGACCTAAATATACAAAATCACCTCCAGATAAATACTTTAAAAATAATGCCACTAAGGTCACATAATCCAGCATCCAAAACTCTCAAAATGGCAGCATTAAGGTTGCCTGTATGACCTTAATTCAGCAACCCTTAATTCAGGCTCCCTCAGTGTCGCATTATGTGACTGCAGAGAATGGACAAGGCACCCTAAATAGGTAGCTAATCAGCTTCTACTCTTGCCCTTGCTCAACCTGCATCTCAGAGCAGCAGCTAACACATACCACAAAAACCCAGCCACAGAACCTGTCATTTTACAGGTCATTAGAGACCCAGAGCAACACACTCAGTGACCCCAGGCTGCAGCACTCACAGGGGATTCAGAAACAGTGTATCTCAGACTGAAGGAATGGGAAGGGCATAGGCCAGGTATTTAGAGCCCTTTAGAAACCTGACTGCCATTTTAAGAGCCTCAGTCCAAAACTTAGAAGTTCTGCATCACATTTTTTAACCTGTTGTGCCTGCAATCCTCTACAGGTGAAAAAGTACCTGCTTCTAGTCATACACAAAAGAGCCTGTGCCCAGGCAACACTACATTCCTCAGCAGCAGTCTCATAACTACGTTCCAAAAGAAATCCAATACTTACTCTTTTCTGACCTCTGTGGTCCACTGTGATAATATACTTATCAATAACTACAGAGGCCAGAGAGAGAGGTGACGTGCCTGGCCTTTTCCTTTATCACTCTCTAGCACACTGGTCATGGCACTCACATCACGCTGAATAGCTCTGAGTTTCAAAGTATTCTTCCTCCAAATGGGTTTGTGTACATCTTTGGGCAATATTCATATTCCTTTAAATAAGCATTTGAGGAGCATCCACACACACCAACAACCCACCATAATGTCCAGACATTTTGGTACCATGGTGTTTTATGTGTCAGCACAATTTTCTTTTGTTTCCACAGCATCTGACTCAATACAGACTCATATGTTCTTCCCTCAAGTATGTATATTTCAGATGGAATAAGGCAAATACTAAACCAGACAAAGGGAACCCACTTTGAATCATCCAGCATCCCTCAGAATAACCTAATCTGAATCCAGAAAGTGAGGAAGAGTATAATAGCTCGTAGGAAGGACAAAAGAAAACTCCAATTCTGTAGAAGTAAGGTAAGTAGCAAACCTCTGGTCCTCTAAGTCAGCTTAGATCATTCAAATATTTCACATATACACTTAATTTGATACAGCCTTCCTAAAGGATACATCCTACCACACAGCATAAGGCCATGCAGAGACATCTAAGCTAGCAAGCCTGCAATTTCCAAATGGTAAAACAAACAGAAAACATGTACATGAAATGCCAATTGCTGTTTGGGATGTGGGTGCTGGTAAATACAGCATATCAAAGATTCTGCCTTTCCTGAGCTTGAAAGCTGTCAGAAAGCAATATTCTATCACTCCTTCCAGGGCCCATGGATCTGGACAAGGGATGTTGCAACTTGCTCCAGAAGGTGAGAGTAATCCAAGATCTGATTAATAAATCCCTTGGGGTGGATTAGAGTGAAAGGACACTGAATAATAGGTGTGTTTAAACACACACATATATATAGGGTTTATTTTAGAACAATTTTGTTTAAAGTTAAACAGATATAAAGGTAAACAGGTATATTGCTGGTTCAGGCGCTGTCTGCCATAATACAACAATATTAAAGCATAACACTTCAGGAAACATACAAGGGAGAGACAGAGAAAGAAAAGGTAAGGGTCCTAAGATATAGTCACCACCCATTGGATTCAGTGATGAAACTCAGTAGTTGCAGCTTCTGTGTCTGTTGCTTGAAGTGATGGTAGCAGTCTTCGAAGTGATGGTCTTGATCTGTTGGGGCTGGAAGAAGCCCTCCACAAAACTCAAAGACTTCATGAGTTATTATACACTTCAAACTCAGGTGGGAACATCTTGTATCTCTCCTGGGGTGTGGAACTTAACAATGGATTGTGTCACAGGACATGTCCCAGGACATGTCATGAGTCTCTGACACCTCCTAAGACTCAACATTGATCATGGTCCAACATTTGAGATGAAGAGTCCCAATCAGATGCAAAACATCCTCAAGGTTCCCTGGAGGGATTTTTACAGCAGAGTCATCATGTAAGAGAGAACATTGGTAGGATTATCCCACCTCGCAGGACTTGCCTCTTATCAGCCTCTTCCCTTGTCGGGAAATCCGGTTTGTAGTTTCAGGCATGCACACCCTTCTGCACTTGGACAGTTGGACAATGGCACCCACCTATCTGACCTGAAGGCCCTTTCCCAGTAGGCATATTCAGGGAGGGGTCAGCTTTCCTGGGTGAGCAGCTGTTTTTTTCCAGTTTGCTACAGTAGACAAAAGTCTTTCGGTGATCTTAGAATGTTTAAGCCATTAACTATTTCAGTCTTTGACAAGGGAGAACTATTTTTTTCAACCACAGGGAGAGCTACATCAGCATTCTCATAAAGCCATGAGAATATTTCCTGCTTTGCCACCTGGTTTCTGACTATATTCATGCAGCCTAATCCTCCAAGCTGCTGTGCTGAGGAGGATGGGATTTGTAAAGGCTTTGAAGGCCCTGGGCAGGTAATTCCTGAGGTAATTCTGAAAGCAAAACAAAGTGACAGTCTGGTTCCTGATCCGTTTTTCTAGGAAAATTACATTTTACGGCCAATTCTGTCCTCACACACTGACTATAAAATTAACTTATTAGCTGACTCAACTTCATTTTATGTGAAGGATTGAGAAGGATTGCCTCCAGCCCTTGTCCCTTTAACTCTAATTATCAAGTGTACACCAGATTAAATTCAGAATGAAGTAGCCGGGTCAGGCAATCTACTTAAAGTTTAATGGAAGTTAATGACTCATTGATCAAACTCATTTATGTCTAATTAAACTCTTCCTGCATTATAAAAGACAAGGGGGAAGTTTTATAATGCACCTCGCTCCCCCTCTGTGCATGGTAGATTTGCTGCAAAACTCAATGGAAAATTCACAGTATCTGCCTTTCATGAGGACGTGGTTTGGCAACAGCTCCATAGATTAAAAAGTACAATTATTTTGGATGGCTTCAGAAAATGGATGGGGTTTACACAACGCTGGCAAATACAATACCAGGATCCAGCTGTACACAGCTAGATTGAAAACTAAGGTTGTGCACACCAGCACCAGCCCACAGTTGTTTGAGTCCAGGGAGCATAATAATAACCAGACCTGCACGTGGATCGCAAGCATGAGCCTCACTAGAATAAGGCAGCAGTGATGTTAAGCCTGAGGCGAGGAGGAAAGTTTCCTATTGCATGTGGGTGCACTTCAGGCTCTGCTCATGCTTCAAACCTGACAAAGCACCTGAGCCATCCAAAGCACAGCACAGGCAGTGTTCAGCATTCACATGTAAACATGAGTGACGGGTAACCCACTGCAACACTCAGGATTTATTCCTTCTTCCACTGCCTGTCCCCTCTTATTAAGCATTTTCTAAACATTATCTTGTATATGAAGATGTGATCACACTACCATGACCCTATTGAGGGGCTATTCACCAGAACATTACTTATGGCACAATTATTCAAGACAGTATAATTAAACAGGAATGCCATGACCTACTTACGCATTCATCATTCTGTTAGATTAAATCTGTTAGATTTAAAATTTATACCATTCATGTGAAGAGAAAAAAAATCTATTTAAAATCTTAGGCTGCTGGGGTACAGAAAAAGTGGTTTATTTTTTTTTGTAATTTGAAATTACTGGTCCCTCACATGTTAGATGACATTACACAGTCTTTAAAATGATGCTTTTCAAATACTTTTGGTGTATAGATCCATAAAATAGTATGAATTACTCTGGAGAAACAAAATTAAATGCACTGCAGTAATTTACCTTCTTCAGTAATTTACAGCCCTATCACTCCTTGGTTGTCTACCAAACACAAGACAAAACCAGCTGGTCTTGCAATTTGCTAAATAGTTTAAACAGTTGTGTGTTAGAGCAAGTAACAGGCTTTCATGTAATAGAAGGATACTCTGTTTTGTTTTTTTTTTTTACCCCCCACGTTATTCTAGTTCTATGGTATTTTGCAAATCTGTATGGATGTCTAACAATAACTTACTGACCTATTCCTTCTGCTTCCTGTTCATTAAGTCCCAGTGGAGTATACATTTCACTGCCTTCAAAATTACATTTCTGCTTTGAATTCCTGATTGTCCAATGTAGGTAACGTGTGTTTTCATTTACTGTGAAGTAAATATGAATGGTTTCTTAGACATTAAATGGATACTATTTCCTGATAATGATTCGATTTCTCCCAAAGAACCATTTTGAATCTGACCGGTCATAGTTAATGAACATCCTATAAAAGCAGCAGTAAGCTTTGGTCTTTCACATTATTTAACTCTTTCTACCATTCTTTCCAGCCCTGGCACACGAGACAAACCTGGCACCCAGCACTCTGTTAAGTTGCAGATGAAACAGGCCTGTGGTAGCATCTCTTCTCATTTCTAAAACGGTTTGCCATACGTATAATTTGCTTTTTGACAACTTTCTTTTACAAATCCTTACCAGTTTTAACTCACAGTTAACAGCAGTGAGTGGCTGTTGTATGGCAGTAAGACATGGCTTAATTTCTATTTTATTGTAAACTGTACAGACCAGCTATGAATACACTGAGGTCCATTATCTTAAATGGTATTGTTTGGTATTCCATTTCTGCCCAAACTGTTATCCATAACAGTTCCAAGAAGTCAGTCAGTTCCCAGAAGCCTACAGTGGACCCAGTAATAATGAGGTTGTTTGTAAAATTTGCAGTGTTGCAGGCTATTTCCTACTTTTTTCCAAGGTCTTTTGGGATTGGCTTGTATTTTCATTGTTTCCTCTTCCTATTTGGCCTGCATGTAATTTTACTGCAATTAAATCAAATGGCAATTGCAATTTAATTGCAACTTAATTTAGCTGCGATTGCAATTAATTCTACAGTCTCTGAAAGACTTGGTCAAGTTTGACTGGTATATGGCCCCTTTGGGTTTCTAGAGGCAGGCTTTCATTCCAGATTGGTCATAAATATACTTGGGGGGAGAAAAAAGGAGTTCTTGGTGACCTAGGCATTACGACCCAACTGCCTCTGTATGTACCACCTTACACACTCTAATCCTCTTGACATTTCTAGCAACTTTAAAAGGCATATGGGGTTTATCCTAGTTGTCAGACTATTCAGGTAGAATGATGCACATTAATACTCATAAATCACTATTTTGTAGATTTTTTTTACCAATTCTTTTCAGTCTCTGTCTTGTGACTCGTTCATAACTCTTTAATAACATGAAAATTAGAGGGGAACCACACAAAAAATGGAAACAAGAATACATGACTAAGAATGAATGAGGCAGAAACACAGACCATAAAAAATAAAATCAGAAAGAGGAATAAATACACAGAATGAGTTACAGCTAACAAGGAACAAACAAGGCTACAAGAAAAAAATTCAATGATTGCATCAGAAACACTTCTACTTATTTATGGAATATAAGAGAAGAAAATAGAAAAAATGCATGCATTGCACACTTTAGAAAAACAACAATGTATGACACGGATAAGATTGAAATACCAACAATTCCATTCTTTTTTCAGAATGGCACAATGGACAATAAAGGAGAGAGCAACACAGACCAGAAGAAGGAAAGAACATCTTAAAAGTAGGAAGGCAAAATAGATATTTTTAATGTAGCTGCCCCTTATGAAGTTTATCTTAAAGAATTTCAGGAACCAGTTAAAGCTATCCCTAACAATTCAGAGGACAAAATTTTCTATGAAAAACAGAGTGAAATAAAGCAGCACCAGCAGTGCCTGCCTAAAATAGTATTCTGATATGCATTAATCAAGTTTTTGCCAGTGCTTAGGAAAATACCAGGAAAAAAAACCTTAAATCACTAATTACTAGGTCTGAGAAGACAATACACTAATAAAAAGCAATAATAAAACAAATTATATTATGCTTGTTTAATTTGGTATATCTATTTGGATTAATGGCCTAGATGATATGGAAAAAGCCACAGATATGACATTTATCTACTTAAAATTTTTCACATATCCACATGATATTCTCACATCAGAAAAACAGGATTCAATGAAAGTGTCAGTGCATGAATACCTGATTTTAAAACACACTTGTGTCCTGGGTTGGTCCTAAGTCTCAAACTTGGATTTGGAGAGATCTGCAGTGAATCCAGTGCTAGCCAGTACTTTCAATAATGGTTTAAAATGGAATAAAATTATATTTAAAATACTTAGTGTAGTCTCCTGTTGTAAAGGATCGTAAGCACCTCAGGAATCAAGTCAGAACCTAGAATGACTGAAAATCAGAGAAACAATTACCACAAAATTTAAATCAAAAGGAACCTCAAGAGACCTTTAGTACAACTTCCTGCACAAAGGATCAGACGGGGTTGTTCAGAAAGGTTTTCAAAACTCAACTGGTCAAAACCAAGTACGGAGACAGGAGAAACTGCAGTTACAATCTGCCAAAGTCATTCCACTGTCCTCACTGTGAAAAAATTTCCACCTATATTCAGGCTCAACTGTTCTTAAATCCACTCATATCCATAGTCTGTCATCCTCTTACCTCTGTGAAGAGTCTGTCATCTTCTTGGGGACCTCCTCATTGGTGTTGAAGGACAGCTGTCAGGTCCCCACATTAATTATTCCATTTAAATGTTGTTCTCATTGCCCTTAATGTTCCTATCCAATCCTAATAAGAAATAAAAATCTAAAAATCTAAATCCTGTTGATCCAGGAAGAAGCTGCTAAATATATAAATACAAAAAGGAAAAGAATTGGTGAGGCAACAGCGCTTCAAATACTGACAGGCTGTTACACTGTATCAAGACGCGCTATATGAAACACATTCATCTGTTGTGCTTGGACGTATGAAGCTTTGGTTGGACTCATCCTAGTCCAGTCCTGGGAAACTGAAAAATAAGAGAAGTGGAGAGAGACTGGAAAAGACTACAATGGAAATAATATGATTTGAAAATTTGAAGGCATACTTTTTTAAGAGAAAAAAAAAAGACTTTTTTTTGTCATATGAAGGGGGAGCCTGAAGAGAAAGAGTAAGGGGGAGAGAACAGTGAAGAAGGGCATGGAAACAGTATTCCAACTCCTCAGTAGGTCAAAGTCTTTCTTGCCATACTAAAGAGGAAAAACAGCAAAGATCCCCCGTGCTCACTGCGGCCATGACAAATGGAAATATGCTTGCAGACAAAAAATATTAACTCAGTATGAAAAAGCCTCTAACTACAATAATAATCAAGTGCTAAATCAGGCTGCAAAGCAAGGCCAGAGAATCTACATCACTGCAGCCTTTCAACCAAGGGTAGATAAATCTTTTGTCAGCCCGATGTCAGGTCAGAAAGGAGAAACAAATAAAATCTCATAATTCTTTCTATTCAAAGACTGAAAATTTCTTAACAAGTTTGATTGATACCTCAGATAAACCCCTATTCTAAATAAAATCTAAGTAATAAGGCAACAATGTTGCCTTATGAAACATTTGTGAGGTGTTGATGTCATTAAAAGAAGACAAGAATGTGCTGGTTTTAAAAGTAAACCGGCAGGAGAAATGAATCCAACTCAAGAGAGTTTAGAAGTCAGAACTACAATTTAATAAAAAGATTACAATGGATACACTGATACAAAGGAAAATTGGTTTCAGCCCTCAAAACCCAGTTGTACAACCCAGGCCCCCTGGGGCACAAACAGTATGGTGCTCACCTGCCCCTGTGCTGAGCACCACGTGGTCCCCCTGAGTTCCAAAGCAAAAAGAAAAAGGAGACCGTGTTTTCCTTCCAGAAGGTTGGTGGTCGCAGTCTGGTTGAGAGTGGCAGTTGCAGTCCTGTTGAGGTTCTGGTCCTCCTCTCAGTCTGACGAGTGAGTGCCTCAAGTTCCAAAACCCCAAGCTTATATATGCTTCAGTTCAGATAGGAACACCCAGTACCTCTCCCAGGGTGAGGGTTTTCACAATGGGCAATTTACTTGGTGAGTCACAGGATATTTTTGGTCTACTTGATGGCCCATTAGCAGACATGACCCCTCAGGTTGGGTGTGAAGGTGTTAATGACTCCTGGAGGGGAGTTATCACACCTGAATCATTGGTGTGAAGACAGGGAACCTTCTTATCTCTGTTTTTCCATGGACACAGTCCATAGCCTGAGGTGTCAGGTGTGTCCTGGGCAGCTGTTGCAAACAATGCATCGTTAACAGTTCATGATAAATGGCAGAGAGGGTATGGAATACACAGTTCCAATTACATTCCCACAGTGATAAACTGGTCCCAGCCACTATAACTAGGACAAAGAAACACTGGCTGAAAGCAGAACCTAGAAGGATGCTTATGCAATGTGAATATGCATTGTGAGTATTTTTCCTTAGAATTTCCTTGCAGTTCACAGTATTCTAACGGCATTGTTTTCTTGTTAACAGAACTTTAATTTGGCTTTGGCTGAGTTTTCATTTTACCTTATCTCACCTAACTTGGCTTATTCATTGATTTTCAACAGTTTATCCATAATTTATGATTTTCAGGTTTGGTTTTTGGTCTTATTTGTGGTTTGGGTTTTTTTTTTTTTGTTTTGTTTTGTTTTTTTTGGGGGGGGGGTTTGTTTGTTTGGTTTTGTTGATTCTGTAGAATGTTGTCATATTCTTTTTTTTTCATGTGGTACTACTCAAAGCTTTACAATGTGTTATGCTTTCTTGTTTATTCCAAGGGTTGGTTTTCTCTTTTAAGTGCACTTACATAACAGTCATAAAAAATTCTTATTCTTTGCGTCATTTGCCTAAGTAAGAAAATCCTTCATTTCTTTCCAAGCTTGCAAGCTTTAGTAGGTCTTTTATCATAGTTACTTCCTATGACTTTACACAAAAATTTGCATATGAACTTTGGCAGATGCCTACAACTTGGTACAAATGATGCCTGTTTGCAAAAACTTCCCACTTAAATGATACATCTTTTGTCCCACTGGACTGGAATCCCAAACCCTGCCATAATGGCACCAAGACATTCTCCAAAACACCATACATATTATAAACTTTCTGAATGCTGACAAATAAGGGACTGAATAAATTGCCAAGGAGGAACACAAAATGAGGAACAATTAGAACAAGAACATCTGCAGACCCACCAGCAGTTCCACCTGGAGTTACTCAAACACTTGTCCAGCCATGTTTCGGTGCCAAAAGTGCATTTTGCCAACCAGAGCCACATTTTCTACTTGAAAACCTCTTCCTACAATTTATCTTAGCTTACAAAGTTCTTACAATTTCCTTCTTAACAATCACAAGATAGCATTATTTATGTCATTTTAGATGCTTTGTCACAATATCTGAAAACTCATCTTTTGCGTATCTTTTCAAATGCACTTCTGGCAAGCAGAAAATTTTTTGGAGTACAGTTAAGGTCCCACATAAGACCGCATCTTCTACCAGAACATGAAGAGATTCTGGGAGTATAAAATTCACCCCATCCTTTAAAGCAAGATGGAACTGCTTTTATCAAACCCTGTTAAAGTGAGCCCTTTTCCTACTATGAGCTAAATACTAATTGCTACACATGTAACACTCTTTCACATTTATCTGCTATATTCTTCTGAAGAATGGTATGGGGAAAAAAAAATAACCTTCATGTACTTTATTTCATTTCGTAATAACCTCACTTTCTGATAACTGTATCTGCAGAAAGGTAATTCACTTTGGAAACTGTGTCCAGTGTTTGACTATAAAATGATACAGTAAAAAAAAAAAAAGTGTATTTGGAGGATTTATTTCTTGTTCTAAGTGTACTAGTCTCTCTCTGTTCATAAAGAGATTTATCTGAGTGCTGAGATATTATCTCAGGACAGCAATAGTTTTCATCATCCTTGGATACCTTCTCTAGGGTCCTGTCCCCCAGTCCTGTGCTGTTCAAATAACAATGCTGCATTTCCACTTTTCTTTGGAGAAAATGGCCCTATAATCTACCCATATTTGTCAACTGGAGGAGGTTATCCCATTCCGATTAGCAGCTTTAATACCAAGCCGGCTTAACAGCTCCCTGTAGAGAGCTTGTAACAGTATGGCGCAGTAACAGTATGCATCAACTTCCTCAAAACAAAGTATACATCAAAAATCCATTGCACTCAGATAAAGCTATTTAAAGACCATATTTATGTGGCCAGTGTCTTTCTATTCTTGGCACATCTCTTAACCCCTTAGGAAGACATGACTTCGGGAGAGACAGCATTATGACTCACCTGACCTTAGTGCGCTCATGCCACCTCGCTGCAAGTGACAACTCTCCAGCATCTATTCCCTCACTTTCCACACACTTTTTTACAAGCTCTAACTCCTCAAAACTGTAACCCAGCCAGGAGATGCCATAAGTGGGCTTTAAATGCAGAAAAAAAATCCAGTGTAGCAACCCACCAGGAGCTTCTGTGACACTAAGCACAAAGCTGAGGATAACCTCCTGTCACTCAGATGTTGATACATTTCATTAGATGCAGCCAAAAAAAAAAACAACCTCCATAACAGTGTTTATGAAATTACAGTACTTGATATGTAAAGTATCACTTCCTTTTATTTTTTATGGAGAAGTTACCATATGGAAATCCAGTCTGAGAGAAAGACTGTGGGGACAATGATCTCTTCATGTCCCTTGTGAGTAAAATCACAATGGTCCAACCTGAACTTTTCTTCAGTAGTGGGTACTCAAGTTACTTTGGAGCACCATAAACATAACAAAAAAAGTAAGTTTTAAATCTAGCTTAATCAAACAAAAAGGCACAGAGACTCTGAAAGAACTAAACTATTAGGAAAAATCACAAACAAGCAGCCCATATGCATTGTAGAAAGGCTCGTCTGAGAAACTCACATAGTCAGGAAGGAAAGAACAGAGGGGCAGAAAAACCATTCGATCACCCCTTAAGCCTGGCAATTTCAGTGACTCCGAGCACTCAGGAGGACTTAGCAAAATAGTAAGATTGCTCTGACTGGAACCCCATTATATTAGCTGACGTGTAAGAAAAATATATCCCTTACTACACAGTGGTTTACTACCAATTAGAAAAAGACAGAGATACAAGTACTGTGATAGACATGTAGTCAGTAGGCTTCAAGCAAAGGTGTTGCCACAATGAATAATAATCCATGTATGTTATGATTTTGAGCCCATTAATAATGGCTACATGGGTGAAAAATGGCTACTGAGTTATTAATAACCAGCTGTACTTTCTTATGACACTGCAAAGCTAAAGACAATATTAATTTAAGATCTGGTAGCTAAAATCTACAGAAAAAGCACTAAGTCATACATTAATTATGAGTGAGTTCATCCTTTCCCTGTTGTGTCTAGAGCCACATAAACAAAAGCAAAAAAACTTTGTTTCTTCCTTCCCACAATGCTTCTAAAGTTAGCGATTTGCTTTCAGGATATATGTGAGCAACAGGTACAGGGGGGTGGACCCTTCCACCCATGCATAAGACCATAAATGGTAACATAGCCAATGACAAGCTTCACAACTTCTTAATGTTGTATTCATTGTAATTCCCTATAAAGAGATGGTATTTGTAGTTTTTAGCAAAGCAAAGGAAGACTAAAAGCTCTTGTGCAAATTTCCAGCAAAGCAAAATCACAAGAATGGTTCAGGTGTGATTTTGTTACAGCCAAACATCTGACATGATCAGAAATATTACAGCCAAATCAAAAACTCTTTCAAGGGATTGCAGCACAGGGATGGACTGTCGTCACAAAGCTGTGGGTGTGAGAAGTAGAAAGTGTGTGGAGTACTAAGATGGAAAGCATATGGATAGAAAACGTATTTCATGGAAAAGATTTGTCAGGGGAGATTAAGATAACTGATTTTGACATTAAAAAGTTGCAAGGACCACATGAATTCATAATAAGTTTCTCCTTCCTATGATAAAACAGTGAGAAAATTTCCTTTCTTCTACAGTTTCACAGTTGCACCTATCTTGGGAATGACATTCAGTCTTCTAGATAAAGATTATTGAACAATGTTCAAGTTTTGTTAGTTTTATTTTGTTCAATAAAGACTTTCTATTAAAATCTAGAGTATTTTCAAATCTTCCAGACTAAGTATGAGCAATCTTTAAATTACCACTACTTATACAGTGAGTTTATGCCAGTTGTTTTCAGCTGGAGTACAGATTGCCATAAAGTCTCCTACAGTGCTTTGAATCTTGAAAGTGAGTGTAAGGTAATCCTTCTCACCTGTCCTTCCCATTCCCAGAAAAAAAGGTTGGAGACACAGGGATAAAAAATGGACTGTTGAAAGGAGGGGAAACAATCTGCATGTAGCTATCAAAAGAAAAAGATAGAAATCAAGACGAGGCTTTTGTCCACTAAAAGAAAGTATTCCTATGCCATAGATACTGGACAAAGTGATTGCAGTGGGAAAAAAAAAAAAAGGTTATTCAGTTACTAGGTTTATTTAAAAATTCAGTTTCCAATTTGAAGGAAACTCTTCAAGAAAATGCCTACACTGCATATGACGATTCAGTGAAGAGGTGCCCGACATCATCAATGTGACCAAATGTGTTTTAGAAATACTAGTCTTTTAAGAAGGAAGACCTCTCCTGACAGTTTGGATTTATTTGCATACACACAATTCTCGAATAGGTCCATACAGGGCTCAAAGATCCCGAGATACAGATCACAGTACGCAAGAGAGTTTGCACAAGATGGCCACTGCAGGCATGTCAGGCTAACTCGTCCTGTCCTCATGGATTTGCTAGTCACAGAAGACAGCAAAATAGAGAAGATCAACTGTCATAGTTTAGGAATGGCACTCCCCAGTTTAGTGTCCCCCACTTCCCCTCATAACGTTAGCTAGAAATATTGATATACATCTATAAAATGTGGAACTTTTACTGTATGCATTAAAAAAAAAAAATCCAAAAATCAATGTTAAAAAAATCCAATAAAATTGCTTTTAAGCTATAACTTTTTTCACAGCAGAATGAAAATCAAAAAAAAAATATACAGCAGATTACCCTTGTGAATTATCATCTGCATAAAATAGATGGTAAAGAGTCCCCATAACAGGAAAAATTGGCTGGATCTTTTTTAAAGGTGTCAAAAGAGAATGACAAGAGCTTTCTTTGTTTTTACAATTTTACCTCAATCGCCCAAGTTTTGCAGCCTCCCTCCAGGCTCCTATCAATGAATATTTTTTAAATTATTCTGTTTAAAAGGTAGGTTGAGCCATTTTCACATTGACTTATATAAAGCAATTTTTCTGTTTTATTAGTCACATTAGCGTTCTATTGCCCTGTAAATGTCACAAGTTCAACAGCATACCTGTACATATCCTGGAACTATTCCTATTTGATGTAATAAAACAGAAGGCTATAATTTCTAGGGACAGATAAGGAGACCAAAAAAAAAAAAAAAAAAGAGAAGAGATAAACAAACCAGGGCATAATATTAGAGAGTAAAACAACAGGCAGTAAAGCAAGATTGTTTCCAAGTGAAGGAGGAGCAGAAGTGTTACTGAGAGCACATATTTAGAAAGGTTTGTTTGCATCATCTCTGTCAAAACGTGAAACAGCTGAAGAACCTGTCAATCACTGTAACTCACAGGAAGGAAGAAAAGTGACACTACAGTCCCTCCACACATATTCCTTAATCTGTTTGGGACCTTTGCAAAGCCATGTCATACATTGCAACTACTCTCATCTATCAGTGGTGTTTTATTTCGAAGTAGAAACCTGCAAAATTTCCTAGCTCTATGGTACCTAACCTAAAACATTGTCAGGTTTATAAAGGGCAGCATGAAAACCCCAGACTGGCTGGAAAGAGTTCTTGGAGAGCAAATGAAGTCTGCAGGATCTGACCTACCATCTTCTGTCAAAGTCAAAGGAGGGGATTTAGCTAAAAAAAAAAAAAAAAAGAGAGAAATGGAGAAGTGCGCTAAACAGAAGATATGAGACAGAGAAAATCAAGACAGTGAAAACAAAGTAGTTATCCTTACACTGTGTACTTCTCATTTTGGAACTCCACTATGTTATTTTCAGCCACATTAGGCGTCTCCTGGTTTAAGCACTAGAGCAGACAAGCCTGCAGCTAGCAGCAGGTTAGTGCTTCAAGTAGGGTGCAATTGGCTTGAAAATATCACCTGAGTCACCAAATCCAGTTATCCACAAAGGAAAGTAATCTACAACAATTTTATTTTTTTTTTTCCAAAACTGCCATAAAAACATCTTCCCTACATGTTACCACAGCCCACGCTACACTACCCATAAACTCCTGGGAGATACAAGGCTCACTGTTGACGCTTTTAAATGTCCACTGCAATGTGCCACGGGAGGACACAACCCTGTTTCTGTTGCCAAGTGTCACAGGTCCCCACAATTACAACCAACATGCTAGATAAAGTTCTCAAATTACCTTAAGAAGATAGTCTGCCACATGGCACAAAGGATGGCAAACACTTCTTCCCTTCCAGAAATCCTTGCCAAGCTCATTAAGGAGAAAGTTACAAGGATGCACATAACATGAGGACTTACACATCTACGTAGTCTCTCAGCAGGTACATTTTTAAACTTTGTGCATGTCATGTTTTAACCCCAGCTGGCAATTAAGCAACACGCAGCCACTGACTCACTCCCCCATCCTGCTGGTGGGGGAGTGGATCAGAAGAGTGAAGTGAGAAAACTCGTGGGTTGAGATAAAGGCAGTTTAGTAGGTAAAGCAAAATGTGGTACATGCAATCAAAGCAAAACAAGGAATTCATTCACCACTTCCCATGGGCAGGCAGGTGTTTAGCCATCCCCCGGAGAGTAGGGCTTCGTCACACATAACAGCGACTTGGCAAGACAAATTCCATGACTCCAAACATGCATCTCTTTCCTCCTTCTTTCCCAGCTCTATATGCTAAGCATGATGCCACATGATATGGCATAATCCTATGGTTATAGAGGTCAGCTGTCCTGGCAGTGTCCCTTCCCAACTACTTATGCACCTGCAACCCATTCACTGGTGGGGTGGGATAAGAAGCAGAGGCGGCCTGCTCAACAATAACAAAAACTCAGCACTGTTGCCAGTACAAATTCAAACAATAGCCTCATATTAGCACAGTGAAGAAAATTACGTCTCCTGCAGCCAAACCCAGCACAGTACACTACAATCACGTCATGGCTCCCAAATTGAGTACATACCAACAAATTCCTAAAAGCTTCAGCGCACTGCACCTTTGTTACACCCTGGTCCCAAAGCCACATGCTTGGCTGGATGTTTCACTTTAATTTAGAACCCCCATAATTCCCACATGAAACTTTTGTAGAGTGTTAGTTCTTTAATGCCTTGATCTCATGTACAGCGAAAAGGCGACACCCTTTTTCCCAAGAAATTTATTTTGATTTAGTGAGCAAGGGGGTTTTTTGGCAAAAGGGTTTACAGGAATGACATACAACCAAAGAATAGATTCTGCAAAAGTATCACACTGAATAACAGGTCACTAGGAACAAAAGAACTTCCCTGCCTCCCCCCAAACAGCATTCTGAGCTCTGCTTCTATACTTCTCAAGATTTTTATAAGCCACCAGGCATCACTGTGGAGTAGGGAACTTTCTTTGCACCCAGTAAACACCAACCCAGAAGTTAAGTGAAATACCACTCATTGGGTTTTAAGTTAGCCACAAGAGAAAGAAAAGTGCAAAGGAAGAGAGATAGTTACCACCAAGAGATCACACGCTGACAGGTTCCAGGAGAGAAGGCGAGACAAGATGAAGACCTTGTGCATCTGTTTATAGAGTTTGGCCACCACGGCCACTCCCCCCAGTTGGGACATCGGGTTCACTGACCACTCCGTGCTCTCCTAGATGAAGTGAGGCAGGGGTGTGGTGTGGGTGGGCTACCAGGTGGGCCTATTGATGGCTACACCTGTGGATGCAGTTGCTTATCCAGAGCAAACTGCATAGTATCTGCTATCAAGTTCAGAGGGAAATAAGTAAATCACTGGCAGTCTGAAGATCCAGTTATGTTTCTGGCAGCACATGGAAGCCAGCAAAGGAGAGGGCAGTAAATCCTGCTCCTAGCAAAGGGGATGTCTACTCAAATGAAAGTAGGAGTTTTTAGCACTTGCTTAGTATTCCTACCTGGTCTTCCAGCTGGCAGGTTGTCACCACACTCTGAGGATGCAGAAAGACCCCAGTGAGGCAGAGCCAGGCACCCAGTGGAGGTGCACTGGCCAGATGATGAGAGACGTTACACTGCAAGGACTTTGTGCACAGCAAAGTTCTACATATGGCAGTAGGCAAAGGAGAAACTCATCTGCCATTGCTGCTGAAGGGCAGTCAACACCAGCTGCCCTTGCAGAAGGGACCTGGTGCACAACACATGAGTGCTGCTAAACAGAAAGGTGTTGATAAGAAAGTAAAGGCTTCAGACAGCTGCATAAGAATGCTGAGGGAAGAATGCTTTGTGTGCCTGACAAAGCCAACACAGCAGTCCCCAGGAGGATGAGTAAGAGAAGTCACTGTGGAAAAGGGTTTTCTCTGACCCATCAGGTGCTCAAGCCACCATGTCTAAATTTGGCCGTGGGAAATACAACCTCAACATTGCATGAAGGCTGTCAAGTGAGCAAACCACCTAGAAGCTAATGAATATTATCTTGTCACACTAAATGATGGAGTAGTTCAAGGCTGAGAAACACAACTTCCTGTCATGTCTTCTGATTTACACTGTCCTGATCCATTCTTGGTTTATATAGCACAGAGCACCCTAATGAGTCCAGCACAACTCTGAACAAAGACCTGGGTTCAGCTCTTTTGCACATGCTTTTTCCCTATGAATGTTTCAACTCCAACTTAGCAAAAAATGTGATGTAAGTGTCTTCTAAGAAAATACATAAATATTTTCATGCACAGTGCTCATTGAAAGTTCACTCTCTTTCCTTGAAGCTGTGATTGCCCCTCCTTTGAAGTCTGTCAGGTCTGCAACTAGAGTACTAAAAATGTGCTCCAAGGCACTGTTAAATCCAGTCATCAGGTGCAGTACAGTAACTCTGCTCAAAGCTGACCGTTCTTCAGGATCTGACAGACTTCACAATTCATCCTCTGTGATAGACAGAGATTGCTTTCTTTCAGAGAGCATATTCCCACTTTGAGCTAACGCACAAATCCCACACCTTTCACAGAATCATATAATTGTTTAGGTCGGAAAAGGCCTCTAAAATTATTGAGCCCAACCATAAACCAAACACTGTAAGTCCACAACTAAACCATGTCCCTAAGTGCCCCATCTACATGTCTTTTAATTACCTCCAGAGATGGTAATTCCACCACTTCTCTGGGTAGTTTATAATGCTTGAAAACCCCTTTGGTTAAGAAAATTTTCTTAATATCCAATCTAACCCCTCCCCTGGTGCAACTTGAGGCCATTCCCTCTCATCACTTGTTACCTGGGAGAAGAGACCAACACCGACTGTGTTACAACCTCCTTTTAGGTAGCAGTATAGAACAATGTGGTATCTCCTGAGCTTCCCTTTCTCCAGGCTGAACAACTCTACCTCCCTCAGACACTCCTCATAAGACTTATGCTCCAAATCCTTTCCCAGCTTTGTTTCCCTCCTCTGAACTTGCTCCAGCACCTCAATGTCTTTCTTGTAGTGAGTGGTCCAAAACTGGACACACGACTCATGAGTCCAGGCTTTACTAAACACAGTTCTGAGTAAGACTCATGCCATGAGTATCTGTGAAGCAGAGTATGACAGAGCAGACACAAAATAATGTTTACATTGCTCTGTAGAAATTGTTCATTTTCATCACTGGCATACAAATGGTAAAGGTAATAAGGAAAGGTATAGGAGAACTTGACATACAGTAGCTACTTTTTTGACTATTTGAGATCTCTAATTAAAAATATTTCAACATGCACTCTTGACCAGAGATCTGTATAAAACCAATAGCAAGAGAAAATCCTCTGCATTTTTGCTATTGGCACCAGACTGCTTGAAATATACAGGTCAGTTGTTACTGAGGGACTCTTATTTCTTTTAATACAGTAAAATCAACCCCACGTATTTTTAAAATCTACATTTCATAAAGAAAGAACAAATCAATCAAAATGGGCTCTTACGATCCTTCAACAGTTTTTCCAATCTTTTTTTTTAGGCTCTTTCCTTTCATAAATATGTTTGTTTGTTGTTTTTTTTTTTTTTTTATGTAGGAAATTTAAATTGAGAGTTTAAAATAGCCAATTTTCTTTGATTATTTTTCGAGTAATTGAAGTTTCAGGCAGTCAGGCTAAGGATATAAACACATCTCAAACTCACGACCAGTCTGTTTTTTCAGTGTTAAAACCACATATTTAAAGTCCTTCACATGACTAAGCTGAGAATCCAAAATCTTGTTATGCACTACCCTAGCTGTCAACTAGCAGAAGAATATTCAGTGACAGTTTCTGTACAAGATTTCCAGAAGTCTCACTGTACAATACTGTTGTTAAAATTCTTCAAAATGCATTACAGTGATGAAGGCAGACTCTCCTGATCCTTGATATACCCAATTACTCACTCAAATTGTATAGAAGTACACTTCCACAAATACTGGTGCTAAGTTCATTCAAAGGAATATTTTCACTCGTAATCACAGAAGCATTTTTCTCTTTCCACTCCTTCTACTTTAGGCCTTAATCTTATCAGAAACTTTAGGGCAAACAGAACATGACCAAACCCCACTCTAAATATACCCCAGAATTTAAATGTCAATAGATCCCTCTCCAGAACCTAGTTAACGCAAAGTACATGTAAATTCATTGAAATCAGTGCAAGTAACATTTCAGATGAGCACAGCCCCTCTAAGTACTAGGGCACTGTTGTAAGGCAGTTCAAAGACAGTCACCAAGCTGTTTCTTCCAATATGACATTGAAAAGGATTATACTACTAAACCTGCACTTAAGAGTACGTCACATCTCATGTAAAAGTTGTAGTAACTTACTGCTGCACAGAAAAAATGTAAAATGCTCATAAATCAGCTCTGCAAGGGAGGTTCAGGGCAATAAGATTTTGAATAAAGGATGACAGCCAGGCCTAGTTAACATCGAGCAACTAAACCAGGTGTAGACCCTCCAGGCACAGAAATACTAGATTACGCAGCTAGAACACTGCTATAAATAAAATAATCAAAACAGAGCCTTCAAAGGCAATCCTCTCCAGAAACAATTGTCTTACTGAGAAAGATGAGATTAAAAACACAAACAAAAAATGCAACTCTTGTGACAGAAACCATGTTGCTTAAAGAACTCACATATCCTGAATAATATAGTGGTCCAAGAGGCTATCTAAATCAGAGCCAAATCACAAGTTGTCTAGAAAAAAAATAAAATATTGTATTTTGAACTGCTAGCATGGTATTTATAATTAATAATGCTGCATTAATTACAGCATTGTTTGTGTACATACATGATGGAGAACACTTTATTTTGCAAGTCAAGTGACAGACCCAACATGACATATTTCATCCCATTTTCCTCCAAGATAAAAGTCAAGACTTTCTGTTAGATCAGTCTCTTGCACTGAACATTCTGCTACCATAGTCAAAGCTATTTGGAAAAACAAATTGAACAAGAAACTAAAAAAATCAAACACACAATGACAACAAGCTCCCAAATCCCCCATAACTTGACCAGTGCTACAGTTAGACAAAGTACAGTCACTAAATAGGCTTTTTGTAGACTGACCGCAGAGGACTTTGATTACCTGAAGGCAAGTGTAATATCATATCACACTAAAACACACTCAAGTTCTCATTTAAATCCTCTTATTTTGATTAGACTGTAATTCTGCAGAAAGTCCCTAAATAGAAAAAATGAAAAAGCAAAAGTATATGCATGAAGGGTGTTAATAAATGTTCCAAGGACAGTCTATCATAAAAAAATAAGAAAATTGCAAGACTTTAATTGAAGTAGCTTCAGCCAAATAGTTCTATACTTAGAGAAGGCTTCAAGTGTTCAGGAAAATGCATAATATTGTGAAATTTTGCCTATTATTCAATAAAGATGACACCACACAAAAATGGTTCCTGAGGCAATAATTTGCTAAGATGTCAGGCACTAGAGATTTGGATCACCAGCTGGTAAGCTGAGCCTCGTTAGTGTCCCTCTCTACACTATTCTGAATTCTAAGAAACTGGTCAAAATGCATGTTGCAGAAATTGTATGAAGCCTTTGTGCCCTCAGGGATAATACCTTTCCACCTGCAGCTGATTTAAGACCCATTTATAGGCAGATATTATAATATAGCTACCCCCACCAGAAGTGAAAGCACAACTTTTTGAGATAGCTAATGAGATTAAGGAGGGGTGAAGCTGGAAAAGGTTACATTTCCTGACCTTTTCTGTGAGTCTGTCTTAATGGATTCACAGACTATGGCTATAAACCATGTTGGCTATAAACACTTCATCTCAGATTTCCTTACAATCACAAGGGGAAACATTTTACTAAACTTAAAAAAGAATTTACTAATGATCTAAAGAGGGAGAAAAAAAAGGAAGAAAAGGAAAAAAATAAAAAAGGAAAAGAAAATCGTGTAATAGAGTGGTAACCAAAATAACTAAGTGATAAGGAGAGAACTGGTTGGTTAAACAATAAGCAGCTATAAAAGCTGCTGACAAGGGGGCAAAAGAATTGTACAAAAGGAAGAGGGACTGTACTTTAAAAAAATATAAAAGATGCAAATACAGAATAGTGAATTTCAATAAGAAAATACTAGGTGCAATTCTGGCTTCCCTGAGGTTGGGTATAGGAACAACTAAGATCAAGTTCAGCATTATGTACAAAATGATACTAATTTTAACAATCTTATACCTGAAAATGAGCTATAGCTCCTTGTTCATCTCTGTAATGGGCACCTGAGAAATATATAGCTCTTTCTGTTCAGAAACAGCTCTCATACAGTTAACCACCTAGTCCCACCCTACTCATCCAGATTTTGACTCTCAGCAACCACGCAGTCAAAAGATTGCCCATCTAGCAGTCTGAAAGAGTACTGCTGGTATTTTTCTGTAGCAAACAGTACTGTTCAAGATGAGAAGTTTGGGAGGTCCTTTGAGAAAGGAAACAAAACAAAACAAAAAGAATTAAATAAATATTTAGACATTTAGAATTCTAGCATAGAGTCCAAGTTAATATGGCCTTCAATAGTGTATTTTACTGTAGAGAAAAGGAAATAAAAGTGTAAGGATGTATATTGCATTGGTGATTTAACTATTAAATTTCACTAATTAAATTCCCTCATAACAAGTATATTTTGTTTATGGTTATAATTGTCAAGTGAAATTAATTCACAGATTTCTTTCACCTCCAAGGTTACCCCATGTCCTTGCTGATGCAATTATTTTCATAGTGTCCTGCTTTACTTGCATGGCTATCGTTATATATGTCCCTTGCCACAGACAGCATCATTCTCTAAATTAAAAAAAAAAAAAAAGGTATAATAAAAAAGCCTAAACTTCCTACCATTGTTGATAAAATACCCACTTTCAACTTAATGCTCATAAGCTTTCTTGCAGCAATAAAATATTTTCAAGCCCTGTCGTGGTGATTTTTAATACAGAGCCAATTGTTAGCAAGAGTTCAATAAAACAGTCAAGCTTTCCATTTCCAAGGCAGAATCATAAAATATGCCAACACTGAATAAGTAGCAATAACCAGCGGATCAGGGGCTAGGTTTCTCTGAGGGTACCATAGAGCTTGGAGGAGGTGTCAGCTAACCTTGGTTGAAAATGCAGTCTAGAATTTAAAAATGAAAACTCTCTAACCTGACAAATTTGCAGGCCCTTCAGCAATGTTACCTGAGAACCGTCAGCTGGCAATATGACAGACAACACTCAACATTATACTTGTCAAAAGCGTGTCTTTGGCTAAATCCTTGAGAAATTCTGCTGCTAGTAATAGTTTTGTACAACTCTGTAGCTCTGTCTTATATACCAAGATCAACCTACCTGAGTATTTCTAAGGACTTAACAAGCATAAAGCCATAGGAACTAATGCTCAATTAGTTGCTTCCTGAACATTTCAAACAGCTACACAGACCTCTACTTCCCTGTTCACCCTAAAACAATAGTGGTACTGACAAAACTTTCTAGCAGTCAACAGATCTTCTGAACTTTCCCTTCCCATTACCAGTACCAGAACAGCATAGCACTAAATGATTTATCCGCACCTGGTAAGACAACAAATGCACCTGACCCTTTGACTGAAAAGCAGATTGTTCATTATGGCAGCTGTATGAGAAGAGATTTATGGTTCCACTGTGACAGACCTGAATATCCCACAGCAATGATGGGTTTCTGTTTTGCAGCAGTGATTATCAGGGCATACAGGTTAGTGTTTGTAACGAGTACGTTCAAAATTGGAGACCTCTCCCAGGAACTAAATGGCAATGAGATTAACTTATTCTTTTTCACTCTTGTGTCCAAAGCTATTAACTTTGTCTGCAGACAAGGATGAAGTTATTTAACTCATGAAGGTTGCTTAGAACATCTCACATAAGAAGTCTAGCTCGGTTTGAAGGTCACATGCAATAATTTTAGTAGCAAACGTATCTATCCTTACTGAATCAAAGGTTATTCAATCAAACACAGATGCAGCATCATTTTGGGAAACTTATTGATCCATAGCATTAGGCGCATGTTTTAATAAGTAAAAAGAGTGAAGACCTGCAAAGGGTTGTATCTTTTTATGTTTGTCTCTTTTTATTGTTTTACTCAGTCCAGCTAGGATGGAGTTAACTTTCCCTTTCCTCATAACAGCCTATACAGTGTTGTGTTTGCACTTGTGACTAAAACAGTGTTGGTAACGCACCAATGCTTTGGCTACTGCTGCACAGTTCTCACACAGCATTCAAGGCTGTCTCTCCAACCCCACCCATACCTGCAAAGGCCTCTCCCAACCCAACGGGGAGCTGGAGAGAACACAGCTGGGATCACTGACCCCTAGGTTAACGCACCATAGTCTTTTTTGGCATCCAATGCGTGTTCCCAGTTCCAAAGAGACAGATGTTTTAAAAGGTCATAGTTTTATGCAATCTGGAAACAAAATATTTGTAGACTGATGTGATGGTTTGGCCTGGGGTAAAGCCAATTTTCCTCACAGTAGCTGGAAAGGGGCTGTGTTTTGGATTTCTGTTGGAAACAGTGGTGATACCACAGGGATGTTTTAGTTATTGCTGAGCAGGGCTCCCACAGAGTCAAGGCCTTTTCTACCTCTCATCCCACCCTACCAGCAAGCGGGTTGGGGGTGCATAAGGAATTGGCTGGGGACACAGCCAAGACACCTGACACCAACTGATCCAAGGGATATTCCATACCATATAGAATCATGCTTAACATGTAAAGCTGGGGGCAGAAGGAGAAAGGGTGGGGCATTTGAAGTAATGACGTTTTGCCTTCCCAATTGAGTGCGACATGTAATGAAGCTGAAGAAATCTTGCTTTCCTGGAGATGGCTAAACACTTGACTGTGCATGGTAGTGGTGAATGAATTCCTTGTTTTGATTTGGTCGTGTGTGTGGCTTTTACTTTACAGATAAACTGCAGTCAAATTGTCTTTATCTCAATCCACGAGTTTTCTCACTTTTACCTTTCTGATTCTCTCCCTATCCTATGAAGGAGTTGCAGGGGACAAGTGAATCAGAGGCTGTGTGGTGCTTAGCTGCAGGCTGGGGTTAAAGCACAACAACTGACTTTTCAGAAGAGCATGACTGCATAACACTCGCATTTTTATCTACAAAAGTATTTCAATACCCCCATTCTTGACTTTGCACTATCCTTCTCTTTTCTTACTGCAGAAATAGCAGTTCTGATCTATACGGGCAAAACCCAAGCCATTCTATGAACTCAGGAACAAGTTATTTTGTCAGGAAGAAGCAGCCCGCTCTACGGAATTTAACTACAGTTGTAACCTGAAAAGTGACATTAAGGTGACGTTATGGTGCTCTGCATATGAAGGACCCTGTTTATTGCATACCACATTTTCTCAGCGGTTTACATTGTCAGACCTGAAATGCACTTTGGGCTCCCTACCAGACTCCCACCCATTCCATAAGGAATGCTCTGACCCAGACCTCAGCTACAATGCATAGCTCCTTGACATCCCTTGACATGAGGATTTTATTTGTACTTTAACATTTGGTGGGGATGCAGATCATTCTCTTGGGGTTAAATTGACTTTGAATAATTAGTAGTCAAATCAATATAGTTTTTGTATGAACTGTGACTCCACACAATTTAGATCTTCATATTTTGGTGTGGATTTTTCTTCTTGTTTTAAATTAAGTTGATACTTTAACATGCTTTACTGTTTCAGTAAGACAATGCAGTATACATTGTTTTCAATAGATGAACACATCTTCTTGCAGTATAACTTGACCCTAAAAACTGTTACACAGTGGTGCTTGAGAATTATAGAGCAAGACCTGGAATTTTTTATTTAAGTAGCTCTGATTAATTCTGCCTTCTGTGTTGGGCAGTTATGCTTTTAATTGACAAACACGAAAACTCAGTTAGGAACACTCATCTCAGCATAACCTTAAGCATAAAGCATTAACCAATGGACCTAGATGCTCCTTCACAATATGCAAGTTTTCCCACAATGGCATCTGCACATTTTAACAGTGGCTGTAGTGTTGTTGAATATAAAGGATATAATAAACAAAGGCAGGAGTATGGAAGGAAATTAAGATAAATGCAGATACAAGGTTAATATTCCTCATGGAAAAAAACACTTTTTGGTTCACTGTGAAAATTCAAAGAAAGAAGAACCAACAACAATGTTATATTTCTCAAAGCAGCATGCAATAAACAGCACTGAAAGTTTATCTGATAATAACAATGTTCTACTCAAAGACATTAAAATTATTTTCTTTCATATGTTTATTGTGCTCCTCAGGTTTATCCTGACTGTGTTTACTAAGCTACAAAAAGAACTGTAGTAGCTCTTTCACAAACATGTCACCTATTCTTTACACTTATTCCTCTTCAGACTTACATGACTTTCTGTAGCTTTGATGAAAAGGCAAAAGACTGCAAATCATGAGCAGCTTTAAAAATGAGCAAACTGATTATTGCACAAAGCAATTCAAAATGGCATTTCATAATAGAAGAAAGAAGGGAGTCTCTTGTCCCATCAAAAGCTAATGTTGGAGCATTACCTCTTCCACTTACTCAGCCTAAACATGCAATCAAAATATTTTGTTTTCTCTATAGTTATTGGATGATAGCAGAAAAGAATCTTCAATTACGGTCTTTTCAACTCAAGGTATTATAACACTGATAAAAGCAAATAGTTTGAACACCATAATGCTATTCTAAAAATAGGAAAAAGAAAACTCTAGATCTACAAAACGTTCAACAACCAGTCATTACATGCTGAAGTGGTGTTTCGAGCAAATGATGTCTGTAAAGCACTTGACTGTGCAGTGCTATTCATTGGAGTCCTAATGTAACAAACCTGGAAGAATGAAACATGATTTCAATTAATTTCCTTCCTTCCTCAGTGCCAACAGTTGTGTCAGCATCTTTACCTCTTGCCACCTCTATAGTTGACTATACAGATTTAAAGAGATGCAGTACAGTATATTTCCATGCAGAACATCTGATTATAAGGACTAGGATTTTAAAACCAAGGAACTTAATGGAATTTAAAAGAACAATGTTTCTATCTCACATTCACTGTTTATACTATTCAGTTTGTAATGAAACATCAACATGAATTCACTCAGCTGTAAGGCCATAAAAAAGCCTTATAAACAAGTCAAACCCCTTTCTAGAGAGGTGAACTACAAATGAACTTGAGACTAGCTAAATTTTATTCGAAGCAAAGCATACAGATGAGATAATCAAAGTTCAAGAGCAAAGTCATCGTGCTACTGAAAAGCTCACTAATTACTATTCTTATTTCATGTTTCCACAATGTACACACCTGTTCTGTAAAGGTGGATCCAGTTTGGCTACAAACAACATCTGTGCTCACACAATGCTAATAGCTTTCTAAATCTTGCTTAGTAATACCAAGGAACTGCAGGTTTGCGATATGGCACAGAACATCTCCCAATCCTCTGTGTATGCAAAGAAGCAGTTCTCCCAGTAGTAGAGGGTAAGAGAGGATGTAAACACCTCAAGTCAACGTATTGAAATTCCTGCTTTTGGGAGAACATTGGGCTTCCATAGCAAAACCGGAAACTTACAAACAACACTCAATTTATGTTAATATATCAGTTTAGAAGACAAAGACAGAAAAAAATGGATTAGTAAGATTGTTCCCTTTGAGGAAACCAGTAGGAAATTGGGATGTATGAACTCTTGATAACTTTCTAATGTTTAAGTACTGAATTCAGGTCTGGATGAAGCCTTTTCTTCAACGAGACACTTACAAGTCTCCAGACAAATCAAACCAAAACAGAGGTCACTTTTTAAACCACAGAGACTGGAAGAAAAAGAGAAGATGATGCCATGACCCACCATTTATGTAACAGGTTTTCCCAGATGTTTTGGATCAAAAAGATCTCAGTCAATCTCCACAATTTTTCTCAGATAAAGGCAAGTTATCAGATCAATAAGTAATGAGAGATGCTCTTAACAGTCACCTAATTCACACTTCAATGAATCTTACTCTTCATTATTCTGCAATTTTCTTTTCATGGAAATTACAGAAACAATCCTGAGGTATAAACAAGAAATGGGGCCTCCTGAGTCGCAGTCTACAAGCCTTACTTTAAGCATTTACTTTGTTCTTCAGTACTGAGCAAAAGCACATCTTCAGAAAGCACCTTGTATCACTCGTGTCTCAGGAACACCTAAACATGCATTGACAGAGCCACAGCCCTGCTTCCATAGCTTGCTCCTTCAGAGCAATTCAGTACAGTTTCTTGCAGGAAAGGGAAAAGCCCTCAAGATTTCCAGGCCTGGATTTTTAATGCGGGCTGTGGCGAGGCAGAATCAAACTCTCAGTATTGAGCAATTGCTTAGTGATTTTTAAAAAGGTATGGTTGTCAATCAGCTTAAAAACGCATTACAGAATTAACTGGCAAGACACCAAACTTTGGGTATATCTTATCTTGCCTACTGTGACATCTCCACATGAGACAGATCATGGCCCCGCCATACCCATCAGGAGAGTGGAGCGAACCTTGACCTTGACTGAGCGGCACAGGAGTGCCCTTTCCATCTCAGCTGCTGCCACCAAAGACTATCCCTCTAAGGCTGCACCTACTCCTCGAAGGGTCATGCACAGAAGTGAAAAGGGCAGAGCCATGCAGGCATCAAGGATGAGGCATGAGGAACAGTGGTTTTCTCCCAAGGGCCACACAGCCATATTTCCAAGTTGGAGGCCAGTTTAATTGGTTTCAATGTAGTTGAATCCTCCAGAGAGCAAGGAGGACTCTCAGTCTTTTGTCTCTTTCTTTGTAAAGACTTTGATATCTCTTGAATACAATGAGGAGCAAAGCCTTTAATCACAACCCTTTTAAAGTTATTTCTACTGAAATCCAAGGCAGAATCTGAAGTGAATTTGTTACAAACAATCTCCCTCTGAAGACAGTTCATGACAATGTTGATTGCTGTACAATTGTATAAGTCTGCTACTGACTGGTAAATGGAAAACTCTTCACTGGAGAGCTACTACTAAGCTTTCATAGGCAAGGCACAGAGTAAGGCTTTAATAATGTAATTATGCATAATACTATATCTTAACTGGCAAAACACTGTACAGATCTAATCACCTTTCTGGGTTTATTCTATGTTTGAGTTTTATGGGAGTTTAATATACTTGTCATCAAAAGTCTTATTTTATTGAGGATAAGAGCTTTTTGAGATGGTTACTAACTAAATAAATGGAATTATCAACAACCTCCTTAATCCAATTTCAAATGTTTTACTTGATTTTGAAAAAATTAAAAAAAAGGCAAAAAGTAAGCAAAAAATGTGAGAATGTAATTAGTATAAACTATTAGAGCCAGTCTTTTCAAAGGTTGCTTGGCCTCAAGAGCACTGATTTTATAGGATATGTATAAACCTAAACATCTTTTAAAAATGAAGATTTAAATAATCATTTTAGAGAGAATGTCAGAAGGTTCAGGTAAGCACTAGAAAAGCAAACAACAGAAATTTTCATCAATAACAAAATTTTGCTTATACAGTAACTAGACTGGGTTCAGCAGTTATTTTTGATTTAGCATGAATGTGATAGAACATATGTTGATGGCTCTTGAAATAGCCTTAAAACTTTTGAAGGTAAATGAAAGCCTCCCATACATTCTACTCTAACCTTAAGACCAAGTCTTCCCATGAAGCAGTACTAAAGTTATTCTAAATATTAGTTTGCGGAGGGAGGGAGGGAGAGCATTAATCTCAAGAAGCTGGTATAATACTTGCCCTGACAGCTTGTACTCTGAAATTCTGATTGGTGGAGGAACAAGGAAACAGAAACTAAGCCTAGAAGCAGTAATAACTCCCTAAAATGAGGCCTTCTGCAGAAATAAGGGAAAGCAATACAGGGTGTGAGAGTTGCTTGGCTAAAGCAAGGTTACAGGACCTGAACAAGAGTAGCAATGCAGAGAACAGTGTGGACAAGTGACCCCCATGAAGCTGAGCTATGCTGCACATCAAAATGAGCCAGTTCCTCAGAGAAAACTTCTTTTCTGTCCCCATTAAGGGAGCCATGAGGGCAGGACCAATGCCAAGTACCCACTACAACACCAAGCAGTGCAGGATCCTCATGCATCTGCAGCTGTAGATTGACATGCGGGTGTCCTTGAGCCCTGAAACAAGTTCATGCAAGAGCTAGGCTGTGAAATCACTGAGAATCAGCAGCAAAGTCTAGACCCACACTGTCACTCCAGCAATACGCAAACATGAGAAAACAAGGTGGGCACAAGTGTCCAACAAACAGAAAACAGAGCTTGGGGGCTTGAGGTCTGGTCTTACCCATTGAGGTATCACCAGAGCCTCTTCCCTGAAAGAAAGAAATTTGGAAACAGGAGGTATTCAAATAGCTCCTCTTGTGTCACTTTGGAATGTATCCCATATTAAAAAAAGCTCAGCCAGGCCAGCCACTTCAAGCTTATATCTCATCACACTGTGTCATTTCTAGTTGCAGCCAGAATGAGGATGTGCAGAGAACCATAACAGAGGAAATCAAAGCAACAAGCACAACAATCCCTCAGTTTCTCCACAGTCATAAGGTGAGTCACTTCATAGGATCAGTGAGGCCTGTCAGACTTACTGTGTCTGTACGACTTCAGTTCCAGGCTCTTATTCCTCTCCATAAAGGTAGGCATTCTTGAGAAGCTTCTAACAAATTTTGAAAGAAAGGATTATCTTCTAGGAGATTAAACTAATAGCAAAAATCATAGACTAACAGGAAGCATACAGAAACAGGTGTATTGTGTGAATCACAAGTAGCTTGATAGCAATGAAGTACCAGAAAGGGGCGACAATGGAGCATAAAAAAGAATCCATAACATGTAGTTGTACTATGGCTGCTTTGATAAAAACTCCCTCAAAGCACATAACGGACTCTTAGGAAGCAGTGAACATATTTTGAAAACAGAAGGACTGACGCTTCTTCATAGAGCCCAACCATCCATTTATTGTGAGTCCACTGCAACACTGAACATGATGCTAGGCCAATCTGTAACATTATTAATACCATAAATGGCTCCCAGACAGGTTAACACAGAGCCGTAAAATTGCTTCAGTGGAGCCACTCTGAATGATCACATTAAAACCTCCAATTCATGCAAATCTGCAACTTGTGGATCAACACCATGCTTTGCCTTTTAGAATCACTTAGTAGTATCTCCACACAATGGATTGTCATCAGGTATTTGGGCAAAATTCACTATGAATTATCAGGAATCTATCCGTAAGTTGTTTTGCAGCTTCATGAGTCTCTGTGTGTCAAGAAGTAATGAGCAGAATAAAAGCAGGGGGACAGAAGCTGCACTGACAGAAACCTGTGAACCAGTAGTCCTTTACCAAGGGCACTGGGCCATCTTGGTAGTCCTGCTCTATCGAGCACTGTTAGGTTAAATTTCACAGGGATGTGTCATCACATAACCTTTGAAAAACCTCAATCCCACAGCAACACCAGTGAAATTTTTAATAATGGTGAACTTGAACTGTTTCAGTATATATTTAGACTCTAGCTTAGAAATCAGTATTATGTCAGACAAAAGCTCAGAGAAATACAGTAGAAAAAAAAAAAAAGTCATACCACATAGCAAGCAGCACTCTTGCAACCTGCTTGCTCCTACGGTTTTATATAAGAACAGGTTATTTGCCCCCATTTCTGCTCCACTCCTTTCCATTCAGCAAACTGTGCTCTGAAGGAAAGTCTGAATGCATTTGCAGTTCACCATGTGTAAAGTGTTGGATAATAATTTTCTGACAACAGCTTCACAACATGGCATTCCAGTCCACTTGTAGCCCTATTGTTCAGATTTGTCTGGACAAGCTGGAACTTGTCATGTTCACATTTTTACCCAAAATCTTTTTCCACTCTTCTATGACAAGTCATCACTAGAAGCTCTGCTTGTGGTAGCCCTGGCATCAAAAGTGTACACAAAACACTACTGCAAAAGGAATCACTAAGAGAAAACAAACAAATAAAGAAAAGAAAAAAAGAAAAAAAGAAAACCCAAAAAACCCCCAAACATTGGTGGTCCAAGTTAACGTGGAAAAATAATGAATAATGAAAAACACTATCCTCCCAGTTCTCCTTCTTGAAGAGGATTCTCACGAAGAACAATTAGAACAATATTAGTCACTGCATTGCATAGGGCTGAAGAATGAGACTGTATGTGAGAAGAAGCAGAAGAAACAGACAAGAAACAGAAGCAAATATGAAAGATAAAGAGATAAAATACCAGTAAGTTTTAAACATTGTAATTCTGAGGCAGGATGTGGAATTACTCTGAGTTATACCAACATATATACCCTATATTTAGGTCTGGAAACAATGTTTATGTCTATCTTACTGGGCATAAATGCCAGAGACAGTCATTCAGATAGTATTTTAAAATCAGTGTTCTGATTGTCAAACTATTAAAGGAAAGCTAACCTCTTTCTGCTTAGCAACTTAAAAGCAATCACTTTTCAGCAAGTATTATTGTTGTCCAAGACTTTGTGGAGTTTTTTAAGACTTGAATTGTACAATCTGTGAAGTTGTCATGCAGAAAATAAAAGTGCCTTTGCTCCGGGTATTCATTTTTTGTACTTAAGGTTATTTGCCACTGAGGTTATTTGCCACTGTCAATTCCACCCTTGCGATGTATGAATGATGGCCCCAAAAGTTTACCTGTCTATTCAGAAATGAAATCTATGTTGACTGTCAGTAAAAACTACTCTTTATGCCCAAAAAGTCTGAGGGAAACTTAATAGAGCAAGGGAAAAAAACACAGCAAAGGAGCACTTTCACCTAGACTCCTCCCTGCATGAAGGGCCAGGAAAGGCCCAGTAAGACACAATGGTCAACTCAACCAAGCAAAAAGTACTAAAAAAAAGTTACTACATGCTATATGCACTTGAGCAGAGCAATCGTCTATGAATTCAGAAACTAGTACTTCAGAATATGATTTTCATAGTGATGTCATTTATCCTGGCAGAATTGTGTACATTTAGTGACACTTTTTTAACATTTATGATTGTCATAAAATTATATCAGTGAGTTGACTCAGATGATAATTATATGACATTTTTTAAATTGCATATTAGACTTCAGATGGAAAAAAAAATTTCTTTTTTTTTTTTTCCCCATGTTTGAAATAATTCAGACTTGACTTTCTGGATGGGAACGTCCACTGTTTATCTGTCAAGTGACTCCAAAGCATCCTGAAAGCTTTCTTTAAAATAGTTTAAATTATTGTACTTTTAAAAACAAAATCAAAACAAACAAACAAAAAACCAAACCAAAATACATTCTTATTTTGCTTACCAGATCCATAGTAAAAATGCCTTGAAATAAATCACATGATGAAGATTTCAGCTCACTGAAACTCAGCTCACTGCACACTTAACTCAGGTAGACACTTCATTTTTCAGGATTGGACATTATGAAGGAAGAAATCAAGACAGATCGTGGTTAAACTGAAGCTGGTTATCCTGATGAAAGATCTGAGGGAAACACAGTGGTAAGCAACTGTTACCCTTGACTTTTTCTGTGTAGAGACGCTGGTCAGAAAATAAAAGGATATTATACACAGATCCTGCTTGAATCTGAACATTGACAACTTTGCTGCTGGTTTTGCTTATAAGTTCATCATATAAACTCCTTGGATTTGTAGAGGCAATATTGTAGAATTCAGTCATGAGGAAAAGACAGGTTTCAGAAAAAAGGTTCACTTTGTGATGTGAACAGTCAGATTTTGCCAGTGTTTTCTGCACCTACAAATTTTGCCCTACTTTGTCACTTGCATAAGTCATTCAGGTTTGCAGAACAGAACCAGTGGATGATGTAAAGAGTATGAATAAACTTATTTTTGCATGATTTCTTGATTTCCTTACATGAAAAAGAAATATAGGGGCAGAATGAAGAAACAAAGGAAAATAAAAACCACCACACAAACCAGAAATAAGTAGGTAATTTCTCAAGAAATTAATAAATACTAGCAGACTTGAAAGATGATGCAGTTTTCATCAGGGCATGGTGCTGACACCTTTTAGAGGGGGAATAGAAGGCCCAAGGAATTGGGAGTACAATATGGGTCTTTTGATTTGTCCAAGTAGATCCTGAAGCTTATGCAAAGCTAGGAAGTTACTGTCAATTCACTATTTTCTGTTTGTGTGAAATCATCCAAATCAACCCTTGAGCAAACCAGAATATGAACCACAGAAGCTACAATTATACACCACGTTAATTGGCATTTTAGCAATTCAGTTGGCCCCAACCTAAATAGACATAGTTACATACATTTTTAAACATTAGTAGGGGACCCTTTGGGTACAATATCACAGAATCAATTAGCTTGGAAAAGACCTCTGAGATCATTGAGTCCAACCTATGGCCTAAAAATACCATGTCAACCAGTCCACGGCACTAAGAGCCACATCCAGTCTTTCCTTAAACACCTCCAGAGACAGGAACTCCACCACCTTCCTGGAAAGTCCATTCCAATGTCTAATCACTCTTTCTGTGAAGCAATTCTTCCTAATGTCCAAACTAAACCTTCCCTGGTGCAGCTTAAGCCTATGTCCTCTTGTCCTATCGCTGGTTGCCTGGGAGAAGAGATCAGCCTCCCATCTGGCTACAACCTCCTTTCACGTGTTTGTAGAGTTGTATGCAAGGCAGCCTGAAGAACTTTCCATTGTAGTGTATTTGCTATGCCTATTCTGAGGGTTCATAGCCAAACTTCTTAAATCCAATACCTTCATTAACAAAAACCCAGATTATTCTGTCTACTACTGTCCTATACTGTAGGAACTAAAAGCCATCAATCAAAGATTTTTTCAGAGCAATTCCCAAAGCAGAATACAGTATGTGTTGGAGTTGGGAAGGCTTTCTGCATAGATGGAGCATTCACAGAGAAACTGTTGTAAATTTGATCTAATCTACTCCCACGTCTGCTCCGGGACACCATGTAATCCCAGAAATTACTTAAAAGGCCCCCAGATACCATCTTTCCTTACTGCTTTCTCCTTGCTTGATCTCTAAGAGGAAAAGTATTCTTTTCCTATTGGTGGTCTTTACTTTCACCTTCAATTAAAGAACATGGAAAGAACAGCAAAAGAATTATTGTCCCTGTAAAGGTGTTTAATACACCGAGTGCAGCAAACTGAATTTTATTTCCTAGCTCTAGAAATCAACAAAAAGAACTGCAAGAGTCAATAAAACCCAGGACTTGGCTCTAATTTCACTTGTTCCACTCTAACAAAGTTATAACTCTATGTCCCTTTTTCCGATTATTGTAGTAAAAAATATTGACTGCAGGAAAAAAAAATTATAGAGACTATAAACAAAACTAGCCATTGTAAAAGAAAAAAAAAACTGAGAAAATATTTTTGGTGTCATTTAAAATGAGTAGGTCAGAGCTCTGCTGAAGTCAACTAGACAGTCCGATAATCCATAGCACAGAAGACCCTACGAATATGTGTTTAGCTAAGGACAAGGTAATAAGTTTGTGTGGTGCTTGTGACTAAACAAAATACAGTTAAGCTTTAGTGTTTCTTTGCTAGTCTTTGACTCAATTTCAACACGCACAATGTCACACTTTCAAAAGACCTCATGGGATAACTCCACTGCTCATTCGGCAGCGAAAGGACAATGACAAACTGTACAAAACTTCCCTAAAAACTTATCCAGCAAAAGTTTCACTGGCTTGGGAGGCCTGATTGAGGATACAGCCACCTCTGTAGATATGGGGAGACTACTGCAAAGCTTATTAACTTCTAGGCCTGTGGAGTGGAGGGAAATAAACTGACTTTTAAAGTTTTTGTATTCCAAAGTACAACCAATATTATTTCAGCTCAGGTAGAATCTCTGGTTTTAAAAGGCTTATTTTTTCACTGTTTCTGAGTCTTGTTATTGTGAAATATCTTTCCACATATAGAATTTTCAAAGCACTCATCAAATGCACGATAACTATCAAATTTAGTATCTGAGTGAATTAGGCATTCATCAGTGCAGAAGGCTTTTCCAATCAAAACCCTTTGTCCATCTTTTTCTACAATGAGTATAATGGGCTACTTCTCCTTCCAGCACATCCCACTCTCACTTCCTCCTAACCCCTGGCAGAGCTGCCTGTAATGCTATCATGGAGAGCTCTGAAGATTATGACATCTGGGAAAACCTGAAAAGCAGAGAGAGGTGGAAATATTTAACAACAGCAGCTGCATCCCATTCAGGTGGCTTGTCAAAGTACATCCTGATTGGAATAAATTACATCTCAGCCTCTGAACACTGGAGGGTAAACAAGGTGTTTACAACATAACACCTAGTTGGATCAATTCCAAACTGTGACATATGTCACACAAAGTCATCATGAAGGAACTAACTACAGGTTTCTCTCCAAAGCTGAAATCAGTGTGTTAGCATTAAAATGTTGGTCTTCATTTTGAATGACAGCATCATCACATTAGCACATAATCAACATAACCTTGTAGAGAAATGAAAGATTGTGTTGATGGAAGACAGGGATGCATCTTGAAGAAACATGCTAATGTTCTAAAACGGAATAAAGCTCACATAAAATTATCAAATTTTCCAGATAAGATAACCATTACATTTTCCTCAGCTTCTATAAAATGGTCACTCTTTTGTGGAGTGGCATTTGGAAAACAAACAAAGTGGAAATTAAAATATAAATTCTACCACTGGTAGTAACAGCAGTTCAAAGTCAGATTCTGGATTCAAGTAGCTTCAGTGAAACCCATCTGCAAATTTTCAATGCAAGTTTCTCTTCCTTTGTCCCCAAAGTAACAATTGAATTTTGTTAATTGTCAAAGACTGAAAATAGGTTGAAAGTTAAAGGCAAAGGCTGCCATGTTACATAAATTTAACATATATAGCTCAATACAGACTTCTTGCATCTTAGTTAGCCATGTGTTGGCCTCTGTTGATCAGAAAAAGTAGAGATCACCTGAATATACAAAACACAGTTAGAGCACATGAACAGAAGGACAAATGGGACCTGAGATAAACTGGTGTTAGACATCTCCAACTCCTGCTTTTAGGATTATATGAGAGTAGTAATCATAACAAACTTAGCAATTGACAAGGATAACAATCTCTGTACAAGTTGTCTCATTTGCGCACAAACCTCAACTGTTATCAGGAAAAAAAAATAAATCTTGTTACAGTATTACAAGCATACCTGTCTTTTCATTTGTCACAAGAAGGATTTGACAGTACATACTTGTGGTATTTTACAGTCACACTGATTGGGTGCATCTGCTTGAAGAGAAAATTACAATTACAGAGGATTTAAAAGTTAGAAAGAAGAGAGAGCATCATCCTGGAGTCTTCATTTCACTAGGTTTATAGCACAACTGTGCTAAGATTATAATATTAGCCAAAGTTGATGTAACAAAAAAGGCCCTAACCCCAAGTTATGGCAACTTACACACATTCTACAAACATGAGCCAACACTGAAAAAACTTATTTCTTCTTCCCTATCCCCTCAAGAGATATTTATCTGGTAATTTCAGGGCCCAAATCAAATTTGCCGGAGCATGCATACAAAGGTGACATTAAGTAAATGCAAATAAGTTACACAAAATAAAATAAAAAAAAAAAAAGAAAAAGAGTCAAAGAGTTTTTTAAATATATTTATCACTTAGAGTACTGGATGTAGAACTGTAATAGTAATGGTTATTTGTGTCAGTCTGCACACAGTCTGTCTTCCTCAGTTTTGAAGGGCAGTTTGTGGCTGAGGATTGCTGCGTCCCACAATACCCTTCCCGAAGGTAGTTAAGATTATGCAGTGCTGAGTGGTTTTGTGCTTACTCAGTGTCCAGGAGGCAGCCTCTGCTAAGCAGTCCAGTCTTTTCAATCACTATATCCATTATTGCAGAAGTGAATATTCCTCTGTTTAGCACATCAAATGGCAGGTTATGGCAATTACTCTACTGTCTCCTGCTCTACCAGTCTCACTCAGACCAGCTTAATGGTCAATCTCCCATCCTCCTTCTGGATCCCAAGCACTATCAAGAGTGCAAATAGACACCTCAAACTACGCTTTTGCTTCACCTTCTTCATTGGGTTGCTTGTCTCTTTTACAGATAGGCAGCAGAATAAATGTGTTGAACTGTCTGCATTTAAACAGAAAATGACACTGATTGTCACTAAATATAACGAGTGTCGTACGTATGTTTCATTTGAACCACAAGCTCAAATTAGCCTGTCAGAATTTGACTGTACCCTGATGCCAGCCTGTCAAGTGACTCAATTAGCTCAAGAGAATAAAGAAAAGGGTTGTCAAAGTCATCAAGGCTTTCCACTTGCTCAAGTCCCATCCCTTTGCTCACTGCCTTTTATTAAATCTAAATGCACTTTATATTTGCAGATAGATAGATGCTGTCTCTTCACTCCCTCTTCATCAACTCCCTCTTCACCACCACTATCTTACTGAAAAACTCATCAAATCTGTGGAGAGAAGTAATTTCTTTACAAATCCTTAAAGCCTGATTTTTTTCATGATGAAAGGAAATATTTACCTGTAGATAAAGCCTTAGCAGTGGCTCAACTTTGCTTTTCTTGCAGAGCACTAAAAAGCATTAGAATAATACTGGATTTAGAGATGAACTGCAAGAACAGACTTCAAGTAGAAGTGCTCCCTTGTAATTCTTTATTTCCCCACCAGTGCATATACAGAGGCAAAGCATTTCTTGTTACAGATGTCTCAGAGACCAGCAGCAAAACAAAGTGAAATCAAGTTCAGAATTGCTATCTGTTGCCTCAAGGACACAGCCATGCCTATCGCAAACTGCAGACTCACTAACCCCAAGCATGTCCAAAACTGACTCAGAGGCTGGCAACTCTGGGCTGCAGTTGGATCTACAAAGCAGACAGCCTGTTCAGACACTCCTTAGCAACAGCTCTTGTGTGTTCTCCCAGTGATCCTTTCTTGGCTCTTTCCCAGCTCTTGGCCCTGATTCCACCCCACGTCTTTGTAATATCAAAGACTCTGCAGTGAAACCAGCTCATTAGCAAGGAGGGAAAACAAAAGAAATGGAATTACACCATCTTAATCAATATTGTAGTGGTTTTCCTTCTCTGACCATGAGAACATTCTGAGTTGTATGACTGTTCTAAAAACATAATTTTTGAAAAAACTGATTTGTGATCTCTTCCACAGACTAGACTCTGATAGGCTTCTGGTGTTTCACAAGATGAAGAAACACTCTCATTGCCAATTGTGAAGATAAGGGCACCTTATGAAGGTCTTTAGAAGCTGTCCCAAGCCACCTGGTGTCTTCAAAGCAGAAAAGAAGGAGTATATCTATGTCCTGCTCTTTCTGTACCACTGGGATCACAATTCAGCAATGCCAGTTCCTATACTGGCCTTGTAGCTTGACAAAAAATCCCTGCCAGACCATTACACATCTCACAGAACAGTTGTCCTGAGGACTGTGCTCCCATTACTGTACTTGGAAAGGTTTCCTTTAAAGAAAGCAGAACCCCAAATTCATCAGCTTACCTCAGAGCCATCACTAGCAGAATCTAAGCATTAAATATGAAATTGATTTCATTAAAGAAATAAAATGAAACTTGCAGCTCCAAGACTGAAAAACAAATTGCAAACAAAACATAGCACCTCACACCAAGACACAAGATTATGCTTAGAAGACAACACTTCTAAAGTCTTAACTCTCATGTCTAAATTCCTGCAATGTCAGAATAGGGATCTTTACAACATAATCTAATAGTTGTTTAGAGAACTGAGTAGCATAAAGAGGTTGCAGTGACTTACACACTACATGAAATGGTGGTGCAGGGCACTACCTGCCAACAGAGACCAAGCTTCCACTCTAATAGCACAGCAAATGACACGGTAAAACTGCATCTCTTATAAGCTGATACACTAAGCTTTTAGCCAGTGCGCTCAGCCTCGTCTCCTGGTGGGTTGGGTTTGTCAAGGAGAAGGGGACTGAATAAAGTCAAGGGCAAGTCTGGGCTCAGGGCTACCTCAGCTTCCCACTGACCTCTTTGCTGAATCACTGATCCCATGGACACAGACTGGAGCATACCACAGCACATCCACTGCCCCAGTTTGGCAGCTTGCCATGTCACCACAGACCCATGGTCCTCCACAGGTCCTCACTGGCCTGGCAAGCGTAGATAGCAGAATGAAAGGTACTAGAGATCCTCATATGTACCACAGACAGCTTTGGGGACCCAGGAAGAAAGCTGAGAAAGAACCAAAACACCTAGTATATCCTCTAATTTTGTGACCAAAAGGAGGTGGTATATTTGGGCATAAAACTGCTTGCTTCACATTCCAAAGTACCCCCTGATCACACACACAAGCATACATGGATTATTTAACCAGAGGTTCCACCGGAAGAAGGAGAACAAATGGTTTGGTGAAGCATATAGGACTTTTCCCATTCTTCCAAGATGTTCACAGCAGAGGAAAAGATAAACAAAGTAGGGAAGTAAAGAGAAAGGCTCTTGGAAAGTTTCAGAAAGGAATACAAAAGCAGATTCAAATATCTTAACACTGCTTCGGAACACTTAGGCTTCTTGAAGGTATCACTGTTTGACATCAGTTAAGATTGCCCCAGTGTGAGCACGCCACTGGCACTTGAAATATCTTTTCACCCAAATAAACCACATCAGGTCTCATTTTCATAAGGACAAGACTCACAGATGAGACTATGAGAACATGTCATCTAGCTCAATCTATATGTCATCTTTACATTGTATATCTTACAAAAAACATTTCTGCTCTTTAACAGATAATAATTGCTCAGCTTAAAGGCTTCTCTTTTGTCCTTCCTCTTGAATAGTCTAATATGCTGTCAAGTGCAGCACATCTTTCAGGAACTAAAATTCAAGAGGGCATTAGAACACTTGCTCCAGTGCACAATTGCAAATGCTAGTCAAGCCAAAACAATTTTACTGCTTCTGCAGTTATGCATGAAAATGCAGGTCTGATGAACGCAACCTTTTTAAAGTCACATAATACATTCCAAACCTGCTTCTGTATAATTTTTGGTGATACACAGTAGCTTATGTTTGCTACATGAGCATTCCTCATGACCATTTCTCATGATCTTTATTTCTGAGGTCCCTTGGGATCCTCAGGTCTACAAGTAGCCTGTTTACTCTGTTATATGGTTTGTTGAAGCTGCTAAAAAAAAAAATTTCAGTTGCACAGAGTAAAAGAAAAAAGAGCATTACCATTGTACTAACATTCAAATATTAATTAGACATGACTGAAACATGGAAACATCTAAAATAAATGCTCTTTGTGGTATTATTAAATGCTAAATTTTATGCATACTGAATCATTTTATAGCCTCATAAAGTAACTTCTTTCTGTGGTTTAGGAGATGCATAATTAATAATTTTTTGTAGCCATCAGTTTTTAATTATTAAAAAGTTTGACTTACATTTAGATGGCAAAAGCAAAAAAGTCTTTTGAAAAAGGCTAACATTTTTGTGAAGAATAAGACTGAAATAAGTAATTTTGATTAGAATTCTTTTTTAATTATAATTTATTTTAAAATAGCACATACCAGTCTCTTTAGGTTCTTATGGAATCTGGAGTAAGGAGAAGTTTTAATTTCTGTTCTCTAGTTTCTGTAACTAGGTGCAGGGAAGAGCTAATTAAATATGAGAAACTAACTTACAAAATAATTGATTAGTTTGTCTTTGTATTTGATACCAGTCAAAACTGAGGCTTTTAATAATAGTAACATTTTTCACTACAGATTTCAGATTAGAGATCTGTATCCTGTGTATTTTATAAATATATCCCATATAAAATAAATCGAACATAAGTTTATTAAGAAAATAGACAAAAGTTCACACAAACTTGCATTGCCATAAAGGGAACCTGTGTTTTGACAGGAGTTATGGAAGGAAATCTCTGTAGTGCCAGTACTGAACACAAATCTGAGTGACACTACAGCTTGCACAACACAGTGAACAAAAGCCTTCCATCACTCTTGCAGCTTGGCACTCATCTATACTGAACATCTATGTACTCATATAATGAATTCTGTAATATCACTGGTGTATCATTGCCTTTTCTGGTTCCTGTATGCTGAAAAGATTCAGCAAAATTAACTTGCTAGATACATGACAACAAGGCAGTGGGTGGATTAGTTCCCTAATAACTGTGGTACGAATTTCTAGTCTTGCCTTAGCCCACCAGTCTGCTGGTGGCACACGACAGCCCATAGCACAGGCAGACAAGCAAAGAGAGCATCAGCCTCCAAGCTTTAGGGTTTGAATGCAAACAAACAGACACACAGGCAGGGGTCTCAAAACAAGGAGAAACAAGCACTCAGAATCACAGCTGATGCCAACCCGTTGGTGACAGCACATGGCAGACCAGCTCTTGTCAACTTTCTGGTAAGTATTATGGAAGTTTTAAGGAAAATTACAATCAGGAATTTGAAAGAGAGCAATTGGGTCACTTCAAAGTGATGGAGGAGAGTACTGGAATTGCTCACAAGTACCTGTATTAACAGAGGATAGCATGAAAGTACTCACCAAAGAACTTAAAATACTTAGGATGAAAGTGTCTGGCTCTTCTGGTTTCCAAATGGTTAATGGAGATGGGAGTTGAGGTCTCCATGCTGGGAGGAAGGACAGTTAGGCCCTAAGGGAAAAGCTATGGCTTATGTTTGATGTGACAGGGAGAAGAGCAGAGTGATGACAAATGATGTGTAATACAAATGGTGATTGCAGCAGGAGTATGCAGTTGTATCCAAAACGGAAGGTGAGAACACTGGGTTCTTGGAAATAGTTTGATATGGAAAAGAGTGCAATTCAGGGGCAAATATAAGTATTTTGTTGTGTGGACAGAAGACTCCAGTTAAATGACTCCATAACCCAGGAGTACAGATTTCAGTATGAAAAGAGACAGAGAAACAAAATGCAACTCTGCAGTAGCTTTCTTATCACAGGCTAAAAGCTGATTCCACTTTCTTTGCTTTTCGAAGTATCATAGCACCACCATTTCACAGGATTCAAGTAAGAACCATCCCAAGATTGAATAAATGCAGCAGGAAAACTGCTGCTTTCTAAGAGGTTTTTCTGGAGGTTTCCCCCCACACCCTCTGAATGAATGAAAAGATGAATATTTAATCAACAGCAATTCACTGCCTTGAAGCTTAGTAAATAATTGGAAAATATGTACTATTGGATAATGTACTTTAGAAAAAAAAATTATTCTACAGTAGCAGACTGGAATTTCCTTTGCTAACGAAAATTTTAAATACACAGTACTCAGTGGATATAGAGTTCAAATGTTCTTCAGGGGATATATCATGATAGGCATGGTGTTCAAAAATATTAATGAGGATTCTGGTTGAAGCATATGGATTTTGTTAAACAATTTTTTGAGTAAACATGAAATTTCTAGCCAAGAAAGTTTAACTCCCATCCAGAAATCAATAAAGTGCTGCATTAACTAAATGTACGCCAGTTGTCCCAGTAAAGCAGTGTACGTTCTTATTGAGTAAAAGATCGCACTGCATTTGCTCTCCTTGAAAAACACCACTGATGACAACTCATAACAGGAATTATTTCTTTTTTTTTTTCTGTGCCACAACTCTTTTCTTGCAACCCTGCTATACCCTACCTGGCAGTATGGTGTTGGCAAAGGGTGGATTCTCACTGGTTTCTCACTGGCAGAACCAGGGCCTGCCATGTCCACCCAAAGTGTCTACAGAACTTTCAGGAAGTCTTGAAAATTGCTCCCTAGGCTGTGTGACTCCAGGACAAAATTCACCCACCATCACAAAAAATTACAAAGACAGTTAAGAAAAAAAAATGCATTCAAGTTTCTACCCAGCACCCACATTCTTTAGATGCAGACGCAAGTAGTTAACAAGTAACATATGAAATCTGAGGAGGACACTGCTACATAGGAAAAGAAGAATAAATGAGATAAATAACCAAACTGGGGAAAAAAACCCAAAGTAAAACAAAACAAAAAAATTGATTCAGAGGCATATACAGTGAAATTTCCCACCATAAAACAGAGTCTGATATGCCTACTCATCAGAGATCTTCTAAAATTCTTTAGTTAAGCCCACCAAAGAACGAAAACAGATAAAATCTAAAGAAAACCTGTAGTGGTTTGGTTGATATTTTTGCATTTATTCTTCATGAGCACTCACCAGGGAATAAAACTTGGACTCTACTTACAAAAGAACAAACTCAGTATTGAAAAATTAAACTGTTACCTTTAGAAATGCAGAGTTCAGCTCTAATGAGCTGAAGTATTTCTTTCTTTCTGAAACGCACTCTGTAGAACACCTGGATATCACAAGCTAACTACTATCAAGTCAAAAGTATAAAAGATACGACAAAGAAAATCACAGACATGAGTGTTCCAGTGCAAGAGGAAGATTTCAAACTTGGTAAGTGTGAAATAGAGGCTCAAAGTCAGCTCAGAGCGTTGATACAATTCATTACAAATGCTACTCCAGAAAAACAGTTGCTCAAACACATTATTTAATCCTGAACTATGCCTTTGAGAAGTTGGTCTTCATAACCTCTTGGCTTGGCAAAAAGGTATGTAGACACCCTCTACATGTGCACAGTAGAGGTAACAAACCTAGAATTCTTGTTTTGTAGAAATGCAGATGATTCACCACAACTCAAAGCAAAATAAAATTTTTCCTATTCTCATACATTTCTAGACAAATGAGCAGAAATATACTACAGACTTTACTATAGCTATCTATAGAAACCAGTGACTCTGGTTCATTTAATACAAAAGCTAAAATATTTTTATTACCAATTAATAAGAATTGAAACATTTCCTTTTTCTCCATCAATATCTGCTTCCATTGTTGTGGAATATTTTGACAGGATCATTTGATTTTTCATTACAAAGAGGGGAAAACATGAAAAGGAAGATATTCCATTATTTTCTGGAGTAGCCTCCTTGATCATTCAAGCTAGCATTTTAACATCTGAATAACACCTCCTGAATTTTAACTTTCAATAAAGTCTTGGAATACAATTAAAACCCAAATAGAAAATTACTGGAAAATCACCGACCAGCCAAACTTCTGAGGGCAGAAACACGAAAGTTCTAGGACTTCACAGAGTAGCCCAGATTTAATCCATATCCTCAAACAGGCGCAATATTATTTTGCATTGAGTCCAAGACCAAAGACCTGCAAGCCTTTAAAGGGAAATTTCCTGTGAAACCAGGCCAGGAGTTTTGTTTTCACTCATGACTAGGAGTCAAGTTCCCTGATGACACAGGCTCAACAGCAACACAATTTCTTCTTATGCAAACACCCGCCTCTGTAGAATATTAAAGTGATTCTGGAGTAAAACTAAATAATACCTTTCGATGTAAAAGCGTGAGTAGTGTCCTCTTCACTGCATTCTTCAGATGGCTTATGGGCTTTGCATACACGCTCTGCGCGGAAATATCCAAGCTGGCTCAGAGCCTTCTAGAAGGGCAGTTACCATTGCTTGTTATTCAGCCCACACTCAAATTCACTTTAAAGAAACAGGTATCTTGCTTGGGCAGAATATCATTTAAAACAGTTACCAAAGGTCCAGCTCCAAACTAAGCTTTGGTATTCCTAAGAGTATGAAAATGACAATACTCAGTAAAATCGGAAGTCCACCTAGTCCAGTGCCTTGTCACTAGCAATGGCCATGAGCAGATGCCTTGGAAATGATACAAGAAAAGAGGAAGCATGTATGAATCGTAGCATCTTTCGTGCCTTTCCACTGCACATGGTGAGGGAATTTCCCAGCCACATGCGGGGTCCAAGTCAATTTCTCATTTTATTTATCGCCCAGGAACCTACCCTTTCTCCTGACCTCTATAATATCCCATCATGTAGCTTACATTATATCCTTTAGTTTCACAAGGATTAAATTCTACAACTGATTTCTCAGCTCAGATTCTTGCCAATTTGCCTTGCATTGAAAGGACGGCGCTACTGCCTCTTCTGATTGGAATTCATTCAACTAAAACTAAATAACTTGTTAATAAACAGGATACTGCAAAAGACAAGTGAATAAGAGAAGCTACTTAATTAAACAGATGGCATGCCATAATACACTTATTTCCTTGACACACACCCCCTACCCCAATACCTGCAGTTTTGGATGTGAAGTAATTTCTCCACTTACAAAAATATGTGAGTTAATAATTTTCAAGCCATTAAAGAAACTGTAACATGAAAAGTATTGATTGTGTTACTTTTCTTCATTCTTTTTTTTTTCCCCCCCTAAGGAGTAAAAGATAACTTTTTAAAAAGTGACAAAATTGAAAGATTGATGAGCACAAGTTTGACACTTTGAAAAATAAAATTCTTTGTTTGATATGCAAAAATAAAACATCAGGAATTCTCCAATTCTCAATATACTGGTTGACAGAGAGGTCTGTAGCTCATAACACAACAAACCAAGTGAACAGAAGCTATGTTGACCCCAGATTCTGCAAGAAACTTTTTCTTCCTATCTGTGGGACTGGAGCTTTCTACACCACCATGACATTCTCATCATGCCAAAGATTCAGAGCCTCCAAGCCTGGACCTGACCTGGGGTGCACATTCAGATCACAGCTCAGATGTGCTCCAATCTTCTCCACTAAAATCCACATACAATTTGTCAAAGGAGAAAGAGAACATCTTGGCTGTAGCAGCTGGTACAACAAAGGTAGGAGTTGGAAGTATTCTGGGTAACTTTTTCCACAAAGATAAAATTATTTTCTGTTAAAATATAATTTTTAGGGTTATAGTGTTATTGAAGATGTGATTAAAATTAATGTATCATCCTTCTGAATTCATGCAGTCATTCATATTTTCATTTCAAAAGGGCAAAACCAATACTGCCTTGAAATTCCACTTGTACAAAAATGCAATTAAATCACGCTGAGGAGTGGGGTCAGCTTATGGCTATAGCACCTTGGGAAAAAAGGGATCAGGCCCAGCCAGCATGGGTTTAGGAAAGACAGGTCCGAAGACAGGTCCTGCCTGACCAGCATGATCTCCTTTTCTGACCAGGTGACTGCATAGTGGATGACAGAAAGGCTGTCAATGTAGTATAGCTGAACTTCAACGAAGACTTTGATACTGTCTCCCATGGCATTCTCTTGGAGAAGGTGCCAGCCCACAGTTTGGACAGGTGAGCTTTTTTGCTGGGTTAGAAAATGGCTGGACGGTTGGGCCCAGAGATTGGTAGTGAATAGTGCCACATCCTGGACACTAGTGGTGTGCCCCAGGACTCAATATTTGGTTCAGTCCTGCACGGCCTGTAAATTTTCAGACAACACCAGTTTGGATGGGGTGTTGTTCTGCTGGAGGGTAGGAAGGCTCTGCAGAGGAATCTGGACAGACGGGATCAATAGGCCAAGGCCAACTGTGCCTTGTTCAACAAGATGAAATGCTGGGTCCTACACTTTGGCCACAATAACCCTGTGTAGCACTGCAGGCTTGGCAGAGAGTGGCTGGAAAGTGGCCTGGTGGAAAAGGACCTGAGGATGCTGGTTAACAGGTGGCTAAACATGAGCCAGCAGAGTGCCCAGGTGGTAAAGAAGGCCAATGGCATCCTGGCCTGTACCAAGAAGAGTATGGCTAACAGGACCAGGGAAGTGATTGCCCTTCTGTACATGGCACTGGTGAGGCCGTATCTCAAGTCTTGTGTCCAGTTTTAGGCCACTCACTTCAAGAAAGACATTGAGGTGCTGGAGCATGTCCAGGGAAGGGCAACAGAGCTGGCAAAGGGTCTAGAGAGTAAGCCATATGAGGAGTGGCTGAGGGAGCTGGGGTGGTTTAACCTGGAGAAAAGGAGGTTCAGGGAAGACTTTATTGCTCTCTGCAACTACCTGAAAAAAGGTTGTAGCCAGGTGGGGGTCAGTCTCTTCCCCCAGGCAACTCATGACAGAACAAGAGCACATAGCCACAACCGCATCAGGGGAGGTTCAGACTGGATATCAGGAGGAATTTCTCCATGGAAGCAATTGTTAAACAGTGGAATAGACTGCCCAGGAAGGTGGTGGATTCACCATTCTTGGAGGTCTTCAGATAAAAACTGGATGTGGCACTTAGTTCCATCGTCTAGCCGACAAGGTGGTGATCAGTCAAAGGTTGGACTCCATGATCTCGGAGGTCTTTTCTGTGATTCTGTAATGGAAAGAGAATTTTCTGCCTCAGTTTTTCACAAATACAAAGCCTGATTCTATAAGTCTCAGTCATGTGGACAGGCCTTATAAAAACTAGTCCTTAAGTGACCTCACTTATCTCTCTTCCTCCCTTGTCACAAAATGAATTTGATTTATTACAACCAGTATCAAAACTGCCCTTTAGGACCTCTAATAAGCAGACTGTACCACCTGTGATATAAAATGTTTGAAAACATTACTGCTATTTGAATTGGTCTTTCCTTTCATTTTCAGCTTCATTTTCAGCAAATGTAATCATCCACCCCAGGCTTTAGAACATTAACTTCTCTGACTTCCATTTTTGATATTAAAAAATCCCCATCAAGCTTGAAGAAGAGTGTGGGAAAGAACCAAAAAAAGATTTTAATTGCGCTCAGTCCCAGATCAGTAATAAGAACTGCTAAGGGCAGAGATACCAAGAGAGAAGAGGAAAATGGCCATGGCTGGTGAATGGTGCCTTAGATCAGCAGTCTGGAGCATAATAGTTCGAACACTATTTAGTAATTTCTCTCTCTGCCTGTGGAGCTTCATTTCTTTTATATGTTTTTTGCCCTTGTAATACCTTTAAACTAGCAACCAAATAAACATCACACAGTATTGCCATTCAGAAGCTAGGCCAATTCTACTACATGCTAGCTTCAATGACATGGAAAGGCATAAGCCATTTGCCCTTCAGCTGCTAAAGCCCACATGCATACACAAGTGATCGCCACTACCATTCTGACACTTCTCTCCATGCTAGACATGGTGAGAACACTGCAGTGACAGTATTTATAAAGGAAATTTACAAGTTTTTTTAATGGAGCTCATTGGGTCTGTTTACATATACATTAGAGAATAGACTTTTATAGGGGAGTGAAAGAGGGGAAGAATATAAAATTCATCAGAAAGCTGAAATTTCCAGCCTGCACCAAAACTGAAACTGTTTTCATGCAGATGTTGCCTGCTGGGAGTTTTAATTAAGTGCCTTAGGGGGTATCCTTAGCAGACAGCCATGTTCCTTGGCCAGACTTCCTCACTTCTCAGTGTACCCTGCCATTTCCACGCATAACAGGTATTTGACCTTTATCAGTTGTGGGGTTTTGCTCCTGATGGGAATGTCCATACTGAAGAAAAAGTGAACAAGAAACAATATTACAGCTTCCTGGCACATTATTGCTGGATTACAGAACAGCCAGCTGACTGCACAAATTTTGAGAAGAAAGTTTGATGTTTACTCCTGAGAGCAGTCACTTTTCACAGACCAACACATAATTGAGTCAAAACCAAATTTTCAAGAAAAAGAATTTACTTAGGTCTAACACACACACAAAAAATAAATTTTGTCTCTCTTAGAGAGCATCCCTGAGTTTTGTAACAGCATTGGTGGGCTGAAGGGAGCAGTGGAAGAAAATCATTCACTTGGTGGTCAGGTCTTGGTGGGAGAAAAAGAAAAGGCAAATTTAGCCCACTGCAGACTCTTGGCATAAAGTTTGGACACCACTGAAGTCCAAAAAACATCAGAATCAGTTCTGAGTGTATAGTTGGGGGAGGGGGGGCCCAGCCAGACTGGGGTCTCTGTGGAATGGTTGGACTGAAGTAGGAACTTCTGCACACTGTCAAGGTGACATAAACGGAAGGAAAGACTGTAACACAGAACAGAAGCCCAGTCTCTAAAGTGCTGAGTCTGACACATTGTTGTCAGGCACGTGCAGTCTGTGTGTCCAATTAGGAATTATTTATGGATAGAGAAACCAATAGTGCATGGACATGTGTCGATACTAAGGTCTGTATAAGCCGCAGCTTCTGATTCAATAAAGGTCCTGTTTTCGGAAGAAGACGTGTCGCTTCTTGACCTACCCTGACTGCGACATAGTGGTCCTCTTCAGAAGGGTGAAGATTACACTCAAGTAAGATGATAACATCAATCAAAATATCCACACCTGTATTATCTGTCATGGTTGCAGCACTATCAGTTGTATTTCTCCCATTGCTCCATGGCCTCATCATACAATTTAGTATCACACAATAAAGATGTTTGTTGCAATAAATATATTGGAGGCCTACTTTCAAAGCTGTCAGAGAAATTTGCCTACTTTCTATGCCACTGTAAATACTTTATCTTACTCTCGATGTAACAGCAGCTTTTGATCAGCCATCTATCCAATACAAAAATTACTGTTTGTGAAACAAACACATAAACGTAACCAAAACAAAGCATAATTTCATCCTAGTCTCAGGGTTCAGTTCTGGAGGAAATTAGTAGTTTAAGAAAGCAATTAATTTGTTTAAACATTTTTATACAAATGTTAATTCCATTTGTCCGACAATACTTTTCGGCCGCAGATTTAGTGTCTTTTTTTAATCCCCTGTGGCCAGCAGTTTCCAGCTGACTGCTCTTTCAATTCCTTTGTTTCTTAAAGTCAGCCTGTGAGACTGCAGGTACAAATTCTGTTTGGGGAATGCATTTGTATTATTTCTCAATAAATACTTTATATGTTTTATTCCACATCCAGCAGTACTCTGGTCACAGGGGTTAATAACAAAAGTCTGCAATTATGGATGGTGGCTGGTTGCTTAGGCTTCACAGCTTTACAAGTTCTCTCTATGGTTGCTCCAGGATGATATAAATATGCTGTAAGTGCCCTTATATTCAAATGTACTTTGACTTTGCAGCAAAGAGCAACATTTGTTAAGATAACAGGGGGGTTGCATTTCAAATAGCATGAGACCTATCAAGTTCACACAGAATTATGGTGAAGCAGAACACATGCACACTAAGAAATAAATTATTTTATATATTTAACAATGTTCCTATTTTGTTTAATAGACCTTCACCTTTGCACATGTACATACTTCAGACAAACATACAGAAACTCCTGAAAGTGCTAATCAACCTAATTTGCATGCACAATATCAAATATTCACAGCTAAAAATATCTGAACATAATTCTTACAGAAAATCCTCTTTCTTAGAGTACAGAGAAAAGTCATTCTCTTGCTAACCCAGCTGAAGCAGTTACAGTAGCAATACCACTGTTTGTGACTTACATGTTCTGCAGTCTGGGGGGCTTTTTTGCAAGGTGGAAGAGTTGAAAATAGCAATGATGAAGCCTTCAAATTATCAGATCAGAAGGAAACCAACCGAACGTGAGAAAAGTTTCATTACTGTGAGAGTGATGGAGTACTGAAACAGATTGTCCCGAGAGTTCCTGGAGCCTCCTGCTCTGGAGATATTCAAAAGCCCTCTGGACAGAAACCTGAGTAGCATCCTCTAAGGAACCCTGCCTGAACAGGGAGCATGGACTAGATGACCTCCAGTGGCCCCTTCCAACCTTCCCCACACAGTGACACTGTGAAGCTTGGTGGTTTTTTCCACATTTTTCAGTTACGGAAATAGAAATAATCCACCAAGTTAATTGTGTCCACATCACAGAATCATAGAATGGTTTGAGTTGAAATGTACTTCAAAGAGCATCTAGTTTCAACCTCTCTGCAGTGGGCAGGCAACCCATGCCATGGGGTTATCTATAACAGTAATTTTTGCATTGTATAGATGGCTAAACATCATACTAAGCAACCCCACTACATCAAAGTGATCTTGGCACAAAGTACTTTCGTTGATAGTGTCTTGGCCTGGGCCACGCTAGGATTTTAGGATTTTGAGCGATGAAACAGTTTAGCTTAACTCAGATTGCAAGGATCAATCTCATTAGCCCAAATGCACAAAATTAACAACATGACTAGAGGTTCCTGTAGCCTTATGTTTCTCTAAATAGTTTTAAAGTGCATCTAGTCAAATTTCTATTACCCAAGTTCTGCTTTGGCATGCCTATCCAACTATTTTCCTCCTTTTTTCTTACTATCCATAAGATTATAAGCAAATAATACAAACCTAACAATTCCAGCTGTTTTGCTGAAACCTTGAAGCATAGTGCCCAGTAGCATACACCACTGCTTCATCTGCTCTGCAGCCTCAGGGACCAATCCACACTTGAATGCCAAAGGTGCCATGTAGAAAAATTATTAGTTGCCTACACAGAAGAGAGCAACCAAAAGTTCTCAGTAATGCACTTAGGTACCCAGGACACCAGAAGTTTCTAGAAATTCAAGAAAAAACTGAAACTGTGTTACCCTGCAAGCCAGTGTCACCACTACTTTGTGTAAGCAGATGCCTACCTGCTTACATCAGGAACTCACAAAATATGTGTTCACAGAGCTTGGAGACATAACCCAGTGTGCCCACAACAGCGCATAAAGAGATGTGTAGGGAAGTACCCTGGGCTTGACAATACAGGCTGAGGTGAGAAATTCAGATGTAAGTTCCCTCCTCTGCCTGGGCAGAGCTGCATCATGCACAGGAGCATGTCCTAGCCATGGCAGTACTTTTTCATGTGCATGCTGATCCTCTTTGAGGAGATACTGAAATGTTCACCAAATACGGGTGATCACTGGGACACCCACCTAGAATTTGGGACGCTTGAATTCTGGTCTTCACACTCAAAAATATTTCAGTATTTTGTACCCAAAGTGGAACACTTGAAAAACAAACAAACAAACAAACAAAAAACAAAAAACAAAAAACCCAAACCAAACAAAATAAAGCAAAAAAATCAACAACAAAAAAACCTCAAAAAACCCCCAACTAAATATAAAAAAAACCCAAACAACCAAACACAGCAAAACCAACCTACACACACAAAACACAAACAAATAAAAAAACTCAGAACCAAAACCAACCAACCAAACCCCCAATTAACAAGCCAACACAAAAAAAACCCCAGCCAAACTATGAAGCAATTGAGGTAGACTACCCTATAATCCAGAGCATTAATCTGCAGGAGCAAAAAGAGCTCTTAGACTTCTACCTTAGTCTAAGAAGGTATATTGGATTCCCAAAAAAAGCAGACTAATGGTCAGAATGCCTGTGTTTTCTCTCCTCAACTAAGCAATAATAACAAAGGCAACATTTAGGGAGACTGACTGAGAAGACATCGAAAGTTGTGACAACAATGAAGACAATCTAATAAACAGCTTGTTTTTACATTGAGACAATATAAAGGCATAGATACAGATGGTAGAATTATACTTCAATACATTTGCATGCTACAGAAATCCAGTCTTTTGAGACCTTTTGAGCAGCCCTGCAGATGAGAGACTCAAATCAGTCATTTACAGGTCCTAGACAACTATCTAGACCACAAAAAAAAACAGTTTTTTAAAAATTTATTCTTTCTAAAGATCCAATTCCACTCAATATTATTCATAACTTCACCTTAAAACACTTACTGAAAAAGTATTACCTGCTCCACTGTAAACAGCCCAGAGCAGGACTGTGAGGCTGCTTTCGGAGGCTCTGGATTGTTCAGCATCCCACAGGACATCACTCTGCTGCCCAGAGAGGACTGGGACAGCTGAGTAACTGCTGAAAGTCAGAAGATACGGACAGCTCAGGGCAGACAAGGAAACAGCAAGGAACTCAGCAAGCTAGATCAGATATGGCAGGCGCACACACAGAAATCCGAAAAAAGGCTACCCTCCAGGATTGTTATGAACAAGCCATAAGCAATACACTATGGCCAGTAAAGATTGCTCCTCACACTCACACTTCTGCTGCATAGCCAATGGAAGAGAGAAGTTGCTGTCTTTTAAAAGAAAATAACAAGAGGGTACACCAGAAATATTTCTTCTTGAAACCATACCCTGGCAGAACTTGAATGCTGAGCTGCAATTCAGCCCAAGTGGTTTTGAACCCCTGCACATCATACTGGGTACAACACACATAACTGTAAAACGTGTAACACTGCTTCTCCATGCCATCACTGAAAAGGTTCACAGAATCCCACCACAAAAGCAATTTGAGTACTTAAAAAAAGTCCCAAAGAGAAAAAACAGGTTTGCCTACTAATTAAACAGCTTGTTATAACTTAGTAATTAGGTTTTCACTGCATATGCAGGCAGTTTTAAATGTTCTGTTCTGAATTCACTTAGGTAACCAACTAATTTTGTCATATGTTTGGGTTCTTGGGGTTTTTTTCATTAACAGAACTAAATGTTAATTACAATATCTTTATGTTAGCACTATCCATTTCTTGCTTTTCATTTATTGGAAAAAAATCAAAGATTGAATACATCAGCTGTTCTAAATTAAATAATTTAATCACTTTGGATAATGGCTTAATTAACTAGAAAAAAAAAAACATAGAAGAAATGCATGACACACTTTAATTACGTGTTTTGTCCAGGTTTTGTAACAACTTGAAGTAAGGATCCCATTCCTGGCAGAATAACTTCCTCTGTTGAAGCAATATTGTGCTGGAGTCTACAAGAGGGTAGGTACCTATCAGGGGACAGACAGACATTGCAAAGATGTAAGTCATTGAGATCATTTCCTTTAAGATAGTAGAGAGTAGTAAGCCTTTTTTGTTAGCCAATGATAACTTGCAATCCTGAACACTGCCTGAGATAAATGAGCCAAGCAAACCAAGTGAACTGCAGAACCATGCATCCATGACACTGTATCGACACGTATAAGGGCAAGTACTATCTAACATTAAAGCAATAATAAAACCCGTTCCTGAATAGTTTCAAAAAGAGTACAAGTTGATAGTCCTACATAATGAGGCATTGAAGGGGACTTCCTCTACTTTCTAATGAATCCTGCCAACAAACCTCTGCCTCATTCCAGAGCTCTCTCCATGGCGTTTGTCCCTTTGGAAGCAGATATTCCTCAAATTTCTCTCTTTTACCTGTTATAATGCACAATCTGTCTATAAACATAGTATACCATCTGCATGATACAAAATTTGCAAATGAAATCCTAGCACTGCTCTTGTGGTAGTGAGAATTTTGCCATTGAACAAATTCTGCTTTTATTTAAGACAAACTGTTCTCATGAGTATTCAGAAGCCTTGGTCCTTTTTTTTTATTATTATTTAAAAGATGTTTCCGCTAGTGAAAAGCATAGTCTTCTTCCCTCCATTAAACGGCATGACTGAAATCTCATTAAAAGGTAATTCCACTTTCAAAGACTGCAAGGAGAAATCAGCCAGATGTGCTTCTAATAAGACTTTCTAAAATGGAAAACTGTTCTAGCTAACAGTCAGAAAACTGAAACATGAGATGAGACAAGTCACAGAAGGTGAGAATCTACTTCACCCTCTGCATTTTTAAGATTTTAAGAACAGGCTAGATCGGTGCTGGGACTCAGTTAAGTTTCATGAGCACTGTTTCAGCTCTGTGTTTCTGGGATTCAGGCACCAAGTATGAGCTTGCTGGATAAGGACAGTTGGGTGTATCAGAATAGAATGAGGAAGAAAATAACCATCTAAAGCTTCTATTATGTCATCTTTATCACATAATGTTGGCTTCAAAGATCATTCTTTTTTCAATATAATTTCTCATTTTATTAATAGAAGAATAAAAAAATAATATTTACATATCATTTTTAGTTGGTTTTCAGAGTGCAGGAAAAAATACACAGGGGAAGAAAATAACGATTCTGTCACTAAATAGAAATATCTCTGTTTCATAAAAGTTGCAACAGAACATCTTTAAACCCAATTAGGAAGCCTGCTCTCCTGAGACTTAAGGAGAGATATGTTCTATTTTAAGGGTCCCGGAGAAAATTCTATGAACATGTTGTATGTCTAGAGGTAGAAAACATTAATCATAGAGGCAAAAGGGGGTCTAATTAAAGACACTTAATAAGATGTAAGTGCATATGCAAAAGAAAAGCAAAATTCTTGACTTTCAACTTTGCAGAAAATTGGTATCCTAGAAATAGCATCTATACTACAAACACAACTATAAGCACGGTATGAAAGAGTAGTGTCATGTCCATGTCAAAGGTGGCTTTCTGTCAGCTCCTTAACTCACCACTGAGGTAAAGAAAACTATCTAGGATATATAGGATTTCCTAACTGTTCATATCCTAAATGACATTCAGTTTTTCAGGGACTGTATCTGCTGTAGCTGCACCCATGCTTTGGAACAGAGGGCATTTCTGTCTTAGTTCCTTAAACTCTAACACTTGGCTTCAAACTCTGTTCTGCTAAAGCACTTGCATGTTTGGGACAAATTTCCTTTTCTGTTGAATGCATCTAAGCAGTGTCTTTAGTCTTTTAATATTTCATTTAATAACCTCCACTTCAGGTTGTTTATTCTTCAATTCTTACCTTTATCAAAAATCTCTTCCTTAGCTTATCCTTTCTAGTTGATGTCATGAATCTTGTCTTATGCTTCCCAACTATAAGACTAGCTTTCCTTTTTTTAACTTTTTTTTTTTTTCGAGAAAATTGAATAAGTATCACGCACTCAATCCTGTAAAATTTCTTGTAAATTAAATGTTGTATCCCACCTACTTCGAGGATCAGACTATTCTGTGCTTAATTAATGCTGTAGGCCAAATGAGGTTTCTTTCACATAGAGCTCTATCATCACCTTGAAAACTGGCCCATGCAGCTGGGCAGTTGCTGGGATTCCTTTGGGAAAGTAAAAACAATGGATTTGTGGGATAATACCAAAAAAAAAAAAAAAAAAAAAAAAAAAAAAAAAAAAAAAAAAAAAGGCATGCAGTCAAGTTTAAGGTTCCCTACCCATAAGAAGTTATTGATCTTGAGATTTGCCTGAATTCAACCTGAACTCAAGATGAATTAAGGTAAATGTAAAATAAACAATTTATTGACAGAAACTAAAGATGTGAAAGTTAAGCATTTTACTGAAAAAGTTTAATAAAATAAGAAAAGAAAGCTTTCTACTTCACTCAGCTCTAAAGGTTTACATGGAACCCACTGTTAGACATCGACAGCTCAAGCATCTAGTTGTTTAGCGCAATCAAAGGAAATAAAATTTTTAAACAGAAGAGGATTTGATTTGGGATTCTCTACTTTCTGCCTCTCCCCAACCCTTCAGATCTTCTCTTTCAAATTGTCTTCCTGTCACTTCTTTTTTCAAAGATATCCTTTGATCTCTTTGATATCTTTGATCTCCCACCCTCTGGCTACTCCCATCTGTTTGGGAAACATTGGTGCACCACCTTTTCTCCAGAAACTTCCAACAGCCTAACAGGAATGACCCATTTTTCCCATGGAAGTACATCCTCCATTGTTGTACAGTGACTACTGTAGTAACAGTCCTTCTGCCTTCATAATTAATATCACACATAGGGAGAACTGAGATGACCTTTAAAACCACCCCCTAGAAAATTTTAATACCTACAGCTGAAAATGGAAGAAAGTATTTGTAATAACTAGAAGTTTTGTATTTCCACCCACAGTTAGTTACATCATTATTAGGTTGAAAGGCATTACCAACAATACAGGAAGGAAGAAAAACTCTACAACGAAAAT
>VWZG01010103.1:948699-958868 GCA_013396735.1 Grallaria varia | reverse complement strand
AAAGAGAAAGTTGTAACAAGCTCAACCTGAGTGAATAAGCATTTAAGAATCCACAACAACAAATACGAGCTCCTCATCCTCTTGCACGTGCCTTATAAACCACCACCACATAAACATTGAAAAATGGAAAGGATTCTGTGCAAACAAAAGTGAAACTAATTGAGGAATTGGAGACATCAATTTATAATATGAGCATGAAATACTGATCCAAAAGCCAGTGTTATCAGTGGGAATATTTCTTAAAAGGAATGACAAAAAGTTAACTATTTGTGCTTAGTTTGCTGTCATCCCATGTTGGCAGCATACACAACTCTTATTAGCAACCAAAGGAGAGGACAAACATTTTATTTAACTATAAATACTAGGCTATGCACGTGAAAACTTTATTTAAATTAAATTTTTGCAAGTTTTGGATGACTCAGGAGAAAAAGAAATGACAACTTAATTAAAAAAAGTCTCAAAATGTAAATAATGTGGCAGCATGCTTACTGGTTAGATCCAAGTGAGGGACTGGGAGACAGTGTGAGTACTCTATTCCCAATTTGCAACATGATCTAGGCCAGGTTATTTAGCTCCTGTTTGTTTATCCATCTGTAACATGGGTGTAAGAAAAGTTATTTCCCAGATGGCAGCAGGGTAAACTTAATAGATGTTTGTAAACTTCTGTCAGAGTCTCTGATGAGAGGTGAGCACAAAATAGTATCGCATTCACCTTCTGGGAGCTCCTACGTTTATTTCATAATTGTAATAAAGATAAATTGAGGTTTACAAGAGGAGAATTATTAAAAATCTGCAGTAATAATTAGTGAGTTCAAAACACACATTCTTGTTCACAGAATACTAATCAGTACTCTTACATAAGTACAGATCCGACTTGGGTAATGATTTTTTATTGTGAGATGAATGCATATATTGTCCTTGGAAAATTAATATCACTTTCCTCTGCCCTCAGTTCACTGAAATGATCCAAGATGCTTTAAAAAAACTTCCTGGGCAATCACAAATTGCAGGAGCTCTCCATTTTCCATCTCTAAACCAGGACATGGGAACTGACACCCAAATTCAGAAAGCACTTTCCATGGAATACTGTCTCCAGCAGTGAGCAGCAGCACCATATGTTGCTATATGACATTCCCTTCCTACTCCACCAAGTACATGTTACTGATGAATTCTGGCTTACTTTCAACTCTGTTATCATTCTGACTGCTCTTGTTACCCATAGAAAATCCTATCCTTCTCACTTCTTGGTGACAGTGTCATTCAATAGAAGATTTCCAGAGCCAAATGAAACCTTGCAAATGAAACCACAGCAACTCATGTGGATAAATACTACTGTGTTTCTCTCTTCCTTTTTCATAATGGCTTGTTTAAATGCTCTCTAGCAGCACAGATGGCAAAAGATGGCAGATTCAAAGAAGTCATTCACTGGAAGTTAGGAGACACTGCTAGTTCTGCTAATTATCCTTGTTTTTATACTCTTCTTCAGAAAACAAGTTAAAGGGTCCATAGGTCTAAAATAAAATTTTTTACATAGTTTAAAATACATGTTTTGGGACAAGCTGGATTCATGGACTGAGATGTCTGTGTCTAAGATAGGACTGGCAATGGCTTCATGCCTGTGGGAGTCCAATGCAAGTGAGGTACTTAAATGCTCTGAAGCCACGGACGCTACTACAGAATATGGACTTTCAGTGTCCCTCATCTTAGACCATGGCTTGAGTCGGAAAGAAGATAAAGGAGGAAGGCTTTACTACTACTACTACAGGCTTGGTGCTGTAACCACTTCACTGGAGAGCCTGTTCCAGTCCTCAACCACCTTCTGGGTGAAGAACTTTATTCTAATATCCAACCTAAACCTCCCCTGACACAACTTCAGGCCATTCCCTTGGATCCTGTCACTGATCACCACCAAAAAGAGATCAGTGCTCACCTCTCCTCTTCCCCTCACAAGGAAGTTGTAACTGCAATGAGGTCTCCCCTCAGTCTCCTCTTCTTCAGGCTGAACACACCAAGTAACTTCAGCCATTCCTCATATGGCTTCCCCTCAAGGCCCTTCACCATCTTCATTGCCCTCCTTTGGACACTCTCTAAGAGTTTAATGTCTTTCTTCTATTGTGGTGCCCAAAATTGCACACAACATACATGGGAGGCCGCCCCAGTGCAGAGCAGAGCAGGACAATCCCCTCCCTCGACCAGCTGGTGATGCTTTGCCTGATGCCCCCCAGGCCATGGCTGGCCCTCCTGGCTGCCAGGGCACTGCTGACTCACATTCAACTTGCATCGACCAGGACCCCCAGGTTCCTTTCTGTGGCACTGCTTTACAGCATCTCATTCCCTATTCTGTACAAACATCAAGGGTTGCCCCATCCCAGGTGTGGAATCTGGAACTTTTCCTGGTTGGACTTCACATGGTTGGTGATTTCCCAACCCTCTATTCTGTCAAAGTCTCTCTGCAAGGCCTCCCTGCCTTTGAGGGAGTCAACAGCTCCTCCCAGTTTTGTGTCATTTGCAAACTTGTTCAGTATCCCTTTCAGTCTTGTGTCTAAGTAATTTATGAAGACGTTAAAGAGCACAGGGCCTAAGATGGATCCCTGTGGAACCCCACTCGTAACAGGTCTCCAGTCTGGTGTTCCCCCATTCACTATTACCCTCTGTGCTTGACCCGTGAGCTAATTGCTCACCCACCATGTGATGTGTTTATCAAGCTGTGTGCTGGACATTTTGTTCAAAGGATCCTGTGAGAGACAGTATTGAAAGCTTTACTGAAATCCAAAGAGATTACATCAAACAACTTCCCTTGATCAACTAGGTGAGTAACCTTGTCATAGAAGGAAATCAGGTTTGATAAACAGAACTTTCCTCTCATGAAGTCGTGCAGGCTGTAACTGATGACTATGTTTTCTTTCAGGTGTTTTTCAATAATTCCCAGAACAATCTTCTCCATAACTTTACCTGGCACTGTAGTTTCTGGAGGCCTCCTTCTTGCCCTTCTTGAAAATGGGGACAATGTTTGTCAGCTTCCAGTCAACTGGGCCAAGACTACTGAAAAATCATTAAGAGAGGATGACATCAGCTAGCTCGTTGAGAATTCTTATGGGTATTAAACAACATCCTTTCTAGTTGAAAGGACTAGTTCTTGTCTTTAACCTGGGGTTTTTTTCAGGCTTTCTGTAAAATCAAGCAGATGCTTCCACTTGATTTGAACCCATCTCAAAATTTCAAAAAAACTGAAGCCATAGTATGATTTCATGAAATGAAAGTCATAATTTGGGGGTCATGAAAAGACTCACAGAAGCAATGTTCTTATGCCAGTATGTACCACCATAATTCAAGGTCTGATTCAAGGCTAATATACATACCTTATTTAGGAGATGCATCTTTGATACACTTAACTAACTTCTACTTTGGAGTCCTGTCCTGAGACTTTAATTAATATCTGCTGGTGTTCCCATAAGGAAAGGAGCCATGATGAAAAGAGGGCAATGTCTACTGAAAACTCTATAAAAGAATACAGCTATTTAATAAAAAAATTATTAGCATTAGACATTTTCTAAAAATGTCGTATGATATCTCTTTATACAGATAGTATAGCTATCCACAATACTGTATGCAAAAATGAAAACATATTTCTGATTTTGACATTGCATTATAATATTTAATTCTGAGGCTTGACAGCAGTTTTTCAAGCCTGGATTCACCTTACACAACTCTGAGATATTAGGAGTACATTTTTAGTGGTGAGCATTTATCTTCCCTTACTCATTGTCTTCTGGACTCTCAGAAATTCATTTTCTTTTTCAGGTGACAAAACTCCCTCTATTAGCTCCCACATCTTCCTTTAAAAAAAAAGTATAGCATACAACCAACACAAACACTGAACAGAAACTGAAATCTAAGTCAGTGATAGACAATACCCCAGTATAAACACAGGCAGCACTGGGGAGTCTTTGTATGAGCCATACAAAAGGAGCTAAGACCAACTCATCTAATTGCAGGCACTTGAGGTTGCTTATAAAGAGAGAAAGATTAATCTCCAGAGGATGGTTCATTTTTCCTAATGTCACATATCTGAAATTTTTTGGAATGGATCTAGGTCAAAGCTACCATCCACCTGCCTGTTCTTCTCAACTGGATGCAGCATGTCTAGAAAGCATTGTCTCTACACCTTTCTAAAGAACAGAGACCAAGAGAGATCTTTTCTAGAGCTGGTGTTATACAGTGAAAGTAAAGATGGTTTATACCCATGGCATTGGTCCCTAAGGTTTTATAATGCAGAGTGTGGATGTCATCATTTCCACAGCACAGCTTGCCTTCTTGCTGCCTACCTTCCATACAATCACTCAGGTGTGGATCAAATAGAGCTGTTAAGACTCAGCAATAAATGCTTCTACAAAATACTGAGACAGCTAACCAATTCAAATGAGAATGGTAACCTAAGTCCAAAAGAAATTACACAACTTCCACTAGAGTTGTGGACACAACTCTTTAACCAGAAAAACAAATAAAACCACATGTCTTAACCTATCCGTTTACAGGTAGACTATAGTGTTCAAACTTTTGCATTTTGAACATTTTTAATTTCTCAAATGAAAATTAAAAAGGTTTTCATCAGGTAGCTCTTAAGTCTGAAGAAATCCCATTTCTACTTCAGAAAGAGTAGAAACTTGGCTAAGTAATTTGTTTGCTGCAAATTATTTATTTACTTGCAGGCATAGATTAAATATTTGCCCCAATTCACTGGACAATCTCTTAGCACCTAAGGGAAGCTTCTACCAAAGCTATTAAATAAGTATTAATCCATTCTTTGCCTCTAATTAAATGTCATCTAAGTTATCTTATGTACATTAAGGCCAAAGGGTGATACAGTTTTGACTTCAAATAATTAGATGCCTTCTGTTAATTATGGCTCAAGACAGGCTTTGATTCAGAAATCTTATGCTATTGTTAATGTTTCAGTCTTCCTGATCTGTCCTGCAGAAAGAGAATATGTCACTTCTAGAAAAGTGATTCCTAATATTGGGGGGGCCAGAAGAGCAGAATTTTGGGTATTGGTTTTATAAAACATCTTAATATGCAAATATCCTGAGACAGTGTGCTACTTCAAAAGGTTTATACATAAGCTCTGCTTGAAGCAAAATGTAAAAGTCCTTCTGTTACATTTTTTAAAACATTTAGTGAGCGTGGTTCTGTAAGTATCCCAGGGCTGATTACTTTTAATAATTAAAACCATACAAATGAGACTAATTAACCTTGTATTCAACTATATCTACTACTAACTCCCTTGATGTTTTACTTCTAATGGCCTTTTGGCTGACCAATTATTCCACATGCATAACATTCCCAAATATTTAAAAAAAATATATACTATTATCCTCTCAGACAGAACTGTGCTTCAGTTTTTTTCCAAGTTTGATCTCTCAAATGATGTTCATTTTTATCCATTAAGTCCCATACCTGACCTGCAGGTCACACAACTCTCAGTTCAAAATCGAAGAAACACAAAATGTACAGTTCTGTAATTTGTAAGCAGATGTAAGTATGATCATGTCTTATCACCCTTTCCTGTTGCGCATGTTCTTAGACCATGATTCATCAGTAATTTTTGAAGGAAATGATCAAAGGACTCTTCTATGTTATCCTTAACACCTCAGCTACCCTGATTTACATTCAGCTCCTGAAGGGAATGTAACTATCAATAATCAAAACTCTTTTATTAATATTGCACATAACTTTGTAATTGTCTCTAAATTTCTAGACCTACTAGCACCCATCTCTGGCAAGGCAAATCTTGCAAATATAAGCAGGAGGCTTAGATGCATGCCATTGTCTAATAAGTGCTCTCCATGTTGTTTATGGAGAGACTACTTATTTAATTTCCATGCTTTGCTTTACTGTTGTTCTCTTTCAATTCCTCCCCTCCTCCTCATTAAGCTTAATTAATATATCCATATGGGAAGTTGTAACAACATAATATACAGTGACTTCATATCCTAAAGTGGGTTACTTTCCATGCTCATGAAATTATCATGTATTAGTGGTCATAGATCATCAGATAGCAGTTCCTGAATTGAGAACTACTTGCACTTCCACATTCCAACAACAAAAGTGTATCACTACTGTATGTATCTCTTGTTAAATCTAACTCTGGCAACTCTCAATCAAAGAGCCAGAAACAGTAAATTAACAAGTTTAACCTCAATTTTAAGATTCCATAAATTACTAGAATTATTACTTTCCTATTTCAATCAAAAAAATTAGTTGAAAATCTTTATATTTCATAAGATCTGAGTTCAGCATTCTTTTTTGCTAAGACTCAACCTTTCTTCGAAAAAAAAAAATTTTTATTTTCCTAATACAATTTAAAAGTAAAAATTTCTGCCTGCGACAGCAAATAAAACATATCCCCTTTGACACAAAATGTTGGCAATAAGATGAAAATAGTGTTGTTGTTTTCTATATTAATGAATCTTGTTTTCTGGGGTCTATAAGTATAATTTTAGATTTTTACCAAAAATCTCCTAACTATGCATGGAAGTGTATGGATCACAGACACAACAGGAACCTACAGCAACTGTTTGGGGTCCTATGGCACAAAACATCACCTGCCATCTAAATGTGAGACACCCTTCTCTTAGTGTTTTGTTATAACAATAGGAGACAACTCCATAATATCTGACTAATGTCTGAAAACATAAAAGACTGACCCAAAATGCACCAAGGTCAGTTAGCCTCTCTGTGTGTCCTCAGGCCTTTTACTAACCCGTGATCTCCATGCCCAGCTGATGGATTAAATCACTTGCATTACACATGCAGACATAAACTAACTAATTAGGCATGTGGCAAACTAAGAAACTAAACTTATTGCAGCTTCCCACTACCTAATTTTCCTAGGTGCAGTGATTTCTTATACTGATAAATTATAGGTGCAAAAATGCTCATGGGCAATAGCAGGGCACATGAGGAAAAAGGTACCTTCTGTTCTGACAATTAACTAGACTTTTCAGGTATTTTATATGTATATTTTTCAATGCATACAGAACCTTAATTCTGGATGATGTTTGCTCAGGTTTTTTAAAATTGTACTCCAAGTAAGAAAAACAAACCTCTAAGCAGAACTACAAACTCACAACCCATCTGCAGCTATGCCAAATATGCTAAAACATACACTTATCTATGTGCATTTCATGATCTTGACAGTGGACAAATAAGTAGAAACAGTCTCTTCCACCCGTTTTAGATTGGATGGTTCCTTATCCAAAGCTTTGGAACATTAAAAACATGGAAGGAATAAACAGTCTTGTGCTAAACCAAAATAGTGAAAGTACAACAGAAGCAAATATATTCAGTAATTATTTCTGAGAGGAAGCATCAATAACCAGAGCTGCATGCTTTAACTTCTTAAAATACATTACCTCTAATGCTTGAGATGACCCCATAGTCCACCCATTAAAAACAAACAAACAAACAAACAAAAAAGCCAAAACAAAACAAAAAAACAAACAAAAGAGAGGGTTATATCAAACAAGTTTAAAAATCTTAAGTCATTTCCCAGTATAAAAAACCTCCACTGTATAAAGAAGTTACCAAAACTGGCTCTAGTGAGCAAAGTCAGAACTGACGAGGGCTTGAACTTCTTCACGTCTTATATGAAAAACCATCAGGGGGACACTGTCAAAAACCTTAGAAGTCTTTGAAAAGTACCATAATATGTCTGTTCTGTACCTGTAAGTCACAACACCAAGCCTGACAGTTTGGACAACACTCTCACCCACATGGTGTGATACCTGGGTGTCCTGGGTTTCTGTAGCTGAATTTTTGGTAGCGGGGGAGGCTGCAGAGGTGGCTTCTGTTAGAAGCTGCTAGAAGCTTCTGCTGTCCCATGGGAGCCAATGACACTTGGCCCCAGGAGGGACATCCGGCTCTGGCCAGGGCTGAGCCAATTAGAGATCATAATAACGCCTCTGTGATAACATATTTAAGAATTGGAGGTTGTTGCACAGAAGAAATTCCAGAAAGTGAGAACATGGGATAATAGGGCAGACATCAAGGTCGCTGCAGAAGGTGGGGGGAGGAGGCGCCTCATGAAGCAGGGGAAGGTTTCAGAGCTAAAACCTCTGCAGCCCATGGAGGACCACTGCGGCACAGAGACCCTCCTGCAGCCCATGGAGGAGCCCGTGCTGGAGCCAGTGGATGCTTGAAAGGAGGCTGTGACCCTGTGGGAGGCTCAGGATGGAGCGGAATCCTGCAGGAGACCTGTGGACCCATGGAGAGGCAGACCCACACTGGAGCAGGTTTTACCCGAGTGAGAGCTGTGGCCCTATGGGAGGGCCCACATCAGTACATCTTGTCCATGAAGGACTGTACCACTATGGAGGAGTGACCCTTGGGACAGCAGATGGGGAAGAACTGCTGCCTGAGGGATGGGCTCACATTGGAGAAGGCTATTAAAGACTGTCTCCCATGGGAGGGACCCCACGGAGCAGGGGATGGACTCAGCTGTGGTCCCCTGTAAACCGTGGTGAAGACCGTGGTGAAGCAGAATGTCCCTCTGCAACCCACAGAGGCCCATTGGGGTGCAGGGACTCAACTTTCACTGCACCCCATGGATGAGTGACCCCGAGGGGTGGGGGAATTCACATTGCAGGCGACAGCAACTGCAATCAACTGCAACCCCTCATGGACAGAAGGAGGGGTGGAGGGAAAAGTGTGTGTGGTGTGTGTTTTAAGACTGTTTTATTTCTCACTCTTTAGCTTAGCTTTTCTCCTGTTAGTAATAAATTTTAGGTATTATCTCACTTTGAGTCTGTTTTTGCCCGTAAAGGTGGTAAGTGGATGAATCCTCTCCTAGTCCTTTTCTGTTACCACTCCCCCTTCTGCCTCGCTGCAGAAGGATTTAGTGAATCCTGGAATCCGGCCAGAGTCAACCTACTACACTGGGGTTGTCCTTTGCAGGGCCAAGAGCTGGACTTTGATGATTCTTGTGGGTCCCTTCCAATTCAGAATATTCTGAGATTCTGTAAATAAAAAAACTGAAGCAATCAGGGTTTTTAATCAAACTCTATGCAAAATTTTTATTACTTAAACTCTGAGCCACATTGAAGTCAAATCTATAACATCTGATTGTGACTCCCAGCTGCTACTGTGTGTGTTCTGCAACCAGTATTGAATGCAGTTGCTATTAATAACTAATTTGCCTTACATTGGCCCAGTGAGTTGTTATGAATGGCATTTTCATCACTAACACTTCCTGTACAACCACACTGACATAGATATTTGAATGTTTCGTTCTCCTCTTTGATTTTTCTGAGCAATTCTCTAAAATTTCTGTGATATTTCCTTCAACTTCCTGTAAAATAGACATAAATATTGAGAAACATTGAAATATCCTTTGGTATATAAGAAAAAAGCTGCAGTGTTACTAATTGATAACACATCTGATTAGCATTTAAAATACTCCAATACTTTTTACTCCATTAACCTTGACATAAATTATAGTAAGTAGTCTCTGTGTGACAGGAGTTTTAATTTAGCTCTACATCTCAAGTTACATACGTCTTTGAGTCTGACATAGAGCCTTTCTTCTTGCCAGTTCCTTTTATCTTGAAGGAAACCAGAGAGACAGTAAAGCCAGGTCTTACCATGTAAACAAGGAAGGGTGTTCATAGCATCATTTTTGCTAAAGCAATTACTGTGATACAAATTACTTTATTTGGTCTTTCAGCATCCATGTCCATTACTAGCTTTTAGACTGAGCTGCTAGACAAAACTCTGAAGGCAAAGAGTTTTGTACTTCACATTTCACTAACATCTGAAATGATGCCTGATTTTTTGACTGCTAAGACAGAGCTTCAGACTTCAGAGCGTGTAGCAGAATATCAGCTGAGCCTAAAATTGTTTTATTCAAACTATTACTCACTTCTCTGCTCTCAAGACATCTGTTAGTTCCTATATTTTACAGAAGTCTTTCCAAGTTCCTTTTGCTGAGTTATTCCATGGATTTTGTATGCTGGGTTTATCTACCACAGGTTCTTTTACCTCATTCCCATGCCTTCAGTACAGCTGAAAGCAGAAAACTTTAGAAGCTTTGATTTACATATTTAGCATATTTAGATTGAAGTACTATAATATCCCTACACAGATGTTAAAAAAAAAAAAAAAAAAAAAAATAA
>VWZG01010103.1:857612-948655 GCA_013396735.1 Grallaria varia | reverse complement strand
AAAAAAAAAAAAAATTATATCCCATACATTTCTACTTTCTAGTTGGCAAAACACAGCAGGCCTAACCTGGAACATGCTGGAGCCAGAGAACCTTTCCAGTCATTTGAGATTAAATCTAGTGAAGGTAATTTACGTATAAACTAGTTTGCATTATGCCTGAACCACTTTTATTTGGCTTTGGTGAAACATGTTTCATGAGTAGATTTTCATAGTTTGAGCCTGAAAAGGCAGTAACAGATCAGTTAAATTGTCACACAACATTCCAGCAAAAGAAAATGCATCAGAGCCACTTATCTTTTAAAATATGCAATCTGTGTGGGAAAGAACACGTTGTACTTATGTAGCATTACGAAATCATGTTTTTAAAAGAATATGGAAATGCACTAGTTTAATTAGATTGCTCTTAAATTATAATGGGCTTGTCCTTTCAGTTGAGGGGGTTTAAATATTGATTTGCTATTACAAAGGGTACTGCAAGCTCAGTAAGCCTACACATGCATTCAGCCGAAGTAGCTCCGAGTGCCAACTCTCCAATGGCCTGCAGGGGCCACTCCATTATCCCTCCTGGCTGCTTAGGGAGGGAGTATCAGAGGTTTCCCTCCCTTGCTGATGTGGCTGACTCCTGCTGGAACGACTATACAACATTGCCATCTGCTGACTGTCCTTTTTCATTACAGTACCGACAAATCCCAGCCCCTCAGCCCCCTCCCCACCTCGCCCCAAAACCACTCTAGAAACCAGCAATTTATATTTAAAGAAATTCTGAATGTTCATATTTGTTTTTTAAAAAAGCAAAGAGAGGAACTTCTCAGAGTGGCTATTTTTTCAGAGGACCTGACTTCATATACTCATTTGTTATCATGACATGGGGCTCAGTATCTTAGACATTGTACACAGGAACCATTTCATAAGACATATGGAGCCTAAAATCTCCAGTTTGCCAGAAAAAAAAAAGAAAACAAACAAACAAAAGAGGAATTTGTCACTCATGCTACCGTTCATTGTTTTAATATCTTGATACTAAGTAAATCTGCCTAAACAAAAAAAGAGTTCTTCCCTAAAACTCTGTGGTGCTGGAGGCCTGCTTATTGCTGCAGAAACAAGTGACAGACTTCTGTCTTGTCCTCTTAGGTAACTGTGCACAAGGTTGCTTGAAAATTTTCACAGGAAAAATAATTATTTCAAATATGTCAATAAATTTAAAGACAGAGAAGCATAGTACAAGAATACAATGGCTGTACCTGTTTTTCACAGGCTTTTTCAGCTTTCCTGTGACTTTTTGGGAGTTGTTTTATTCTCAATGTAATTAATTCATTAATTTGATATCCTTTCAATACGTATAACTCTGCTTCAGAGGACAGAAAGTTTGAAGAAATGTTTGACCTTTTAGATGCTTAGTCAAACATAAGCCTTACATGAACAACTGCTGTTTGCCCACCATTAACAGTGACATATTATTCCCTACTCATGCTGACTGTACTTTTAGCTGCATGGAATTACCTCTTCACTTCATGCAGCTGGAACACTCATCAGTGTAACCAGTGACAAGGACATGTTAAAGTGCCTTTATTGAAATTTTGTGCTATTTCTAACTGCACAACAACCAATAGAAAAGGAATACTCTTTATAAATGCTGAATCCACTAATCCTGCAGAAATTTGCAAGCACCTAGTTTTATAGTTCAAGTGGTCCTCACACAGGCCCCTCTCAAAATGCAAATTTTAGTGCATAAACAAAGCTCTGCAACTTCTATACCCTGGATTGCACAACACTCAATACAAGCCTCTCTCTCACTGTTTGCTTTGTACAACACTAGTGACTATGAGAGCTCAACCAATAACAATGGAGCCTAGTGAATTATATTAAAAAAAATATTAATAACTGTACTCTGTAAACAAGTATTATTCATGTTGATATTTGCCATTTTATTAAAAAACAATTACTTAGTAATAAGAATCAATCATAGATTTCTTATTGAGTCTCATCTTAAATTGGACCTTCCTGTCTCTGTTTGACCTGTGTTCACAGCTATGGTCTTTTATACATCCCAGTGAATAATCTGCAGTAATTCAGTTATTTCAGCATCTAGAAGTGAGATTCAAAGGGAATCAGGACTGTCCTATCTCTCCCCCTTTGAAGTTACTAGGCATTTCAGCATTCATTTCAAGGGCAGATAATGCCATCTTGGTATACTTAAAAATCCCCCTCAGAACCTTTCTGTTTCTCCAGGCCAAGAAACAAACAGGTTAAAAATAATGATGCTGCTGTTAAATGCGTATTTGCTTTCAAATCCCCAAATTTGTAGCATCAATACAGAATAACCCCTATGTCTGTAGCTCATCATCTGACATAGTGAGGGTCAGTCTACAAGACTCCTGTTGCAGGGCAGAGGCTGGACACTACAGTGAACTATAGAGGTACCAAAACTAGGCATATATTATGTTCTCAGAGGATAAAGACCACTGAAGATCAGTATCTTGGTGCTAAAAGGTCCCTCCTGGTAGTACCTGGACAGCAACACTTCTTAAGAAACCTTACCAGAACGTGTTTAGAATTGATGACTTTTTGCCTGTATTAGGCTAAGAGTGTTTTCCATTATACACACCATCACAGCATAAACCACTGTTTCTTTCTTCCCAGTCTCTAGAATGCTAATTTCTTCCCATTTATCAAGAACTTTACACCTCATAGATTCAAGCTGCACTGAAACAGAGAGCAGATTTTTTGCTCTTCTCTTTGCCTCATATCTGCTGCAGGTTTCCAGAAGTAAAAAAGTGCATGCACAATTTAAAGGATAGAGCTAGCAGTGCAAAGCTAATTGCCATCTAAGGCTGTGTCCATAGTGCTTTTGTAGGTATACCCAAGTACAAGCTTGAGTTAATCAAGACAAACAGTACACTTGGAGCACCCAGGATATTGCCTGCAGTTCAGCTGGTACACACACTCACTGTACCCACACTTCATTTCCACCAGGAAGGGAACACTGGCACATGGGCTATGCCACTCACCTTTCAGAGTCACTCCAACCAAGACCCTTTAGCACCTCTTGCAAAAATGGCCAGGCTCGTGATACAATGGGAACACAGCCAAGGAGGAAATCACTGCTTCCCAGCGCAGAGAACAGATAATAGCATGCAAGGAACAGAATAAACATCCTGTACTCCCTCAGGAGAGTCCAGAATTTTACGGGTCAACTTCACTGTCACTTCACCTACTCACCTCACTACCAGTAGTCAATAACGTGATGTTACAAGATCCTACATGTCCAGCTCATGCTCCTGTCCAGCCAGGGTCTTATTTGAGTCAAAGACTTTTTCAGCTTTTCACAGCTGGTCAGCATGTCCATGCTGCTGCAGCCGGAACTGTATTACAGGCTTCTCATCTAGGGAACTACATGCACAAGCTAATAGTGCCCTTCACTACAATGGTGTGTACTAAGACAAATAAACTACTTTCATCCCTGATGACAGTGCAGTGGAAGATGGTCCTGTTTTATCTGTCTCCCACAACACAGTTCACACCTCTTGGCATTTGTATGTAAGGGAAGCTCTGTTGACTCAGGGACTGCCCTAAGCTGGGAGGGGCTTTCAGAACTTGCAGTAGTTAATTAGCTACATTTGCGACATAATAGCTTTGTGCCGTGCTATCAGATTGAGGACTAGGCACTCTGTTGAGTAATGATGACGTTTCAGCAATTAAAGACTACCTGTTTTGATCCCAGGACACCTAAATTTGCTACTCTCCAAGCAGTTTGTCATGGACAGCCGGCCCTGCTCTTCCTTCCTCTCATCTGTGATGCAGGGTCAGCGTGCAGTCAATAGGTCCCAAGGGGCCAACAGTTTTGATGAAAAGGAGGCAGGCTGGAGGAAAAGAGCATGAGCCAATCTTGAGTGATGCACTGCCTCATATGGGGAAAGGGCCTGACCATGCTTCCTGCCTCTCACTGTCCCAAAAGCTAATGGCTACTAGCTTCTAAAAATCCTGTCTCTCTGTGTGACCCACTATAAACAACAGAGAGCACTCTATCCTTTCCCTGTGGATCAGGATAAGCTACTGATCCTTACAGGAGACATTACCTGGAGAGAAGAAAATAATGCCTTCTGGTATAGAAAATACTAAGAAAAAATTTATTCAGTTTTAAAAACATAATCAGATCTCCATTTTTTCCTCTGGGAAAATTGTAACATTCCCATTTCAGCTTAACTTGGATTTGTCAATCCAATTTGTCAACAAACAAACAAAACCCAACAAACCAAACCCCTCCTGTAGCCCCAAAAAAACCCGAAACCCTAAAAAAACCCAGCAAACAATACTTTCAGAGCTTTTTTCCATACAGTGCCAGCTCATGTTAGCATATTTGGCCCAAATTTTTTGGCTAAGGCTTCTAAATACAGCTATAACACAAAAAGAGCAGCAACATTTCCATCTTTCTGACTTGGCTGGTTTTGATTCCTCAATGTGTAACTGAGGAAGGTAGGGAGGGGAAATTTGAAGCTGAGTTAGTAGTTTTTAAATTAGTACCTGGTAAGCAGGAGAAGGGGAAAAAACTTTACCCATTGTTTAAATGCTTTTTAGCTCATTTTATGCAAAAACTACTCCTTAGATATGTCTTGGCCTGGAGAGTTCTGTTTGTTTTATTCATTAGTCCTGCAGGAGACCCAGAGCCAATGACTGATTTTATGGTTATTTTAGTGGTTAACTGCAAAGCAATGGAATTCAAAATCTGTACCATGCTGGAGAAACAAACATAATCAGAGCAGCTGCATTCAGGCATATGTTAATTGACAGGAAGACGCTACGCTAGAGAGGAATTTGGGCCAGTTTAATTGCTGAAAAAAAGGACCACAACCACAGCCGGTTTGACTGTATAAGCATTGCTCCTACAGAAGCTGTGTTTGAAAAAGTTAGATGCCAGTAGTAGGAGCTGCCCATGATGAAGCTAACAACCACCCTTAGCCTGGAGCAGAATACCAGAACACTGAAGCATTGCAAAGAAAGGTTTAGATCTTCCTCTTTTCTCAAACGTAGAAAGCATTTTACATCACCACTTGAACAGCTATTTCCTTATTTACCACCTCATAATTTGCTAACTGGTATGTTCTCATGCTCTTGGAGAAGCTCTTTCAGAACAGGTTTTCAATGAAGTCATATAATGCAGGTGTACTACAGTCAGACTAGTTGTACTTTATCCTGATGACATTTCTCAGGATTTCCTAGTTCATCAATCAGTCAGCCTTTTTTTCCAGATTTAGGTATTTTATCTTACTCAGAAATCCTGATACAGATTCCACTGATCAAAGGCCTTATCAAAAGACGCTGCTTTTTCAAGCAGTACATAAATAGACTGTAAACCTCAGTGCTGTTAGTGAATCAAAGCATTAAGCAAGCATTTAAGAGGGACTTGACTACTGTATGGATAACTAGAGCATTCAGAACTGATACAGTGAAGGTCAAAAAGAAGCTTAGGAAGGGCATGTGAAAGCCCAAGGTTCAGGGTTTAACCTCATCATAAGCATGAAATTCAGTTATTATGTTTCTGCCAGCCAAAGGGTTTCATATACCTTCCCCTGAGACATCTCTAACACTTGAGAAAGTCTCCCTCTGACACCTACAGGTTTCAGATAGGGCCAGGAGTAAAAGAAGTGTAAACAAGATGTTATGTATCTTATTTCATTAGATGCCAGCATATTATGATCACATTAACAGGAAAAATCTCAACAGCTAAGGTAATTTTTGATTGTTTTTCCTTCCAACCCTTTAGGACACCTTATTGCAGTAATTTGTGCCATATTTCTTTTCTGCCCAACTCAGAACTGTCCTATCACTCATCTGTTTTGTCTTCTGGAGTCTGGCTCATCTACAGAACTGTTTTGAATTAATTCTTCAGTTTAGACAAGAACAAAAGATAACAACAGTTTCACAAATATCTCTTCAAGATCATATACAAAGGTAGATGTAAGCAAATAGTTGCCATGTACAATGTAGATTATTACACATTCCCAGAGATCAAAAGTTGCTCTGTCAGGGCAGAGAGAAAATTGAAACTCACTGAATTACAGCAAAGTGACTCCAGGTTTGAATGCTCAGTGATGAAAAGGCGAGAAGAATGGACTCTCTATGAGGAGCTGACAGGATTCAAACAATCACTCTCTACTGCATTAAAACTGCAGCTTTTTTTCCTAAGAAGAAAGCTCTTGTTCACTGAATGAAAATACTGAAGCAACTGCACATTATTACATACTTAGTGAGACACACAGGTATCATCATAAGTGGACAACTTAGTTCTTTACATATATTTCTATATTCTTACTTCCTCTCCCATCATCAGATTCCAAAAATCCTACCAGATATTCTAACACCCACTAATCAATCTATTTTTTTAAAAAGATATCAGTCTTGTATGAAAATCTTTTCTTCTGGATGGTTTTGCTATACGTAGAAAGGACTACACATGATCCATGCAAGAGGAAAAATGCAGTCTTGGGCTCCTAGTAGCAACTAAAGACTCAGATTTTGATTATTAGTTTTCATGCAAAGCCAGAAAGTTGGCATTAGGATAGCACATGTTCCTAGACTTCTTTGGAAATAGACTATTCAGAACCAAACATTCTCAGGGGGCATTGGATTTTTATACCTCTAATATAACAATCTCTCAAGAGCTCTTTTAGATAATTCTGGGGTGTTTATCATTATTTCCTTTCAACACTTTGGCAGAAGACAAAATGTCATATTTTTCCCTTTATCTCTAAAATATTTATAAAAGCGTGCACAAAAACCGATCTCTGAATAGCCTAGATAAAATTTCCATGTGTGTGCTCTATAAATATTCCACACTATATCCTGATCCATCTTAAATTCGTGTCAGTTTGACTGTTCCACAGTAACACATCATGAATTCTCTCTCTGTAGACAAGTATAGACATGCAGATTACTGGTTCACTGTTAATCATCTTCCTGCTCTCACTAACAAAAACTACTAAACATGAGTCTCTTTCACACTCTGGTATCTTAACTGAAGAATCATCCAAACTACATTTTGAAAGCACAGTGCAAATATTGTAAAATATACACATGAAAAACACTAGAAAAAAAAATTGTAAAGATATAAAAGATCTCTAGAGTCATCTGGTCTTGTTAGATTAACATTTCCAAGAAAAAGAGACTGGTAAGAAGGGGAACCAGCAGCTTTGTGGAAGAGTGACTTGATAATTCTTCAGGTTCAGACAGTGAGGTTGGCAAGAACAAGAAACCTGGTAGGCAAGATCTCTTGCTAGGACAGCTTTCAAGCATAAAGGTTAGAGTTCCAGATTAAACAACCATAAGGTCAAATATTGAGGGCAGCGTGTCAGGTCAGAGCTTGAAGCATTAGTAAGGAGATTTGGAAGCTGTGATATAAAATATCAGGGGCACACACCAGAGGTGTGGAAACACTGGGTCTGTCCAAAGAAGACAAGGGAGCCTTAGAAGGCTTATTAGGCTTTGTTACCTCCACAATATGGAACAAAATCAATGCCCAGCAAAAGTTACAGAGTGTGAAATTTAACAGTGCATGCTGCCGCCTGTGTGGACAGGAGATTTCTCTGCTATTAGGCTCTTTGGTGGTCAGCTGGGAATGACAAAAGAAAGCCTTGGTCCTGCTCAGAGTTTAACCATGTCTCCCATTGTACTTGGTACAAAAGAAAGATTTTTGCGTTGTCATCCACAGGTTCTGATCCTTTGGCCTTCCCTCCAAGATCTGACATGTAAAAAATCAAGAAATCTCATTTACTTGTTTCTGCTCTACCCACTCTACCTTGTTGCTGCTACAGGGGTTGATAGCACTTGGCACACTTACTCTTTGCTTCTTGCTGGAGCAGTACTGGCTTTCTGCATGAGAACCTGCCTATCTTTCCTGAATGGCTGTATTTCTGAATCCCTTGAAGGCTTTGTCCCCATCCCTTTGACCTGAGTCTTCAGATCCTATGAGGACATGAAAAAGAGTAAACCATGAAGTTCTACGGGATTTTTTGGTACAGGTTCTGGCACCATTTTTAAAATTACATTTTCAATAAAATTCTGTTCTGATAAAAACTTCTAAATGAGTTGTTGATAAGACTAAGAGCTAACATAAACAAAAAACTCCTCTATGGCAGGTTTCAGAGTCACTCAAAGTTCTTCCATTTTTTAATACATTGAAGTTTTGTTACACATGAAAAAAAGAATATGGACAATTCTCTGCATGTTCCAGCCAGTAAATATGAAGACTCAGACTCATGCAAACCCCTTGCTTTTGGACAATTCTTTCAGGTGTTTTGTCACTGAGCAGCGTGCTACTCAACCTAGACACAGCACTTATGCTGTCAACTGTGCCATGTTCATTATTACCTCTCATTTTCGTTTCAGCACATTGTCAACATCATACAGGCACTCCCAGGCTCAGTGCCAAAGAGAGTGGATAACTAGGGTGAAATCCTCAGAGCAAATCCAAAGGATTGCCTCCGGAGACCATGGGCCTAAAAAGCTATCAGAAGCAGAGGGCCTAGTTTTGGAGTAGGGAAAGTGAAGAACAAAAAAAAAATACAAAAAAGGTGAGATAGAGAAATGGGCAGGGGGGCTGGGAAGGGCCAGTCAGATGTGGCTCTGCCCTCAGGGCTTGTCATCTCTGTGCTCCCCTTCTACTTTCATAGCGGAAGACATCCTTCCTGGTGCCTTTCCCTTTTTCCAAAATTAAGATGACACTGGTGTGAGAGGCAGTGGGGAGGGATGTGTGGCACTACTCCTGGAAGCCTGAGGCAAATATCATCCTCTGCTCAGCAGCATTTCTACAGAAAATCTGGCACAAAGTCTGATGTGGCTCTGCCAAAAGAGGAGACAGAAGTACAATAGCTTTGACACTTCTAAAATCCAACACAGCCTATTCAGCCAATACTCTGCTTATTCAGTCAGGAGCTGCTGTCTCAGATTTCCCTGCTGTGGGTTGGTTCTACAGAAACTGTGATCAGCAGTGAAGCAAATGGGGAGCACTAGATCTCCTGTATCAAACACAAGGTCAGGGAGTGCCCATATCTGACTTTAAATACTGAACTTCTCTGTAGCATCACCAAGGAAATGAGCTAATATTGACTAACAAATACTATTTTGTAATGTGCTATAGGCAGAGAGTCCAGAAGCATCACCATGCAAAGCTCATACTCACTCTAAATAAACTGAGAGGAAAGAAGACCATCAAAAAATATTTGGTTCAGTTTGGCTTCAGGAAAATCATACCTTTTTTTTTGCTGTGACAAAAGGTTGCTTTTTCTGCCACATGTGGGTTTATTCAAAACCCAGAGGTGATCAATTGGATTTTGACTATAGTATGTCATTCCCAGCACAACTCACTTACCAAGCTGGCTCCTCTTTTTTTGCCAACAAATATAGAGGAATTACTTTTTTGCTCCCTCAGTTATCACTGGGAGAACCAACACAGAACTTCTATTATTATTACCATCACATCACAGTGTACAGAATCAGAGTGCAACTTTTGCCTAAATATTTCAGTTGTGTTCCACATGCAAATCACTGTACTGAGTGCCCAAAAGGAGAAACAAATAGATTTGGTCTCCAAATAAAGGATTCCAAGTGTCATCCATTAGCACAGTAAACCAAAGTTAAAAAAAAAAATATACACATACAACTATCAAAGTGAGAGGTGGAAAAATAATTCACCAGTAGGTTACAGCCTGGTTTTCTTTTCCCAGAAATTTTAAGGATTTTGGAATTAAGGGCTAGAGTTAATGAAGACTGGGAGTTTGGAGGCTTTGGTTTGTTTGTGGGTTTTTGGTTTGTTGGGGGGTTTTGTTTGTTTTTTGGGTGTTTTTTTTGCTTGGGTTTTAGTTTTTTGGCTTTTTAAATAATGCTTTTATCAAAGTGCTTAAGTGATAGCCAGATATTTGGCGTCAGTTTGTGTAACTCCCACAGCACATTAGGGAAAACGTTGGAAAGAACTTATCCATCTTTCCTAAAAGCTGTGTGCTCTTCTACAGAGACATTTGAGTACGTGCAAATGTAACACTTTTTACATGATGCTGCCGTCTTGTAACCTTGGGGACATTGCAGGAATAAAGAGTAGTGGTTTGCTGCCATACAGCTAACTAAAAGGCATAAAGTCACAGTAGGAACACTGGGATATATGCAAGGGCTTGTCTCATCAATAGGGCCAGAAGCAGAACTGGAAACGCCCTAAAGACAACATCACACTGCTTTTGTAGACATACATTCTAAATTAAATATAAAAAAAAAAGTGCAGGATACAACACACACACTTGTGACCCTAATTTAAATAAATGAATAAAAGCAGTCACTGAAAACACGGCCTATCCCTGAACCATTGACTATCAGTGACTTCCAAATCACCTTTCTCCCCTGTGCTATTTCTTCCAGACTTGTGGCCTTTGCATGTGCAAATGACTTGCAAAGATATGAAATTCCTTGTGATTTCTCCTTTCTCTATTACCATGATGAAGCTTGGAGAAGGAAATTATGTCAGCTCAAATCACTGAACAGACTGGAAATCAACTTTCTATAGGGGCATATCTCTTAACACTTCCATTCTTTGTTCCTGTTTCCTTACCTATGTACAATGGGAGAAGGAGCAAAAATAACCAAGAAATTAATCGTCCTGTTTAAGACCACAAATGATTATATTAAACAAAAAAACCCAAATGATGATGTAAGTTCATGAAGTTTTTAAGATATGTTTGATTTCAATGTAGACATGCTTGATTCCTGAAGAATATAAATTCCTGTGAGAATCAGTATCATCATTTTAGGAAAAAGGATTAAATGTCCCAAATGCACTGAGAAAAAAATTGGCAAAAGGCATTGTGGAATAAAACATTTAAAACAATAGTTAAGGTACATTTAGCTTATCTAGGGCTAAAGCACAGGAACATTTCTTTTCTTCAGTTGCTTTAGAATACCACCACATATCAGAGCTGCTATGTATATCTTCAAATGCTTCCTCAACAACCTGTAGTCACTTGAAATGGAGGAGATCATGAGCACGTATTTTCTGGTGCTCCTGGAAAATCACTGAATGAATTACTACAATCCTGCACAGGCAGAAGGTGCTCTAAAACAGTTACTGTCAGAATGCATTACTTTGTTCAAGTTCATGCCATTTCTCCTCATAGTATGCAGTAAGAAATATCATAAGAATAAGATCAAATCATGATTATAGCACAAATTCTATATTTCGATCATCAGTAAGAAGAAAGTAACAAGATAGAATGTACTAATTACCAAAAAGACTAGTTGAAAACAAGACAGATTTGTGTGGCAGAGGACAATTACTGAGTTATGCCTCAATTAATTGTTGAATACCTTGCGTACATATTTACAGCCAATCCTCCCATAACCATAAATAAGTTTGTTTATTTCTACTGACTTCAATAGATCATCTCCAGGTTTCACAAGAAGCTGCCCTTGAAATATATTGCATTCCTTAAAGTAACTGTTAACTCTGAGAAACATAATTGATATATAAATAACTCAAAATAAAAATATAAATAAATATTTAAAGAACTCCTAGCTAAGGAATACAACAGTTAAAATAATACACTTAGAATCTCATGGGTTTATATTACCAACTCTGAGTAATAAATGTGAGACAGAGAAGCAAGGGGTCTGTTAGGCAGCCTGTGCTGGGTTCCTCTGCCTTCTTCCTTCTACTCTGGCGTCTCAGCGCAGAGGCACGGGAGAAAGGTTGCTTGAGGATATTTACAGAGGTGGGAAGTAGCCAACTTTTTTGACAAGGTGGTTAATTGTTTAGCAGATGATATCTCCTAGAATTCAATGGAACATGGATTATGCTTCTAATCCTGGAGTTATACCCAATAGTAGATTGAATGAATTTGTAGCCTCATTTCCCTCATTTTGCATAACTTTTCTTGAGGTGTGTTGGAGGTATATGAGACTGACCTCTGCTTATTTACTTGCTCATTTCTTTTCCAGTTTCCATAGGATTCCTATTGGGATGGCTGTTTCAGTTAAGATTGACCTCTATTTTCTCTGTTACCAGCCAGAGTCTGGCAAATACCACTGCTAAATTCACTGTAAAATACCCTTGATAAATAAGTTGGTATCTTACAAAGGATGAAAACCTGGCTGTAAGTACCACAATGAGAGAAAAAGTGCCAAGTTCTTTCAAAAATTTCTCTTATCTACATGATATATCAGTTCTTCTCCAGCCCACACTAGCCTAGTCATTTCTTAGTTTACTAATCCCAAATGCTTTCATTAAGTTCCACCCATAATTTCTATGAATCCAGTAGTTTGCTCTCACTCCTGCATTTGGCTACGAGTGCTGCTGAGATTGCTAATTCTTCCTGCGGGGCAGCAACTCAAGCAACAGGAGCAACTTCTATGAAGTGTATGTGCTTCAGTGACCAAATTCACTCCCCATCCCACTCATCACGAGGGGCAAGACAGCAGCAACTGCCTGTGTGTAAATAGATGGTCTACAGCACACCCTGAGGAAAAATTATCTTAAACATGCCTCTGGACAAGATACTGAATATACAGTTCCTACAGAGATGCTAACCAACAGTGATTTTCCCCATACAGATCACTGGCTTGCAAGATCCGGTTTTACTGTAAACTTGACATTTCCACACAACAATGGAGGGAAGGGTAAACAGTGGCATAGCAGCACTGTGCTCAGTGTTTTGGAATACATAGAAGATGTGTCTTACATGTGCTCAACTAAGCAAACACAGGGGATTGTGCCTCTGAGGAGAGAGGTGATTATGCCTAAACCCATTCCGTTTTCCTAGAACACTCAACCAATCCGCACTGCAAGATAATGCAAAATTTACCTTTCCATCCACTTGCACGCTTTTTTAGCCAGCTTGTTTTCATGCTGCTCTGATACTTTGTTCTCTGTTAAATCATTCTGTAACTGTTCAGTTTGCTATTAACTCCTTCTAGAAATGCAGGGACTTGATAAACTATTCCATTTTAGCTACATCAAGTATGAAGGTAGGAACTGGTATTCCTCCTTGACAAGCTCCACAACATAGTCAGCTGTTCTTAACTGATTTGTTTTTTTAGCATCATAATCTCTGATACATCTAACTCATCTCTTTTGATGACCCTCATGGAGTCTGTCAGTTCTATCCTCTACTTTCTTTTTAAGTGCTTTCAACTTTATCATTTCCAGTGGAATTGAAAAATCTGCTGAGGCACTAACACCAGACACAGCTGACTGTGGATGTCTCTTGTCAGGGTAAGAAGATGCAGCCTTTGCTGGAAGCAGAGGAATGGTGGAACAAAAGTTACCTGAAAATCTTTTCATCTTCTTCACTCTCTCCTTTTCAGCTGGGAATCATTTTCTTTCCATTATGAAACTAGTTTGTTTCCTGGCAGAGAACCATCATCCCAGTTTTATTTTCTGTGAAGGCTTATAAAGCTTGTTATGATTTAGGTGTCCAGAGGTGCAAAGTTTAACATTAGTTCCGTTGGCCATTTCTACACTATCTGAGAGATGAGCCAGGCCCCTTGCTTGACAATTTCTTTCTATGATGAAATGGATTGTTGTAACACACACTTAAAAAAAAAGAAGAAATAGGAAAATATACTTTATAAAGGGGATACTTTACATGAAAAAAGTCTTTCAACACAGAACAAAACTATTCCACTTTTAGAACAAAGTATATGACACATATATGGCTTACAAAAATATGCTGGCTTCTTTTACCTTCTCCGGTTAACAGCAGGCTGAACATGAGCCAGCAGTGTGTCCAGGTGGCCAAGAAGGCCAATGGCATCCTGGCCTGTACCAAAAATAGTGCAGCCAGCAGGACAAGGGCAGTAATTGTACCCTGCACTTGGTACTCATGAGGCCACATCTCAAATCCTGCATTCAGTTTTGGGCTTCTCACTACAATAAAGACATTGAGGTGCTGGAGCAGGTCCAGAGAAACGCAACAGAGCTGGTGAAGGGTCTGGAGCACAAGTCTTATGAAAAGTGGCTAAAGGAGCTGGAGTTTCTTAGCCTGGAGAAAAGGAGGTTCAGGGGAGACCTTATCACTCTCTACAATTACCTGAAAGGAGGTTGTCACTAGGAGGGGTTTGGGCTCTTCTCACAGGTAACAAGTGAAAGGACAAGAGGAAATTGCCCTTGTGTCAGGGGAGGTTTAGGTTGGGTATTAGGAAAATTTTCATCACTGAAAGGGTAGTCAGGCATTGGAATAGGCTTCCTGGGGAAGCAGTGAAATCACCATTCCTGAAAGTGTTCAAGAGGTGTGGGGATGTGGCACCTGGGTATATGGTTTCAGTGGTGAACACAGTAGTGCAAGGTTAATGGTTAGGCTTGATTTTAAATGTCCTTTCCAACTTTAAGGATTCTATGATTCTTAACCACAGGAGTATAAAAATAATCAGACAGACCTGGAGGTACCTGTGGGTTCCTGCAAAGCTCGGCCTCTGCCCACACTCCTTGATAACACGATCTCCGACTTTTTCCACTGTAGGTCTTCCCAAGAATTCTGCTGCTTGTAAGTGCAGCCTCTTCTGCCCATTCATTTACACTGGACCTAAGGCTGGTCCCTTTCTGTGATATATCAAAGAACTCCTTTTTTCTCACTAATCACTGGAAAGGTGAGTAGGCGGCTGATACAGGTAACATCAGTGAGAGAAGTGAAAATAAATATTAAAAAAACTAATAGCCAGAATAAGCAGATAAGGTAGCACTCAAAATAATGTGTTGCTAATTTGACTAAACCAGGTGAATATCTGTCTAGCATATGTGAAAGGCTGCCTGGAACAGTCTCAGAAAGGTTTGCATTTACTTTTGAGGATGGCTTGGGACTGGTGAGCCACTAACAGTGTGAACAGCATAATGAGAGGATCTGTGTTTAAAGAAATAAGGAATGGAGAAAGGCAAGTAGAAAAACTCGTCAACTTTATCTTCAGCTTCCAAAATAAATAAATCTGAGTAAATAACAGATGGTTTAAGAACATTAGTGCAGGACAGAAGCAGTAGCTGTTGCACATTTTGACTTTACCTAGGTTTTGGCATTGTCTTGTGTAGTATTCCTGTGAAAAAGGAAAACAAAAAGAAAAGAAAACAGTCTAGATGGAGATAGGACAGCATGGGTGCAAAATAAAAACAATAAAAATCTCTGTAAACCTACATTCAGAGTAGTTATAAAGATTCCCACTCCAAACGGAAGAAGTATTAAGCAGTTTTATGTGGAGATTTATCCTGAATCTGTATCTGATTTTCCCAGCATTTTTGCTTACACTATGGATGACTGAATACACAGTATGCTTTTTAAATTTGCAGATGACATGATATGGAGAGGGGGTGCAGATATTCTCAGAGAGAGACTTGGAACTGAAAATGCTCTTGATATGTTGGAAAATTCTGAGAACAGCTGGATGAATTTCAATATCTGCAGAAACAAGCAGCTTCTCAGTGGCCTGCAGCAGCTGGCTCAGTAGAAACTTGTTTAGAAAATATCTGGGGAAAATGGTGAATGACATGGTCAGAACAAATCAACAGTGCCAGCATAGTGAGCAAGACAAATGCCATTCTGGGATATACAGAACAGCATTTAACACATGGGATGTGGGAATACTTCTGCTAGTGTTCCCAACACAGAAGTAACCTCAGCCAAATGTTATGCCTGGTTTCAAGCACTGATCTTCAGGAGATTTCTACATTTAGGAGAACTACAGGATTGCAGAAGAGAGTGAGTTGAAACCATAAATGAGAAGAAAACATATGTGAGAGTAAGAATTCAATTTAGCCTGAAGAAGAGATTAGAAGAGGGAAATACAGTGAAAACCATGCTCATAGTATGGCTGAAAAGATTTTAGGAGTTCAGGTATTAAAAAAAAAAGCATCTCCAGTGTTACAGACCATGTTTTGCTTTTCCCAGTTTCCAAAAGAACAGCCTGAGGTAGCCAAGAGCAGACTAACTGCCCTTGCTACCCAGGAAAACAAACTGGGGAACTGAAAGACAGTCAGAAAGTCAAATCCTGACCCATCATCCTAGACAGCATGATAATCCCCACAATATTAAATGGTATTTGAAGAGCATATTTAAATGGATTGCAGTCAGAGCCTTGACTTACATATCAAGGAGCAATAAATTTAAGGAGGATTGGCTTGTTGGAAGCAGTACCACTGGGGAGAAGTAGGAGAAAGCGTGCAGATATGGGTAGGTTTTAGATAACACAATACATTTTATAAACTGTTGTCTAATATGGCAGAACTATATTGTTCTTTCATCAACAATATAATATAAAGAGGAAGGGGAAAGAAACCGTTTCATTTTCCCTCCTTTACACTCCACTTTTACCTGTTTCATTTTAAAATGTCAGTTTTAATTCCAGAACTGTTTAATTGTTCCTATGACTGACTTGTGCTGAAGAGATGGAAATGACAACAGTTATAATATGATTTTTTTCATAGAAACATGTAAGAGAAAGAGCATATTGCATCATCTTGACTAGAGAATAAGCTGCGGTCGATGCTACTTAGAAAGATCTGCCTAGCTGATCATATTTACTCCCATTTTCTGTCTTTAAACTGACACAAAATCCTCTTGTGTTATTTATTCTAGGAAGTGTAACAGTAGGCTGGCTAGGCAAATGCAAGAAGAGGGGAGTAACTGTGTTTTCCCGTCCAGAATACAGCCTGGGATGACCATGAAGGAAAGGATAGAGCTGGGCTGCGGTAAGTTCAGACTCAGATGCTGTCCTTTCATTTCCTCTCTGGGTGAAACACTGTAGTCCAAAAATTTCTACACAAAAGCAGCCTTTAATTCAGTCCTCATTTAAGCTGAAGCTTTAAGGTCTAAGTGGATAGGAGATGAGATAAAGTACATGATTAGGCATGAACAAAAGAAAGCATATTGTATAAAATAGTTTTCTTAAACAGTTTAAGAGCAGGAATTCTCTATTTTGTCTCCTTAGTGACTCTGTCAACAAGCATGTAGGAAGGATGAACACCTCAGAACCTGTGTTTCTTGCTGGGGCATACATCTGCAACCTGTCACTATCATTTCTGGTGGTAAGTTGGAGGCAATTAAAAAAAATGAAATTTTCCAAAGTCACTGGGCAACATGCTGGGCAGTACGGGCTCTTCCCTTTCCAAGACTCTCTTCAGTGCAAGCAAGAGCAATATGTTTCTACAAACCCATCCAACCATGCCTCTGTAGTCTATAATAAGAGAAAACTGCTCTGAGAAGGAACTAGGTCTTTAGACATGTCTGCATAGAACAAATACAAGCACAAGAGGACGGGAAAATAAATGCTTAACAAAAAGTAGTGAGATAGAAAAGAATAGTTTGGGAGGCTGGAGGAAAAGGCCAACAGAAACCTCTTGAAGGTCAAAAAGGAGATGTGTAACATCTACAGCTGGGATGGTCTAACCCCACACAGGGATCAGCTGAGTAGGTAAGAGCTTTGCAGAAGAGTACTCAAGAGATCCTTTTGGGCAAATTGCACAAGAGACAGCAGTGTGCCTTGTGATGGAGGTAGCTAATCACATACTAGGCTACACAAGCAAGTGCATAACCAGCAGGCAAAGGAAAGTTCTTATTCCCTCTGCTTTGCATTAGCAGGCCCATGCCTGGACCATGATGTCCAATCTTGGGCCTGGTAGAGCAAGAAAGACGATGACAAACTGGAGAGAGTCCAGAAAAGAAACACTGAGACACCGAAGCACAGGCTACCCTGGGAGGAACTTTTTTGTATAGGCCAGCGATTAGGCCACTAATGAGGGGCAGAAAATAAACTGCAGTCTCCCAGTGCAATGAATGGTGGAGGAAGAGTCTCTTCTCAGTGGTGCATGGTGAAAGGGGAAGGGGCCACAGACACATATTACACAAGGGAAAAAAAGGTTGGATGTAAGGAAAAAAAATCTTCACAGCAAGAATAGTTCAGGACTGAAGTAACATGCCCAGAGAAGTTGTGAAATCTCTGTGCTTGAAAGTACTGGCAACTTCACTGGATATGGTCCTGAGCATCTAATCACTATTTCTTAGACCAGCAAGAAATAGGACTGGACAGGGCTACCTCCAGTGCTCCCTTCCAACTTGATTTTTTCTATGTTTCCAGGAAGGTCTTTAAACTTGCAAATGAAACACCGTAAAGTCAGGAAATACCTTCATGTGCTTCCCCTCATCTTCTGTCTTGTACATTCAAGCTGCGCACTGTAGGTGGCAGAGAAGCAACAGGGAAGATGAGAAAGCACGGATATTGTAGTCACAGTGCCTGAAAAACGTGAGGCAAGGTCCACAGGAAGAGGTAATCTCTTTTATTAGACTGACTGATATAATTAGAAGAACTTGGATGGGATTTCAGGCACGAAAAATCTTCTTCAGCCTGAAAATAGAACCAGCCCACTTCAGTGCTAAACGCAGGTTGAAAACAGTTACTCTGAATTTAGCTAGCTATATTTATCATTTAGACCATCTGAGAAAAAATCCCACATAATTGGCACTTGTGGAGTGAAAGATTTGTTAATTATATTTTCATCTCTCCTCTTGATATACCTCCTGAAGGAGGCAGAGGGATATTTTTGCCTACAGAACATGAGGGTGGAAGAGAGTTTTGAAGCATGACAAAGCAGCTCGGTATAGCTGAGCATGGCTTCCCAAGAGTCAGGGGAACTTGGGATGCACAGAGCAAAACACACACACACATGTGCCAGGCTCAGCGTCAGGTTTTGGATAAAGCCACTGAGCAGGGCCAGTCCTGCAGTGTGTGTCATGTCAATCCCTGCTCACCAGCATGGACCATGCAGGCTATGCTTGGCTCTTCCTGCTACATGGAAATTTCATGCATCACCCTCAGGCTGCCATGAAGGCCTTGTCTGGTGCATCCCTTGTGGCTTCCCCTCCATGCCACCTAGCCCTCCAGCCGCACTTGCCTGACAGGAACCAGTGCCCCAGCACTGACATGTTCACCTGAGTCTCCTGCTGCCACCAGGGCCTGGCAGAGACTCGGGGCCATGCTCACCACTGGCCCCATCCATCACCACAGACACCAACTGGATGCCGCGCTGTCCCCAGGGCCCCACCTTCCCTCTGCCAGGCTTAAGCCTGGGAATTAAGGCCAGACCCAGGCTTGATTTGGGACTGGCTTTGTGAGCTGCTGGTCTGCTACCCCACTGCCCACTTGTAGGGACCCCAAATTTACCACAGGCACCCCTTGCTCCTGCACAAGCATTAACCTCCAGTTATGAGCCATTCCCTCTCCAGTCTGTTCCTCCCAGCCCACCTCTCATGACTCCAACTGCATCATCACAGAGGATGGGTCCTGAGCCATGCCATGCACTCAGCCAGGCTTTTGGGACAGCCTCTTCACTGTCTCAATTACTTGCGCTAACTGCTACTGCTTCTTTAGCCAGTACAATGTCCCTTCCAAGGCTTGCACCAGCCTTCTTGTCAACACAGGACTGCTGAGGACCTTGGCCACCACCCTCACCCACGTGCAGGTTGAGGCATCATGTGGTTCCAAAGAGATTGCATGACTCAGGTATTACAAGCACAAAGATTCTGAAGGACCAAGACCTTAGATCTAGTCCTAGGATAATGATTGCGTTTTTCTTCTACGCTGGCAAACCTCCAAAAACATAGTGCTGAGGAGATTTCTTTCATTGACAGAGCACCAAGAATTTTCTATCAAAAATATTTTAACCTTTAAGGAAAGAAGGTTTCTTGCTTTGTTTTGATGTCAGCCATCAGACTGAAGATTTTTAGCCTTGGACTGAGCTGAGGCATTGGGTAGATGCAGCATGGGGTACCAGCAAAAGGCCTAATCCAGCAAAACAAAATTCCCATGTCCTCACACAGTCACACCAATATCTAGTGAGAGACAAAGAAGCAAAATAAGTCTAGGAACGGGCCTCTCCAGGAGAATTTCAGGTAACTACGTACCAGAAGGATCTGTCAGATAGGAAACATACTATAAGCAAGTCTGTACATTTAAAATCAAAGAGGGGACAAAACCACACAGGAAATCATCCATAGAAGAGATGAAAGAAAACAAATGATAGAAGTGTTAAGAGCATGATACCTAGCAAAGCCACAGAGAAACAGCCTCCACGACTGTCAGACCAGACTCCCGAACCTGTATCAAGCTGTTGCATCAAAATGTAGACAAGCTAACGACATAGTGAAAGTGCATGAGAAATAAAGTGGAAGACAGCCTTTCCCTGACAGATAGAAACTGGCACATATCTGACTGGCTTTAGGACCAAGATGATGACCCTGTTTTCTCGGGACAGTTATCCTCTTACATATGTGTTAGCTTGAAAATCTCATCATTTGTTTCTAGTGGAGATAGAAACGAATAACCGAAAACAAACAAACAAAACCACAAAGCAAACAAAAATCAAGAAAAATCCTGCAACCAAATAAATCAATAAATAAGCCAACCCCAAACAACCATACTGATGCTGTATGTTAATCATACGAGCATACCTAATAAAATCCATTTCTTAGAAGTCTGAGTAATGTAAGACTGTGTGCCTGATTCCTGATAAACTAGATGATTTTAGCACACAGCAAGCACAGCACTGGTCATCAGTCAAAAGGCTGTCCTTAAACTGGCCTACATCCTGCAGTTTGGCACACAGCAGCCCAAGCTCCTCCTTCCAAAGGATCTTTGGTTTATGCTCAGGAGTCATAAAGCAGTTGGACCCAGATATAGTTGAGAATAAACATGAAACCTCCCATCTGTACTCAGCAGTGATCATTCCCAGCCAGGATTTCTATGCATGGTGACCACAAATATAGCTAAGTCAATACAGCTTTGTTACTAGTGAAACACATAGGCGACAAACTGCAAAGCCTCTCTTACCTCTGAGCTATCGCTCCTGCTTCTCAGACTTTGTTAGTGTAAGGAGAAAAGAAGTGGCAGCATTCCAGTGCGACTTTTGCTTGCAATGAACAACAGAAAAAGCTGCCAAAAAAATCAGATCTATTGCTACAAGTTTTATCCATATTATCTTTCCCCTCAAATGCCCTGAAATGCAAATGTCTTACAGTTTTTATCCATTTTGTCACAGTAACAGTCATGAGTTCCATTTACTTCAGTTTCATATTGTTATTACATACAAAGACACAATCAAGCTGAGGGCAGGGGGTCCATTAGAAGGATTGGATATAATTGCTCTGTAAGCCTTGTTGAGGAGCCTGAACTAGACTAACACAGCTGGAATGACCTTGAGCTCAGATCTACAGAGCAGTTCAGGGGCTGCACAGGCCCATTGCACTAAGCAGAGGCAGACAATGGATATGGAGGAAGCAGCTTGAGAGTACACTCTTTCTCAGGTATCTCTGGCATAGAAGCAGGTTGGATGCTGTACAGAGTCAGATGTGTGATCTGTGCTGGGTAGCGGGCTCGGACAGGTACCTGTGCCAAAGGCAAGCTCCAAAGCTGAGGACTGGGGACAACCAGCATTCGCATTATTAGAGTAGGGCAATCATCACTAATTACACTGCTACCCTTGGAGTCTAAATAGGCATTGTACTCAAGAACTGACAATGATTAAGACATTTATGCCAGTCCCAACCCGGCTTAAGGCTGGTCTTTATGAAAGGATTCAGCAGGACCTTTCTGTGAAAACCATCCACAAACACAGCCAGAATCCAGCCCAAATTTTTTTCACGTGTACCAGGACAAAGCTGAAGGCTCTAGGCTGCAGAGGGGAAACAGCAGGAAAGTGAGTGAGGAAGGTTCACCATAAAACTGGAATCATTGGAACCTGTTTTCTGTGCAGGATAGGCTTTATACAAAGGAAAAAATGGAACTCCTAAATACGGCTCTTCCATCATGAAAGTGTTTACAGGATCTGAGAACAGCACTGCAGGACAGCTACTCAACAGCCACAGCATCCCATCTCATCAGTACCACAGGGAAGGCTCATGTCTACATCAGCAGGCTCCAGGATTAGATTTACAAGAGTTTCTAAACTTAGATCCTTAAACAAAACCAGGATTCCTTAATAAGTCAAAATCTAAGATAGTTTTTAAATGTAGCTGTTGCCTCCATCCCAGTTTCCTAATCACACTTGTGTTCCAGAAACATAACATGCATATTGTCCAAAGCATTTGCTGTACTCAGTCTTGAAACCCAGACTTGTCTGTTAGGAAGCAATGGCCCCACTGCAGACACCGGTAAAGTATCTCTACACAATGCATCTCAAACAGAAAAAACAAGGTGCCTAGACTTGTCTGAGATACTGCTGGCAAGTTGCACTGTTTACTTTGTGCACGAGGAATGCCAAAAATAAAAGTTTGCTGGCATTCATCCAGTATGTATGTTCTTAGTATTTTACCATAGTCCTGAAGTCAAAGTTTAAACTGTAAAGCACAATCTGGTATCTTAGGTAGATTTTCAGCAATGTCAGACTAAACCTCCAGCTCCCTGACACCTTCATTCTATTCCTATGAACTTTTAGAACGTATAGGCTGATTCAATCCAAACTTCAGAGTAAATTCTCAAAAATTATAAAAATTCCACATTTGATAAAAGAGGTGGCTATTTAGGGAGAGGACTGGGGTCCATCCCATAACTTTTCATTCCACTGACCAATTTTTACAGAACATGTAAGTCTGTTTACCACAGCCAAAGCACAGCAAAAAATGCATTTCAACAGAAAACAGAGGAGAATTTCAAAATCACGTGCAAAGGTAGCAGAAAACCTAATTTAATTTTTTTAAATCTAAGCACAAAAATGCAAACCAGTAGGAACCTGGCCTTTATCACCTCTATGATCAGAAGAATACCTGTTTGGGAAGCCAGTGCAGGCTCAGGCCCTTCGGGCAATGTTTCACATCAGCCCTGCTCCTCTGGATTCCACCAGTTAATTGTGCTGGGAGCAGAGATGATGACCATGTCCTGTCTCAAAGTCTTTTCTGTACAGGAGTATTGTTGGTTTGTTTGTGTCTACTGCTTGCTGTATTGGTGACTGGCAGAGATCGCCTTACCAGTGGTACTTTTCCTATTTGTCAAACAGAGAGGACTCACAGAGCACCCTCCAATCCTATTAGTGCATGGGAAGTGATGTGCAGAACAATTTTTGGGTGAGAAATCTGTTTCCGTGTGTTCTCAGTCTGTTGCTACCTTAACTGTTGAGATTATGTTATTTCCAACAACCATCATAGCTATTTGGAGTCTATATAACCTGAAGAAGTAGTAAGTAGTATCCAGGCAGTTTATGTTAAATGAAACTATCTTCAGAGTAAAAAAAAAAAAGAAAAAGTGGGTTTTTCCTCAAATATCATTCTCTAGTGGAGCTTTACAAGCACTTCCCTCTCACCATTTCTTGGCATGTAGGAATTATAACATGTTACATTTTTCTCCTAGATTACTTGTTTTTGAAACAGGCAGTGACTGCAATGTGGGTATAGTGCTGGAGAACCACACAGGCTGTGGGAAAACCACACATTCCACCCCCCCACCCTCCCCCAGGGTGAAAGTAACACAAGTGAAAATGCTGTTCCCAACCAGTTTATCTCCAGTATAACTTGATGAGACAAGCTCCAGAAAGGAAGATAATTTAGTCTGTTCCAGTCCATTCTCTCTCTCTGCTGAGGTTACCAGTATTCCCCTCAATTCAGGACAAAAATGGCAATAATGTCACTTATGAAAGAAGAGAAAATGGGTTACAGCCATCAGCCTACTCTGTAAAGTTCATAGAAAAGACAATTAACGGCTGTGTCAAGTGCATTAGCCTTGACTGCAGCAGCATAAACATTAGATTACAGCATTCTCAGTTATGGGACTCTCTAGTTTAAAATGTAGAGTTGCTACTAAAACACAGCAAAAGAGTTAGTGGCAAGTCATTGACACAAAACCTTCCCACATCTCCAAAAGGAATAACATTCTGCCCCAGTTTTCCCATGGTATGGTTTATATCAATGGACTTGACTGAAAAAGATGACACAGATCCTCTCTTGGTGCATGTTTCAGTTGAAAGCATGTGGAAAAAAAAATCTTTCCTGTTTACCATGTGAATGTCTGCTACAGCATTTCCCATAGCATCAGTATTCCTGGGGAAGAGAAATATTCATGTCAAAAGTGTTTCATCAGATGAAAGATACTAAACAGAAATGGAAGGTCAAGCAAATTCTGTTTTACTGCCACTGTAAGTTAGAAGCAAAAAGAGCAAGATACACAAGTGGCTTCATCTATGACACAGTCTATGCAGGATCAACTAAATTCAGGAAATTAGTAAAAGGTCTTGTAAATGAAAAACTATCTTGACCCAGCCCTGTAGTCCTTTCTTCCATTTCCTAAACAGTTCCATAATACAGCTTCAGCTTCAAAAGAGAAACACCAGGATCCTCAAATATATTAGTTTCATCTATGCCAACTCTGCATAAAGACACCATCTCAAGCACTTCAGAAAGCTCTTCTGCATGATAAGCATGACATGGCACTTCTGTGAAGCAGAGAGTGATTCTGCATGAGGGCTTTACACAGTTTAGGGCAAAACTTACCATGCAGGAAGGCTGAGGAACTAAGACTTCAGATCAGCCTCCTTACTTTAGGCTAGCCAGTGGGTGAGAGAAGCTTACCCCATATGCAAAGCCCATCTTTTGTTTTAGTTCTGCCCTCACCTTACTCTCACATGGCACAGTGTTTATTTAATCACAGGCTTTTCAAGTATGTAATACTTCATGAAAGAGCAAAAAGAAACCAAGGCCTCCTTTGTGAATTCCAGCCCATTAACCCTGTCTTTGGTACACATTTTGTCTTCTGTGTTTTACATAAATCTTGGAAACATAGCCTTGTAGAATAGCTTTACACTTTTAATTCTCAGTCACTAGGAATTAATTCAGACCACAGAAATTAAGAGGGTAGAAGAGGCTGTAGAGATGACAGTCTGTTCTACTTACGTAGTACTTAAAGGTGAAAAAAAAAAAAAAAAAAAGGAACTGCTCTACCAGAAAAGAAAATTCAGAGCACAAAAAGAGCAGAAAATAAAAAAGCAAAAAAAAGAGGGACTTGCCAGCCCTATCAGCAAATTCTATTTAATGATTTCAAGGAATTGATTTAGACGCTTTCATGCAGCAACTACACAGGTCTGTCATAGGATGTTAGTGCTCCTGCGTGAAGCTTTCTTTTAAGCCTGCAGTACAGTATCTCTTGTTTTCCTGATGCTGGTGGTCTTGAGGTCTCGGGATTCACATGGCTTATGGTGAAGGACAGAAAAAATCTTCAACTGATGTTCACCAGCTAGAATGGCAACCATTTCTAAACAGTCAGCTGTCTCTGGTATGTTAGCATTGCAAAGGTTTAGACAAACAATGAAAACTGCTGTCTTGTACCTTCAGGAAGCAAAATTATATTAGCAGGCCACCTAGGTTGGCTCAAAGTCCCAGGTCATGTATAAATTCTTTAGGTTCTCTTGATGGACCAGAGTCTTAGTTCACTAATGCTTCTGATATATCCCCAGTAAAAGATAGCTAGCTCTGATGGCAACTCTTCTGAAGGCAGGAGGATGGATTTCAGACAACCTTTTTCTGTATTATCCATGAAAGAATATATTCCTTTAGGACATTGCCTAAGTTTTTATGCATTATTTTACACATGGTTCAACAAAAAGCAACATGAGAAACCAGTATATATTCCTTGGAAACTTTAGTTTTACCATGCTTGTGACTCTAGGGTACCTACAACCTTTAATAGTGCTGTGACTTGGAAAACTTTGAAACTTCCAAACGAAGGTAGTATATTGCATGTGCAGCTCTGTATGAGGCTATAGCATTTTTTAATATGTTTTGTAACTAATCATGAAACCAATGAGAACTGCATGTAAGATAGACCCAGTTCCCTGGGCAGATACTGAATCCAAAATGGGAAGTTGTCTGACAACCGGGGCCGAATGAGATAGTTTAATGGATACCATACCACCCCCAGCAGCCCTGGAACAGGACCCCGCAAAATGGCTGCAGAACAGGAACTACACAGATGTGGTACCCGAACCTATTTGACTTTGGCACTCGTATAGAAGCCAGTAGAGATTTAAAAGAAAATCTGCTACAGTGTTTAATTATAGGGTTTTGATTTTTTTTAAGATTATATGTCACTGCAACAGCTCAAAAGTTGTTAAGGATGTAACTACATATTCCAGCTTGAAAGCTTGTATTGTAATTTCTTCGTCTTCCCCTCACTTCTGGAGAAAATGGAAAAGGAGGAGCTCAGCTACAGCACACCTGAGGGCATTAAACCCCTGTGATAGCTGTCCTCACCTGACAGGAAGGTGATCATCACACATATTATAAAATGACCACCTGATTGCCTCTAAATACATTTTGAATTCTGAATTGCATGTAACTAGGGATATTTCCAAACACGCATAACACACACACACACACACACCAAAAAAGAAAAAAAAAGGTAAAAAGGTGTTCAGTGGCTTAAAAAAGTTAAAAAGACCCCCAAACCATACAGCGTTTGGCAACTTACACAAGGTCATAATGAAAATTGTCACAGAACAACTTTATTCCTTCAAGTCCATAAGTAGCAACTTAACAAATGTCCATTGTCTTTCCAAATGAATGTAAATATTCTTTTCTTCAAGCTTCAGGACATTCTAATGTGTAAGAAGAAAGGCACATATTGCTAGCCTTTTTCCCATGCTAGTCACAAGAGAAACCACTTTCTTTCAGCAAGGTGGGATTTTTTCTTTTTGTAACAAGATGTTAAGTACACCTCGTTTTGAACACTTTCCACAAGTCAGCAGCAGAAAACAACTTGGACTTCAGAACCACATTCACCACTGCTAACACTGACAGTAAAATTTTCAAAGGTTTCTGACGGACACTGACTTTCATAAGTGTTTCCAAAAACTTTTTGGTCTCTTTTTTATGTTGGTTTTTTTTTTTTTTTTTTGGTTTTGTTTTTTACAAGCTGTATTTTTTCTTTTCCATATGCTTATTAATATTGTGTATTAGCAACTCATGTTGCTTCTACAAGCAGCAGAAATACAGCTAAAGGAACAGAAGTAGCTCTACAAACATCATATTTGCACCCGTATTCACAGAAAAGCAGTAATGCCAGCTGAATGTTAGCGGATGATATAGTGAAAATCATTTAGCCCTTCCAGCAATGTTACAACCCCAAAAACCAAAAACCATGGAAGAAAAGCTTTACCTGGTATAATTAATTCTTTTCACAGTTCTTGAGTCTCAGATTTCTCCTTTCTTTTAGACTCCCAAACAACAGGCCTTACGCACACATCAACTACCTGCTGAAGCATTTCTCTGTGACTCATTCTTGACCCAGAGATAAAGATCTTCATCTTCATAAGCAACTTCAACAGTACAGGTAGTTTTTCCAGAGCATTACCGAAACGCACTGAAAAAAAAACTTTTCTCCCTAACCTGAGGAAAAGATACTACAGATTAAGGGGAATTTCTCCTCAGTAGTTGCCTTCAGCAAAATAAGTATGAGAAAGTAATCTCCAACACCTGTTGAGCAGGTGAAAGCCATTGACATTTCTGTCCAGAGGACTCGGATGTTTTCAAAAAAGCCAACATTCCTCAAAACCAACAGCAATACTCTTTTCAACCCCAAATGTCAGTAAGATTCTGTTAAGGTGCTTCTACATTTATAATTTTCATTACCTGCAAGGGAATATATTCGAAGTTGATTTTTGTAAGTTTGGGATGATGTTTTTCAATAAGAAAGTTCAAGAAAGCACACCAAATGGACAGTGACCATCAATGGCAAAGCACTATGCTGTGCTACAAGAGTGAAGTCTGCACAAGCAGAAAAATATAAAAAGGTATGTGATTGACTACTATTAATTTAAGCACCTTGACCAGAAAGTCATTAATTGACTTCAGCCTTAAGATACTTGCCAACAATAAACAGGTGGAAAGGACCAAATTAATAGCATTCACAGAAACATTCCTCTTTTATTGCCCATCCCTCAAAATAATTCAGAAAGTTTTAACAAACCCTTAATGAACAAATCCTAAAAAATGCATTAAATGTCAGTCCATTTTCTGTCTCGCCACATACATTAGCTCTCAAAGTGCAATCCTTGCAGCAAACAGAGCTTGCTGGAAGGCCTGGTTACAAGAGTATGCATTAGGTAGATAAATACACAGGATTATTTTTATCTTGTTCTTTTTTTCCTGGTATTTTTTAGTTTTATTTTTAATGTGTTGTTCAGAATTTTGCTTTTATGGTTCCCTGAACCCACCTTGTACTTTCCGAGTATTGGCAGCTGTTAAAGCTCTCTATTGCTTTGGACTAGCAAAAATTTGGGTGTAATTCTTTTGCAATTCCGCATCTGAGTATCTCCATAATTCCCAAAAGGTAGCAAATAACTGCATTAGCTGCACTGACATCTGACAATGGCAAAGCAAGGATCTGGGTGGAAGTTATCTGTCAACAGTAAGATAAGGTCTCTGGCAACAGGAGGGCAAAACGAAAAGGGGATCTCTTTGCAGTTTGTGACAATGTGAACTTGCAATAGGTGATAAAAATACATTTAAAAAAAAAGTCAAAAAAGAATTATCTTATGTTGGGAAAACACACCATAAGCATTAAACTCCAAATACAGGGAAAAACAAGCACTACCTATTTAAAAGACTCCATTATGTTTTGAATAGTTTTGTGCTGTGGTTTACTTGTGGTATAAACACACATATATGCACACACATTCCCATCCCTCACTTGCATTCCCAATAATAGCAAAAATAAACATGAAAAATAATATTAAAAAACTCTGTATTCAGTAATATTCACACCAAAGTATATGTATAGATATATCCATTAAAATTATGAACATTTCTAAATATATTTTATGTATCATACATATATTTATATGTATAATTACATATCCACAGAAGTAGTCTTGCTGTGCTAGAGCCAGCAGTAAAAGCAAAAACAGGTTTCACAATAGGACACCCATATATGCATATGTACTGGCTGTTTGGTTTGTGAATTTATTTACAACTTAACTATATCATAATAAATGCTTACTGTTCTATTGTACAAACGTAATAGTAAAGGTTTAGGTTTGTTTTTAAATACAAAGACTGCAAATGAATACATGAAANATATATATATATATAAAACAAATTTTTCAGCTCACTAAATGTAGTAAAGTTGAATGTTGTTACCTTGAAGTTCTTTCTTCTTCACATAACAGCCCAACCTGAATTTTGAATATTTATGAAACTACTCTACAAATCAGTTTGATCTACCCTAGAAAGCAGTCCATTATTTTAGTTTTTTTGACAGAGTATACACCCGTATTACAATCGAGCACAGTTTTTGGTCAGAAAGCAAAATAAAAGTTATGATGCGCCTTTGCTAGACTGGGATATATAACCTAAAGTTTGAACATGAACTTCCCCATAATAGCGTGTAGAAAGCCTTTTCCACATATAGAATGAATAAATTAATTGTTCCACTTCACAGAACTGGTCCTATATCACAGTGTTTGAGGCAAATGCATTATTTCAAGAGGGTCATACTTGATTTGAGCATCTAACAATCTCTATTTTTTAACATGAAGAGTGGTTTTTGCTATTCCTACAATTTTAACATTAAATGCTCTAAATGCAGTCACAGCAAACTGATCACACTGTTCTAAGTTGCAACACACGAAAGAAATTTGTGCCACATAAAAAGATGAATTCCACTTTGCATGTCCTCTCCAATTTAATATTCTTGATCATATACTTCAGTCAAAAAAAACCCTATTGCAGTTCCCTAATGGTCACTCACAAAAAAATAATTACTTCTATGAGTTGAACCATTACAGCAGAATGCTGCATAACCATACAAAATTCACTGATTAATTATAACAATAGAGTTTCTGTCAGTGCTGTAATAAAATATGCAACATCTCAGACAAGTATCATGCTATGTCAACTATTTTTCTCACTTAGTGCATACCTTTCAGGCACCGTTTCATAATACATTAGAAATGCTCAGCTGTAGCTTCAAACAATGCTTTTACCTTTACTAGGCTTAGAGAGGCAAAGCAATTGGAGTTATCAACAAGAAAAATGCAATTCTGGGAATATAAAGTCTAACGCTTCTAGAAAAGGAAGGATCTGTTAGGATTTTTATCCATTCTTAGTGATTTTGAGCAAGATTGGTTTTAGTTGGATAAAAAATGCAAGGAGGAACAGCTTTTGGCAGTTTAAATTAATGAGTCAGATGTCTTTTTTGATTTGTGACTTCAAGTCCAGAACTTTGAACAATTAAATCTCAACTTACATTTGAGTCATGATATTCAAATGCAGCTCCGAAGTTTTAATTTTTGGTTGGTTTGACTTTGGAAGTGCCAGTATAAGTCTTTTTCTATAAAATATTTACACATATGAATCTGTAACTCTGTAAATGCTAAAGCAGACTATATTTGCTTAAAAAATACAGCTAATTTTGTTGGTCTAGATGCTAACAAAGCATAACATTTTGTTATGACCTTTCTCCTTTTACACACCAGGAAATCAAACCAAACTACAGACACTGCAGGTAAAATTTTTAATTCTAATAAGCATTATACTATAGCAAACATGTATTTTATGTAGCTTGGATAGTTCTGCATTAGAAACAGTAGCTGATTCACTTGAGACATTAATAGAACAACTGATTGCCAATTTGACAAATTTGCCAGGGAAACAGCCCCTCTATCAGTACTTATAAACTTCAAAACAAAATCATGCATGATACTGTCAAATATTTTGAATGTAAGAAACAGAACTAGTGAAGTTATCTTTACTGCCAATGAATAAAAGATGAATGAAAAGCTTTCCATACACACAGACACAGTGTGATAAGGAATACTTTTGCAATGCTTTTAAGATCAGCAATTTTAAATGGAGAGAAAAAAAAAGGGAGAATAACAGCAAATACACTTCACCTATGAATGAAAACATTCCATCCATTTGCTGGGGTATCTGAATTTCAATGAGTATTTTTGTAGTCACCATAGATCTAGATAATTCCCACGTAAATTAGGAACACTGGATTGTGACTCAAGGACTTAGTGGATGAAAGGTTGCTTCTGTATGATTTATCTGAAACAGAACAGCTAAGGAGTAAAGCAGAGGACACAGCATGACATATTATTCATTCATATTCATATTGTTTCCTGCCTTTCTTTTAATTTTAATTCCAGAACAGTTTGCTGTGATTAACAATGAATTTCTGCACTTAGAATTAGTAAAGCAAACTGAAAAAAATCATGGGGCTGTTGCTAGGTAACCTGCATCCCACAAATAAGATAACTTCATATTTAATTCTCAACCTGTGGGATCTCTGTACAGCAAAGGCTTAGGTGCATTTATACATTATGCGATTACAGATCACATACTGTACACATATACAGATACTGACATGTGCTCGACCATAACAGAAGGCAAAACTCAAGAGTCCAAGTTGTTCACACAAAACCCATAAGATGGCGTGTCTGTTAGAGTAATAGACCCCAAAAGACATGGGATGGAAAAAGAGAACCTGTGGTCTGTCTTTAAGTCACTACTAGTACTTTTTGCAGTTACACAATGGCCATGTTATCATGGAGCCACTACGAGTGTGTATTAGCTGTGAAAACGCATATAATATAGTATAGGCTGTATGTGAAAGGTATGCAAAGACTGTGTGGATCACTATGAAGATTTTTTTCTCATTATTTTTAAGAAAATGACAAAGGCAAATTAAGTGTTTTTGAAACATACTCTGTACAATTGCACTAAATTTAGAAGAGTGGCATTAAATGTAAGGTCTTAAAGACTGTGCCTAAGTTTGTAAGGCTGAAGCCTAAGTCAGCACAGAACTGTAAACACACTGTTTTAGAGTACTTTTCTTCGGTGAGCTATTCTTTCACTAAGAAAGGCAGTTCTAAACCTAGGACTTTTGCTGAACTAGGGGAAAAAACAACAGACAAATGCAGACGTTTCCTAATTTCACTCATCTTGGGATGGGGGCAAAAAAGCAGTAGAAGACATGCAGTGTTACTGTGCAACACAAAATCTAGTCAATACAAACACATTTTTGATTTATTGTGATGGTATCACAATCCCTCTTATCAGACCTGACTTTTCTGACAAGGCTTTTTTCACCAGCAGATAGCATACTTCAGGTATGTCTCTAATACCTTTTAAAATATAAATCAGCAGGTAGAAATAAAAATGATGACTTTACTAAATTGTGAGCTAGGCAAGGAAATCTTTGCTGTCACATTTAAATTTTAATCTGATAGTTCTGTCTCTATGGATACAAAAACTCCAACCTGAAACTCCCTCTCATATTGGAGATAATTATCTAGTACTTCCAGTGTTTTAAGGGAGGACCTGTCTAAGTTTATAAATCATCGTGAATAACAAAGCACCATCACTAGTTCTATCAATGTTTCCCTTGTGAGTGACAGACAATTTGCATCATGATGCTTAATGAAGTACTTTAAAACTTTAACCTGAATGTTGGTCTTCCTTTAGTTTGCAGCAAGAGAATTCACTGTAACCTAAGCATAAATTATAGTCTCCAAGGATTCTGCTGGAGTTCAAACTGATTACAAGTAGATCACACATAAACATTCACAATAGCAATGGGTATATTGTTCTATTTATAGCCAAGAACTCCCAAGTGACACTGGTGTTAAAGCCAGCCACAGTACGGTATAATAAAAGTACCATGAAACCCTTACTATAAAGATACAATTTAGAAGTACCCCCTAAGATTCCCCTGACCCCTCCCACCCCCCATCAGTTTTAAATTAAGGCCTCAGCAATGCAGCCTATGAGATAAGGCCAGTCTTTTATATTCACAATTCATAAGTTATCTTTTGATAGTTGACTCCAAAACATCTGGGTTGTCATTTTCCCTGTTTACTTTGTGTCATGGGTGTATGTCAGGAGATTGGCTGCCAGAGTCATTTAGCTGAGGTAACTCCACGGGTGTTACCTTCCTAGGCAGGTCTACTTCTTAGTTAGCATTTTGTAGCTTTTCTTTTTCCTTTTTTTTTTCTTTCCCCCCCAAATAAAAATAAAAATTAAAAAAACCAACCAAAAAAAAAAAAAAACAAAAAAAAACAAAAAAATCAATCCCCAAAACAAGGGGTGCTTTTCAGGTTAAAGCAATCTGTTGCTGCTGTTCAGTCATCGATCTTCACAGGAAGAGAATCTGAGGTCCCAGGAGCAAGGGACTGGGAGGAAATCCATATAGAGGCTTCCTCACCTCTTGTTACTTTCTCCCATTGGTTGAGATTGTCCCTGGAGATGCAAAAAAAGTCAAAGGTAAAGCACCGTTCATAAGTTTACCGGGATTTCCTTCTTCCTAACAATACTGTCTGCTGTACTATACTGTGAGATTTATATTTGTGGTATTTGCATGTCATCAAGCTTTTATCATCTTTGTATTACTTCATTTTATTATCCCATTTTGTAATTCTGTCCTGACTCATATCCATGTTGACTACATACAAGCCTACGGCACATCTTCACCAGGGCAAGCTCTGAAACTAGAGGCTACCACCTGCTTCCATTATAAATTTACAGCCCTCCTGGCTGCGGGAAAACCCAGCTGTGACTCAGGAGAGACCTATCTGCAGAGATTCTGTAACAGCAGTCTGGAGACAAGCAGCCTTGCACACTTTGGACTTCAGGGATTTTACCACAGCATACTTCAGCCCTTTTCAAAACCAGCAGAGAGCTCAGACTTTTGCCAGGAAGCTTCCCTCACTGGAAACCACAGAAGAAAATTAAGCTTTCTGAAGCTGCCTCACAGTGTATAAAATGTTGCACGCCAACATCACAGTACCAACTTTCAACTACCAATGTGGTGATCATAATATCAATCTACTACATTTAAAGGGTAGCTTTTCCTCAAGACATAAATTTCTTTTAGTGTCTCACAGCCTGGCCAACATTCAAGTTCAAATTTTGGTTCGTAAGGCATAAAATTATGAGAAATTAAGCTGATAATGTTCTGAAGGGGGTACAGACCCATATCTTTTTTGCTGTGTAACAGAACCACTCCAGTGACTGGGAAGACTGTGTTGATGATATGTAATAATGAATCATATTTGCAAGCTATGGCCAAATCTCAGCATTCAGTCTTCAAACACAGAGACAATGACAGCGAACACAACTGCTTGAATTTCATGCTGTCAGACACCTAGTTACTAAAACAACAACTCTTAGATGCCTTCTCTAAACAAACAAGATGACAAAAGTACAAAAATGTCTTGCATGATATGATGCTATGATATTACATCGGACCTTATGTGACAGAGCTCTTCTGATTTTCATGTCACAGCTTTGCCAAAACATCTGCTAAAACAGCAGATAATGAGCTGAAAGCACAGGGTACGTGTAAGAAGAGAAAATGTTGCATTTTGTGGAGGTGGTGGAAGGCAGGATGTGATGGAGTCTTCCAAAGAAAGCTGGTGCTCTCTAGGATGGACACCTACACCATTTTCTGCAGGCAGATAGAAACCTGCTCTGCCAGTGCTCCAGGCCAACTGGAAGTCATGAAGCCAGCATTAATATGACATTGTACCTCAGCTAATGCAATTGGGCTCTAAGGATCAGAAACAGTGAACCATCACTATTTCTAGGTCTCTTTCCTGAAGCTGAAAAAGTAATGAGAATTTTAGCCAAAATATTTTTACATTATATAAATTCCAGTAAGAATTGAGAGACCCAAAAGCACAAACAAAATAGTTTTACATTATTTGGTCTGAAATGAAGGGAAAAACCAAATCACTTCATCCTCAAAATAAATACACTACCATATATTTGCCAGCTTGTTAGGCCTAGTGAGTGTATGGGCTATAAAACATACATAAGACTTATTCTGAATACTATAATGCAGGTGGCTATCAGTTTTGATCTACACAGAATGACAAGAGAGTATTTAAAAAGTGGAATAAATTACTGGACCAGAAAACCTCCTAGACTGTTAGTTGCTGCCTTACCTCAGGAATATCAGTGTCTGATACATTTTGTTTTATTTTTAAATTTTTAATTTTTAACTTTTTTTGTCTTTAAGCTCCCAATTAAGCCCTGGCTCCTGGTGACTGGAATAAGTGCTCAGAGGTTACCAAAATAAACACCTTGATGTTAACATGCTGCCTTGGCTGCTTTTCCTGCTATTATTTGCAGATGGTGTCTGCAGCAGGATGCAGGAGCTTAAATTTTGTTTTCCGAGAATGAGCATTGATGGTGAAGGGGTGATGTCATAATTTATTCAGTCAGCAACTGAAGAAGTACCAAACAACAATGAGGCTGTATTTCTCTTGTCACACTGGATAAGAGTTACCCATCAAAAATAAAGGAGAAAAAAGAGTAGTGAAAAATCAGCTATTCGAAATGCTCTGGAGTATTCTAAATCTGGCAATAAAATCCTTTTTTTTTTTTCTGATTAGGGAGTTGAAGTTAGATTTGTATTCTGATCTTCTGCTTTGCATCTCCAAGTCTGAACTCTCAAACTTCCTCTTCATTCTCTTCAAAGACAAAGCAGAAGGTAATTTAAAGGCTAAGATAAAACTATCAAACTGCTCTTCAGAAAAATTTATGCCTGGGTGTGGATTTTCAGGAAGCTCTTTAGTCTTACAGAGATCCTAAACCACATCCTCACATCTATGCTCCAGTTCTGTATCAACACAATCTAAATTAAAGAATACACCACAGCAAGACAGGGAGCTGTGTTTGTACAGAACTCTGCCCAGCATGGCTACTGTGTCAGCATAGCTTTCAGAAGTATCAGTATTACAATTTGAATTGCAAACAATAAACATAATTTCTACAACAGAAAAAGTTGGTATCGTCTCTGCCAGGAGTTTGAATGCTTTTACTTCAGACATGACACCTTCTACAGAGAAACCCACTCCTGAAAAGATGTTCATGCTTGATCTTCAGAATTATGGAGACTCTTTCATCGATCTTTCATGCTTATGCGGGTATTTGTTAGTCACAATTCAACTTTAAGTCTCCTTATCTGAGTACTAAAAGATAGACCATCAAGTAATACAGGCCACTTTTGCAAATAAGCCTCATTTGGATACCCATGTGGCCAAAACTCAAAAGATCTGTGTCTTCCCAGAACACTGCTCCTGGAAAAGATGCTGTGCAGTCTTAAGCACTCAACCTAGCTTCTCTAAACTTTGGGTTCCATTAAGTGGAATAACGACGCTAACTTCAATCCATAGGTACTGACAATGCAAATTGTTCTACAGTAAATACAAACCCATTTTTAAGATATTCCATTTGATTATACTGGTAAGAGAACTTTCCTGACATCCAGTTTTAAGGTTACTTTTTTAATCATACAGCCTCTGCAAGACCTTTGCATGTTAAAAGCATATAGATAATGATTTGGGGAGTAAAGGAAGATCAAAATGTTCTTTTTTTGAACATTTAGATGGCAAGTATTCTTTACTTGCTAAATTAATGAGCTCTGCTTAAAAAGAAACATGCTATGGAGACAGTTACATATTTAGATCAAGTCTTTACTGTGAGGGTGGTGAGGCATTGGAACAAGTTGCCTAGACAATTTGTAGATGCCCCATCCCTGGAAGTGTTCAAGGACAGGTTTGACAGGGCTTTGAGCCCTGGCCTAATGGAAGGTGTTCACACCCATGATGAGGGTATTAAACTAGGTGATGTTTAAGGTCCCTTCCAACCCAAACTATTCTGTGATTCTGATACTTTTGGATAAACTAAATACATTATGTCAGGTTAGTCTCACTCTGCTAAGATCTCAAAACATTCTTTCAGCTCTTTCATAAAGAAAAAGCTTCTCTTAATTGCTAGTGTCTAATCCTCCTGAATATTCCTTCCACATCCATCTAACTGTTGCATAGCCATGCCCAGCAGAGGCAGATGACTATTAGAGATGGCACCTAGACAATCACTGTTTTTCATAAGATAGTCCTCTGTACCACTGATACACATCTACATATTTTTCTCATAGCTATATGAAAGAGTGGGCGCGAATGAAATGATTTTACTAGCTACAACATTAAATTTCAATGTATTTGTTTGTTACTTAATACAAATAATTTAGTCCACAAGATCAGGAAAGTGACAGAGCTCTGCCATACAGAACAAAGAAAAAGTTCCATGTAAGCTTGAATTTAAGAACCATGACAGAAAAAAACCCCAACAAAACATTAAATATGAGAGAGGTACTAGCAAGAGCATAGAAAAATAGGCCTCTTCCCACTGGATGTGACTAAAGATTGCTGGCTTTATGAAACAACTGTTTTTCTTTAGAAAATACTGATTAACACGAAACTGGAACATTTTTATGAAGTATACACTGGTTTGAACAGAAGTTTTTTCAGGAAAGATTGCTAAAGTCCAGAATATAATTATTGGACAGAACAACCTACAAAACAATCCTTCATCATTCCAGGGGAGAAGCAACCAATGGGTTAAAGCACTCCTGCCTCTCTTCCAGAAGAACCCAACCTGATTCATAGGAAAAAGTTACATGTGAGACTCCCTCATCCCAGTGTTACCACTCTTATGCTGCCAATTACCAAATAATTTATGGATATTTCTTTTTCTGCTTTTTAATAAAAATTATCTGGCATGAAGCAAACTCACATGCTAAACCCACATTTATTTTTTTTTAATGAACCAGAATTCTAGACAATTTTTGTCGTGAGAATCATGTTGAAGTAAAAATGGACACTTAGGGAAATTGTACTTCACCAGACTAGGTGGCGATGCATGAATACTGAACTGTTTCTCTCTAAATGCTTTTGACATCCAACAGATTTTAATCAGATGTGTCTGTAGATCTGCGTTGGATAGTCCCAGACATGGGTTACCGCCGCTGGGTTTCTGCATAGATTAATGGGAGATGTGTATCTCTGCTTATCTGCATGCAAATTCTAAAATTAAAGGTCTGTATTTCCAGACAAACTTGCAAAACATTCTTGCTCTTTCTTTGACCATGTTATGCACATTTACTCACCTGCATGCTCGGAGTAGTGGCCCAGTTGGAGGAAAGATCTGTGCAAGTGTGGTGTAACATGGGATGGCTACAGCATTGTAGAACCCAATCTATGAAATACAAGAATAAAAAAAAATAAAGTTAAATGTTACCAAACTACAACACTGGAAGTTAATAGCCAGCTAGCTCAAAGCTGTTGACTATTTACCTAATTGCTAATTATATTAGTTATTCACACTTCTGCATCTCCTCTTCTTATCCAAATACTTTAAAATAGGCAGCAACAGTGAAATATCTGGTAATTACAAGTTGCTTACATGCCTTTCTTTTAAGACTGGCATTTCTGCTTCAGGCAGAGTTTTCTACAGAACCTTTTATTATTCAATGGATTCGTATTATTTGCTCAGGATCCATCTAGCTGTTTGATGTCACTAGTGCTAGAAAGTAGGTGGAGATGGCAGACACATTTCTGCAAACATTATTCATGTGATGATTTTAATTTTTAAAAAAAGGAAGGTTGTGCAGCATTGCCAAAATGCGGTCAATTCTCGATTGTTCTGATGTCTTCCAGGGCATGCATTGTGTAGCTCAATTTATTTAAGATGCTGCGGGCTTTGCACTTCTAAAAGGTGTGCACTCTGATCAATAATTGGTTTGCAGTTTCTTCTCATGTATGCAGTTCCGTGATACAGTTTTACCACAATCTTATTTAAAGAACACCAAATTAGCACCTTTTAAATGATACCTGATTCATACAGGCTTAGGGGCCTATGACAGCTACAATGCCACAGCTGAATTGTCATGACAAGAAGGAATTTTTAGAAAATGCTACTTACATATTAGCAAGGATGACAGGTTACATTCAGATTCATCATAACAACACTCACTTATCCCAAACTCTTATGATAGTTACAGTATTGCACTATGATCCCTTTTTTTTTGGGGCAGAATTTTTTAATGCCTTTTAGTGAAATACTATGTCTTAAACTGTGACCACAGCATTTGATAATGTTTCTTTTTAATAGTTCAGACATTGGCCCTTACGCAAGAATCAAAGAGCAACTCTAGTCTTCATCCCCATCAATACAAAGATTCCTCCCATACTACGTAACCAAGTCCTCTCTGTACTTACTACCATACAAAAATAAGATACGTTTTCTGATCTGTGAACCCAACAATCTGAGCTGAAGTATGTAGGATGTAACCAACATAAAGAAACAGAAGCTGGTGAGAAGAAAAGGCTGCATAGAGCTGGAATGTGTGCTCATCCACACTACCACTCCTAGGGCATTTTTTTCTTCCTGTTTTTTTGTTTGTTTGTTTTTTCTTTTTTCTTGTTTGCTTGGTTTTGAGGGGGACTATTTTATTCCACTGGAAAAGACAGATTATCCAACAGGTATCAAAAATTAAAATAGGACATTGGATATGGTCACATTGTAAAACTTCTGGCTCAATGAGAAGTGTGCTGCCCTTGCAAAGCATAAAAGATTTCCACCAAACTAATTTCATCTGCAATATATTCTGAACAACTCTCTCTTTGAAAACCTGATATTTAGAATAAAACATGGCCTTTAAGGTCATGGGAGCTTTTGAGTAAACTGCACATCAATCAATGAGGAGAAACCCTAAAAGGCTCAATGGATTTAGATTTTGAAAAAAGACAATGTAACTAAACATATTCTTTTGCAAGAGTTTCCACTTCTGACCAGACCAAATTCACACAAATCCCTTTTGTAAAACATTTAGATTGTCTGAATAAAGTAATCCAGATTGATTTTTACGTTGCTCTGACTTAACAGAAAGTCTAGAGTTTGCTCACTGCAAAAACAGCATTGTATGCATATCCTAAGATACATAAGCAAGAGGAATGAGAAAATATCTTTTGTTTCTGAAATAAATTATCTCTGTCTCTCCAACTGCGCATCCTAAACATCTTTCTAGTTTTAAGAGCTGAATTCTTAATGTTCTGACTAAAGTAAGAAATCACCCTCACTATTTTAATCCTTGCTATGCAAGAGCAAACTTTGATTTTTAACATGAAAATTGTGTTTCTGGGATAAACTTTGAATGGCTCAAGTACATTCCTTTGCTGTCCCTCCATTACTCAGGTTGGCTTAACTTGCTTATTAAAAGGGCTTTCAGGTCACTGCATAGTTTTGTCCTTTCTGTTTTCTTCACAGGTTCTCAAAGAGAAGCAGGAAGGAAGGTGAACAGATCCTTGCTGACTTGAGAACAAATCCTCAGTGCAGCCTTCACAATAAGAAGACACCAAACTCAGAGTCCTTAAATGAGTTGTGCTGCAAAGGATGTAAAGCACAACTGATCCAGGTACCCAAGTGAGAGGAAGAGCTAAGTACAAGCTATTTTTATCAAACTTGAGTATTTGAGACAGAAATAGTTATTTTCAGAGATTACATGCTTATGCAAATCCTCATTTTCTAAACACCACTGTCATTTACATATGTTAATGCTTCAGTAAAAATCCACATATAAATACTCAGGTGGATAAAAGTTTATTAAATTCCTCAGTCTCTACATAAATATAGGAAGGGCTGCTTTCACAGAATCATACATGTCCTAAATCTCACATATTGCTGTAATACTGTAAGGTACAGCAACTACAACTATACTACTGAAGCTGGCTTTTAACATCCTGTTTAGTTCAATATTTTACTGTTATACTATTATGAAGCATGAAACAGAGCACAAAGTAAAAGAGAACATGTTGAAGACAGAATCTGAACAATACTTGCTACAGTTTAAAAGAGTCTAAAAGCTTGTTTCCTAGATCTTTCACCCCATTTACAATTCTTACACAAATGCCAAGATAACTATATACTGTAATACTGTGTACTTTTCAAGATGTTCAAAGAGAAATAAATTAGTGTGTGAAAAAAAACAAATGCAGAAAAATGGTTCTTCTCTTTTTAAGCTTNGTTCATAAAATGCTTTCTGAATGCTAACAACTGACATAGCATCAGAGGCCACTGAAATAAAAATACCTTTTTTTTTTTACAGACATACATATATAAATAATGAAAATTTATGTATAGACAATGAACAATTTAATTTGTTTTTCTCCACACAGATAATCAAAACACAAACTACTTTTTTTTTGTTTAGCTAAAGAGTTATTTCAAAGATCTTTTTTCCCCTTAAATTCATGTTTACAAAATACCAATTTTCCCTGCAGAAAGCATAAAACCCAGTCATTTCTGCACATTCGTGCACATGAAAATCAGTACCAAAGACTTTGAAAATCAGACAATTGAAGCTCTTAGAAATGCACCCCTTATTGCTTATCCCCAAGAAACTCTTCACATCAAAAAGCAGTGACTGTAGTTATCCACATAACGAATGAAGAAGTATTTGTCTAAACTTGCAAACACTCTGAAATGTAAACATGAATATTTTAACCAAGAACAGGGGATAAGGTTTATTTTATACTCAGGATAAAACAGCAAAATCTTTTAGCTAAGGGCTGAGGAACCATTTACTAAGATAAAAAAGTGTTGTTGACATTTATCAGAATTGTAGGTGATTGTAGTACAAAGAAGGGGAAAAGTGACAACAGCGAAGAACACGTCATTTAGGTAAAAATTTGAATACAAGTTTTTCACTGCTACTTAAAAAATTAACAGTTTTGCATACAGAACATAGAATTCAGCAGTCTACATACCCTAATTTCAAATGCAATATTTACTAATATAAGAAATGTTTTTTCCATACATGCTTTATTAACAGTACACTACATCTATAGATACATACTATAACATGTACTATTTTACTGAAAGAGTTCATACCTGACCCTGAGGGACTTCATCTTTCTTGTCTCTGTCCATCATAGGAATAGGCTGAATTCCCGTTTTCTTCATTTCATCACCCTGGAGAAAGCCAAGAGAGAGATTAAGAAGACAAAAATCAAAACTAATGAGACCTGAATTAATTTCCGTCTTCTATTCTTTGTCAATCTAAAAATTCTGAAGTTCAAATAATGTGTGGTATGGCTCTGAGGCAATTTCAGAAAAATGCTGAAGGAGAGGTTCATTTTATACACTCACCTAAATGAAAATATAAATTGCAGATCTGAAAACGAAGTTTTTAAGTCAAAATACACATAATAAAATAAACATTCCTTGTTTTCAAGTATGTCTCCATAACAAAAAGCAACTTGAAGAATAACGTCAAAGAAATCATCCTATTCTGTTCTATTTGAAGTCAGTCTCTTCTTTCAACACATTGCCTGTTTAAAGCACCATAATACAATGACCAGTATCACTTATTAACTATGATCCTGTTCAATTAAACAACAGGAGTTGTAATCAGGCAGCTATTTTTTAATTGATGTCTTTTGTATTTTGTGATATCATGTATTTCTTTCACTAGGTACAGGTAGTTGAGAGAGTCTCAAATCATGTTATTCGCTGTTAGACATTTTACTGTTGAAAAAAACAAAAGGAAAGGCCTCCTTCTTCAGCTGAGGGAAAAAAAATATGCTGGTACCAATTATATGCACAGAAAAATCAGTGGGTTGTTATTTAGGAACTGTAAGCAAGTATTGCTTTCATATGCACTCAGTAAATAATATTTCTTTTTTTTCCATTTGGTTGAAGTACTGCAACTGACTGATTCAAGACTGTCTGTGGCTACCACAGTCTCCATGATACAAATGTTAACACTAAACCATATAGCATCATATGATCTTAAGGAATTTGATTAACATAATATTAAGTGCCTGAGAAAGGCTTGAATTCAGAGGTTTGAGGAAACTGTCCAGCCTCTGACTGATTGTACTGAACAAGTCTCACGTTTATGTTCACCATTTCACCTTAAAATAAAAAGGTATCACAGAATGGTTTGAGTTGGGATCATCCAATCCATCCCACAGGATCAGCTAGAGCAGGTGATCCAGGACTGTGTCCAGTCATATTTTGAATACCCCCAATGATGGAGACTCCATAACCTCTCTGGGAAGCCTGTGCCACTGGCTAATGACCCTCACAGTGAAAAAGTATTCTGCTTAGATGGAGCACATGCACTAGAAACATAAGGTTTTTCTTATGTTCAGGCTGAGAACATACATAGGATACCTTGTTATAAAAATTACTGCTTTTATTCTCATAGTTATGATCATGATCAGAACGTTAAAGTTAAATTTCAACCCAAGAAGTTTGTAACATACCTGCAGTACAGCTATAATAAGTGGCTTATAAGTCTCTTAAAAAAGTGCTGCAGAAAGGGTTTAACAACTGCCTCGTGTGTAATACCTAACAAAAAAACACTCCACAGCAGACGTATTTATACAAGATTGTAATCCTATATAATCGATGAGCAACATATTATTTTGCTAGAATTATATCACTCTGGGAAAGTTTCATGCTGAGTGATACCAAAGCAGAACTTAGCTGAAGATACCAGCTATAGTGGACTTCATTCAGTGAAAGAAAAGATCAGCGTGACATACCAAAAAATTGCTGCAATCTCTTCTAGAGTTACACAAAGAAGCAGTATTACAAAAATACTGATTACATCACTCAAAATATTAAGATTATGATCTCAGGTAGTAATTACAAAGAGTAGTCTATTCTACTCTTAGTACTGTAATAGTCTATCCTACTTGTAACAAGTAACATAACCATTCAATCTAGTTAAATATACTTTTCTAGAAGTAACCTTTTCCCAACTAAGTTACAATTTATGCAGTGAAACACCACCTCATCTTCCTATACCTGTGGCTGGATCTGTCAGCCATCCTGACTGGATTGCAATTTATCCAATTTCTGCTATGTCTCAATTAACCTCCTCTTAAAAGAGGATTCAGTAAAACATCAATTACAGAATTCAATTTCTGTGAATAAATTCTAATTTACATTTGCTCCATGAAATAGCAATATATCAAGGTCCACCTCGATTAACTCATCCTTAGACTACAAAAAAAGTTAACGTCTGGACAGGCTCAATTATGTCTGTAATTCCATCTTTACTATTGTTGAGTAGGAAACATCAGTTTGATTCTTCCTTCTCGACTGAGTTCACAAGATTTGCATTGAAAAGTCTTCTTACTTGTAAGCAAAAAATTGAGTATGCAATCATTACACCTTATACCTCCATTATATCACTCATAGGGACACTCACTTCCCAGTGCTGATATTTCAGAAAGTGAGTACTGAACTAGATCTTTGAGCTTATACAGTCAGCATTTTTTAAATATTTTGTTGTAGTCTGAGCTGTTTATAATTAAGAGCAAGAACATGTGAATACTAAAAACACCCACAAGCCACGCACATCTGGAATTTCATAATGAACGTGCAACAGGCAGGATAACAATCTCCACTCTATATGCATGCTACATCAACTCCATGGGCCTGATTTCTATTTTATGCCTGTGTAAAACAGAAATAAGCCCACTGAATACTGCAAACTTCCACAGGACATAAAACAGAAGAGAACAACACTTTATCCTACACACATGCAATAGCAGTTCTCAAAATACAACATATTTTCTAAAGTTACATAACTCAGCTCTATGCAACTGCCTCAGAATTTATTCCTTATCTCTAAAGTAGTCACTTCCACTTTAAAAATGAAACAATTAGAACATTTACTCCTCAGCATAAGACATGTGAGAGATTGCATCTTTATTTATGAACGTGATTATATTAGTATACCTCAATGCCTTGTTTCAATTCTCAGTACATCTTGTCTATGGAGTAACTTTCAGCATATTAAAAATTCAGCTCTCTCTGAGACTCAGTTGTTGAATTGGCTCACAAAGAAGATTCATATGATTGGATCAGAAAAATTTTCATGTTTGTCATATTTGTTTTAGCATTTCCTGGACTCAAACTACAGCTTTATAAGTATATTTCCAGGCAGCTGACCTGGAAGCTGATTTAATATTTTGCATTTCTAGAATACAAATATATCCTTCATAAAACTACAGTTAGTGACTCAAAAAACTTTCCAGAATTTCCTCTATGGTCTGTTGCTTGGTCACTTTAGGTTAGGACATACTTTTTACATTTTGTTTAACAGACAGAAAAAAATGCTGCCTGAAAATTAAATGGCTGACTCAGCTCTTTAAATAGCTTCAGAGTAAACAACAAACACATGCATGCACCACTGAGCTCTTGTTAAAACAAGCACACCAAATGATTGATTGAAAACTACTTACGGTTGGTTTTCTTCCTTCCTGGATGCTTCTATTTTTAAAGAGAGTAGAGAAAAGAAATGCACATACCTCAGCCCAGAACTCCGCATATATGTCATTGGCCGTCAGTCTGGTAACTGGCCACAATTTTGTTACAGAACACAAATCACAAGCCGTCATCATCAGACCAATCACTCTGTCTCTAAAATAAAATAACATTGAATTGTAAGTTAGGTAAAGAATTAATGACCACTTTGCAAAGCTTTTATTTGTGCTTCCTCAGTTCAATCAGCAGTAATGTCTACATATTACAAATTTTCTCCCACTTAGCTTGTTTCTTCCTCACTTGTTTATGATCCATTGGCAAGGCATCGCACAAATTGCATACTATATTCCCTGTTGTACTCCCTACATTGTTTGCAATGAGAGTTCATTGGCCATCCTCTACACAATCACATGCACAGTCACGTACACAGAACGCCTGCCTGTTAAAACACTCACATGGCCCTCTCTGATTTTCTGAAAATACAGCATAAGTCTATAAAAAGAAAGATGGCATATCCTGTTGCTGCATTTCTTTCTGTTCTTTAAAGAGGAAAACATGCTCCACATGAAAGGAAAAAACAGTTCTGAGTCTATCTCGAGGCACTCTCATTGCTTTGTTGGAATGAATTTGAACCTTCATAGAACAAGAATCCTATGTGTAAATCTGTCCTATACACTGAAAAATCTGTTCAGAGACTAACTGGACAAAATCAGTAGTATTAAAATCATTATTAGAATAAGACACACACACCAAAAAAAAAAAAAAAATCTAGCACTTATCTACTATCCAAACTTATGGTTTGTGAACCTAAGTTTTATAAAGCGAACTGGCAAAATAATTAATGAATTCACGTTTTCCACTCAATGGAGAAATTAACACTACCCTCAAGGACACCTGCATCCTTTTTAATAATGCCTATTCCATGTAAAAAAGCAAAGAGCTTGATAACTCGCATGCAAGTGTGATGGCAGTCATTAAAACTAATACTATGCAAATTAATATACCAGGGGAAATACACAGATATTAACAGATAAATGGCAAAGTGTAATTGCCCTGAGTTAAGAGAGAGGATTCATCAGCCACATAAGGGTCAAATTTAGCATTCCATTACATGTACAGTACCAACTACAAGTCTCAGATTACAAGCCACATTACAAACTGATGCCTATCTTGCGGCTTTGCACTGAAAATGCTCTAAGGGCAGGTAAGATTTAAAAAAATATGAACACAATAGAATATTTAATCATACCCTAAACATTTGTTATCCTATTTAAATTTTGTAAACCCTAAATTCAAGATTTCTGGTAAATTTCATTCTAAGATTTTCAGGAGCTGTTATATCTTTGTCTTTTTAAGAGGCTGAGGTTTAATAAAGTGTGCAAGTTTCAGTTCCATACTGGGAAATAAGCTTTAAAAAAACTACCTTTCCTATAGTGTAATAAAGATTTATTCAAAACTACTAGCAAAAGCCTGTAAAACTCTTCAGGAAGAAGACCTAAGAACAGAAATTCATTTTGAGAAGAAAACAGAATCATGACTCAATATTTTCCTGTATTGCTTCCGTAATTTTTCCATGCATGAGATTAATGACAGGACCTACTTTCCAGTAAAGAAGCTCTGAAGGGCTGCATGGGTGCTTTAATGAGGCCTGTTATGAGACACATCTCTCATCCAGGGTGCACTATGCTTTGCTTTTGTGGACAGTCATGTATTTATGAATATGAATATATGCACTTTCATATTTTTTAAATTTTAGAGCTATCTTAACTCACAAAGGTTGAGTTCGGACCACAATTTTTTCCCTAAAAAGCATGTTGACAGAATAATAAAAATATTGACATAAAGATAAAACAAAATAATTACTGCAGTAGGCTTTTTTCTCCCACCATCTAACTGCCTGTGCACTAAACTTTCCTCTGCAGCTGACCTATCACTGAACTGAGCATATGACACCCAAAAGCAGGGACAATGCAAACATAAAGCAATGGAAATTACTGTTACCCTATTTGGAATTTTACACACTGCTGGTTTTAGAAATCACAAATGTAAGAAAATTGCTGTTCAAAGACAATTTTTAGATTTTTTTTAAAATAAGGTTTCTCTTTCTAGAATAATACCATAGGGATCTACTACTGGTTTGCTGCCTTACCTGTGTGCTTGGTTCTTAAGGTTTAATGCTCCCGTCTGATGCAGCTCTTCAAGCTGTTTTCTATTTCCAAAATACAGGGCAAGGTCTGTGGCAATGATGGCTTTCCTGATGATCTCAAGTACTTGTTCATATTCGCTGGAGCTCAGATTGGAGAAGACATTGTGCCCTTCCAGCTATGAAAAAGTAAAAAACCAATAAAAAGCACAAGCTCTAATTCTGAGATGATTTCAGTCTTTACTTCACCAGACAGGTTACAATGGTTTTACAGGCCAATGACAAATTCTGTTGCAAATTCAAATGTTGACAGCCTGAAATTCCCATTTTTATCTTTCCTTTTTAAATAATTTAATGAAAAAAACCCATGACTAAACCACCAATTGGCTTTTGGGACTTCTCCTTTTGAAGCATAAAGGTATTTCTAGGGAAAAATGCTAGTGTTTGGTTTTGTTTTATTTTTCTCTGATTTATAAGCACTACAGACACAGCATGTCTAGACAGGGTTAGCATAGAAACTTGTGATTCAGTCCTGGTCCAGAGTATTGCATGGTCAAGTTGGTAAACTGAGTGTCTAATTCACTTGTAAGCACAATTTTGATACTGCATAACATATAACATCAGTAAAGAAAGTACAAAATAATTTTGTTTTCCTACTGTTCTTAATGAAATGTGCCTGAAATTGCTGCATTTACTGACATAGTTTTCTCTATAGAAATAATTATTTTAATGTATATGAACATTTAGGGGGAAAAGCTGCTTTGTTCAACCTCGAGTTGACTGACTTATAAACCAAAGACAATGGTTTCTATTATGGAGGTTCTGGCAATACACCATTGTCATCCCTTTTCAATTTCCTCTATGTATTATTGAGCATTTAACCGACAATATCCATGCACTGTGATTGGTCATGATGTTATACCACATTTTGAAAAGTCAACATTATTTGTTGCCTCTAAGATTTGGAAAAAACTTGTCAAAAGTCTTCCTACCATGAGAAAGCAAAGAAAAACAAGAAAAAATGAGCCAGCCATGTCAAGGTGTGCACATTTAGAAATAGAAAATATTATTAAAATATATTGAATGCAGATGTGTTTTGACATTTAATTGGCATTTGGGCTGAAGCTCATAGAATGTTCCCCTGACTTTCATCAAGCATTTACATAATTTGCTCAAAATAAATCCTCTGTGGTACAAACAGGCTTCGTTTCTCTCATCATCCGGAACGTAAACATCATTTTCCAATATTTTTACTTAGACAAGTAGATTTATTGTGAATAATGAATAGAAAATACAATCCATCTATGTCTCAATACTCTTTTGACATAGAACATGATGTTTAAAAAAAAAAAGGGTTCAAAACATTTTAATACACTATCGACACTTTGGGAGCAAGAAAGTACTTCTACTAGTTTTATGATTTATGGCTTTGGGGACACTTTCCTCCTCAGTGTTGCTGTCCAATCCATGAGAAGAGGATTTGTCCTAATTTTTCTTAATATTTAATTTATTCCAGAATCTAATCTTATGCTTTTAAAGCTGCACTCTGACAGCTTCTGTTCATACTACTAGAAAAGAACTGATTCTGTTAGAAGCTGCCAGCTATAACTGTCAATTATAAGCATGTCAATTAGGCTTTTGAATAGTACACACAAAGTACAACTCCTAAGATTTTGTTCTTTCTCTGCTGAGCTAAAGCTAGTGAATAGAATACTCTGTATTCCTAAGTATGGTGTATGCTAGAACTGCAGGGGGATGAGCAAAGCAGCTCTAATGTTTCAAGTAGTTAAAAGTACTGCAGGTTACTAACATAAAATTAAAACTCATTCAGATAAACCCTAAAGACTATGGTGGGTTGGTTGGCTTTTTTTCCCAACAGTCCAAGAATTCATAAGGGCTTTTTGATTCAAATGAAAAACAGCAAGTCCAAAAAGTTGCACTAATCTGCCTTTACTGCTCATTACCACCCATGGGCGTTCAGTAGCTGGTGTCTTGAATCCACTCTACAGCCCTAACCACTTATCCCCCTTTCCTCACTCACACTGACATCAAGACTAGGAGGTAGCAGGGAAGGAAAAGGGTTCCCTGCCTTCTTGGCAAATGGGACTTTCATTGATTACAACATTTCTGATGGAAAAATGCAAAATGATTTGGACAGGGGAGTGTCAATGACTGAGGAACATGCTCACTGTGCACAAACTTACATGAGGAATGAACACTAAACATCTAATGCCATACCACCACTGAAGGACTCAATTACACCCTCCTACATGAAGGAACATTCAGAGATAAAGATTCCATTCTGTGATTAAATGTATATGATACCTAAAACCATAATCACAAGATGTGCTTCTCAATACAATAGAGAATATGTTTTTTCCTAAAAGGTGATTAGGTACTTAAGAAAATAAATATCTTCCCCCTGAAAGACCAGACAAAAAAAGAAGTTAACAAGGAATTAGTGGCACAGTAGCATGGTAAGGCTGTGCATTGAGTGTGTGCATGGTTAACTAAAACCAGTGAGCACAAGTATTTTATGGACTGGCAGTGGTTTCATGGGTGAGAGTTCTCACTCTTGTAACTTAGCATTAAAAAAGGTTTCACTGACGACAAAATATCTGAGTGTCAGTAGCACAATTGAATTTCCCAAAATGTGTCTGCATGCTTTCTTGTAGTTTTGTCTTAATGAAACAGATACGTCACCTCATTTTAGGAACTCTCTTTCACAGAATATTACCTTGTTTTGTTTTTTTTTAATTTCAAATTGCTGAATAACAAAAGCACAAGATAACACAATGAAATAAGTTTAAAATTTTCATGCGTGCAAAATTAACATTTCCTCTTTCATGCCACACATTTAATGTTCACAGACTTTATTACAGCAGGTTTTCAAGCTTCTCATACAAACTCAGTACTTGAGTTTTTATTCAGAATTTCAGGATGGATGAAGACTTTGCTGAAGCACAATATGATGGAAATATCTAAGGAAGTGAGAAACTGATTTTTCATTTTCAAAGTTCCTATTCCACATGGTCACAGGGAAAAGCTTCATTGACCCCGAAGTTAAAATCTCCAAAGGAAGGCCATACAGAAAAACCTTAAAATACACAATATTTTTTATAACTTCAAGATTTTGAGAAAGCTATGTTTTGCACTATTTTTGAATGCTTGGGTTGCTAATTGTAAAACCTGGATTGCTGTAATAAATCTTCCATTCTTCTAAATGAGTACTAGAATCCAGAAATTAAATGAAGCATGCTTCAGAAAATCTACTAGGTAGTGACATGACTCCTATTTCCACCACTGGACTCTACTGCACAGAAGATACAATTACAATATTCCTACCTGCAGGATGGACACAGTCTGCGAGAAGTGGTGCTGTTCCATTGTGGATGTGGAATAGAGAGCAGCTAAGGGGTGATCAAATTTCTGAAGATAGCTGTTGCTGTAACCTCTGTGATCCAGGTCATGACACAGGCATGCAACTAACAGACCTTTTCGCTACAAAAAAAATTGACATGAGCATGAAAAGCAAGATGTATTTCTGGCCCCTAGATGTCACTCTCTACCCAAAATACTGCAGAAGTTGCACTGTGCTTACACTGCACATTAAGAAATAGCTTTAAAATTGTGAGAAACATGACAGCGAGGACGTCCGGAATTAAAATTCTTAGTCCAACTGTAATTCAAACTTTTCATATTTAATTCATTTAAAAAAAACATTTTTGCACAAGGACATACTATTGGATGTACTCTTATTCAGAATAAATCTGCGTTTTGAACAGAGTCTGGTCATCCAGTGAATCCTCACCATGTTTATTAAAACAATAAAAAGCGCAGTTATTGAGGGAGAAGAAACATATAAAATGTATGATTTTCTGGCGAAGGCAGCTGCACTGAAGTTTTTATGCTAGACCTGCTTCTGCAACATAGCTCAAAGACACTGACCATGTCACCTAGTTGAAATTTTCTCTAGGAAGTCACTACTGTGAGCCATAATTGCTGGACAATGACAATTGTAAACAAAGAAAGATAGTAACAGACCTTTTTTTTTTTAATTTTATGTAATTAACCCCTAATAGCCCAAAGAAATAGAGTCCCTGAAATCTCTCTTTCAATACAAAATATACATGAAGTCTTGCTAAAGGTTTTCACAGAGCAGGTGTGTTTTGAAAACAGTCATTAATGTTTGTGAATCTGTCACTGTCAGCATGGAGTATCATGAAAATGTCTTTAGAGACCTAAGAGCCGTGTCTTACAGTTGGTTCTGATGAGTGTTCAGTAACCAAGAACCAGGCTATAAAATGAAACAAAAAAAGAGTATTGATTAACCAGCTATTAAGTGAGCAACATCCAACCTGCATACTGCACTATGAGACTTACAAGTCTGCGGAAAAATAGTAATGATGTAACTAAAGATATTATTATAAATATTAAATGTGCAGAAATAAGGTTGCAGCAAGTGTAACTGTATTTCTGATTCTGAGACATTCACTTTTATTTTGAACGATGTCTTTTTAATATGGCAACTTGTGAAGCACATTTCTAAAAAGCACATAAAAGAGCAGACAATACAGCAGCCCATGTCCACACAGATCTTCAGCAGATGTGGAACCCTTAGGTAGGTAACACACACCTCTATCACTTGAAGTCATGAAATCACAGTTTGTCCCAGTTTCCACGTCTCAGGAAGTCACTCTTGTCTCAGTACTTCAGGATTACACAACGCCTAATCAAAGGTGCTCTTGACCTTGTACTCATTGTCCCTTACAGTGTTTCATACGTCTCTTCCCATCTCTAAATCTACTGAGGTTCATGTTATCACCCCTCACCTAAGATCAGCCTATTTCAGTTCCCCATTTTCCCTGCGCAGTTTTCTGTATTCTTGTTGGGCTCACCTCCAGTATAAAAAAAGGAGACCGCTTGAAAGAGCTGGAATATAGACTGGGATAAGACACTCAAACAGATGAAGGCTGGCTGGACTTAAAGAGAACAAAGACTGCTTCCAGCTCTTAATAGTTGTCTCTTTTGTTCTCCTTTCTTTCTTGCTCTGCATCTCCAAAGAGATGGGGCTTACTACTTGGTTAGTACTGAATGTTATTGGAGATTTAAATATTCCCTGAGGCTGCACTCCACAGATTTTGTTGCTAAAGGAATATTGATTTTTTTTTTTTTTTTTAAATTTGTACAGCTTTGTCAACTTTCACCATATACCTGGTAAATGACCATTTTCATATTTCAGTATCAATTTTTAAGTCCCTGCTTAGCAGGATAAACCAGACTTTTTCTAGTGAATGACCACCAAATATCATTTTACTCTTATATACTGAACAAAACCTTGACTTCCACTAGCATGTTTCTCTAAAAGAGCCAAACAATTTTGACTGAACCTTCCCCAAATGAATCAGCTTGAGAAAGTTAACAGAGCTTGGAAAATTACAGCCCAAGTTACTAGTATTTGGCAGAGGTATACACAACTGAAAACAGGTTCTCCGAGTCAGAAGTTTCATGAAACATTAGTAAGAGACAGCACTCCCAGCTGTACCTACCATAAATCAGAAGGAAAACAAGTGACAGATCCTTACACTGTGTATTAACATTCTAAGCCCTTGATTTTATTATTATATATGTTCCAGATAGTGATTTAATTTAAAGTTTGGCTGTTCTCCTTTACTCACATATGTCAACCACCTCTGCAACCCTTGTCCTCCTATTCAGAATCTCCCACACCTCACAGGATTCAAGATCCAGGGTGTTTCCCTCTCTCAGAACAGATCTGACAGTTGGTTTAATTATTAAAGACTGTAGTTGTAAGCAGACAGGGAGAATCTCAAAGCTTGGACATGGACTTATAGCAAATGTGCCACTGCTTTTTCAGGGGCAGACCTGAAAAACATGACTAGAAATCTGATTAATTCCCCTTCCTCAAGCTCTCTACTCATATCCATTCCTCTATGCGGACCTTGACGTACATTCCCAAGCTGACAACAAAATGCTAGCATAGAACATGCACTTGTACGACAGCTGATAGCTCTGATGGAGTGGAGTAACTGATACCATCATCTCACCTACCTCCAGATCAGTGAAAAGCCCCTGGTTGTTCTGCAATATGGCGTACATGCAATGTGCGACAGTAACTGCATGCTTCCAGTTGTGGTAGGGCACACGGCGATAATTCTTCTTTACAGACATAGTAAATCGGCACAGCTTTTCAAGTTCAAAGCTAGGAAGAAATTAATTTGGTCAGAGACAGGAGATAAGAGCAGGAAAAAGAACCAACGGAGGAGAAAAGATGCTCTTCGATTTACTTTTCTTGCTAGGATTGACTCTCACTGGGGATGACTCATTGAATGACACGAAGAGTCATTCAAGTTTGTCAAGGACAGAGGAATGTGGATACCTGAGAATGGTCTTAGTTTAATCTGTTAAGTTCAGGAACATAAGTCATGCTACCCAGCTCAGTCAACACAATTGCATAACCTTCCCTGCTCCCAGAAACTTGAAGTGTGATTTCTCTCAATCGCTTCAACTTGAAAATTAGTGAAACTCTGCATCTAATGGACAATTTGACAATACGATTTGTAATCAAAACAGAAAATTCAGGGGTCTTTACTCAAAGGAGACAGAAGAAATAAACCTGTTTAAATAGAGATATTCTGTGTTGAAATTGTGAAAACAAAGATTTTCTTTTTCTGATACTTTCAGATTTTTTTTCTCCAGTTTGGCCAAACAGAACAGAAATTCACCTTTTAGTGTTTATTCACATTTCACCAAGAAACATTTTGTTAAATAACAGCCAGTTAACCATATAAATGTCCCAATTCCATAGCAATTAGTGGATTATTTCTTAAACTATTTTCTGATATTTTTTTCCTTTTAATATAGAAAAGCCAAATGAATTCAGGAACAAGAGTATTTTAACTAAAGTAATAAGAAAAAGCAGTAATAAACCAATTGTAATGTTTGGCTTATGTACTCATCAAAAACATCCCTAAGAGAGTTCATATGTAGTACCAGAGATCTGCATAGTCTTAACTAGACTTTATCTGCCAGTGTTCCTATGAAAGGAAAGCTAAATACTCTTTGTTTACAGATAGGAAATTCAGGCACAGATTAGATATCACGTGAAATTTTCTGAAGCACCTCATCTGAGCTGCCCAGAGTTAAAAGGAAAAATTAAACTTGAGTCCACAATTGAACTGAAGATGCCAGAGTTCCAGATCATTGACTTTTTCACCTCATAAAAAGATTGGTTTTCCTTTATTCTCATTTTTCCCCATGTAACTGGGATTTGACTTTTTTTTTTTTTTAAATTCCTTTTTTGATGATTTCCTGGGTGTATCAGGAAAGTGATACAGTATATGCAGTATATGCAGGCCGATTAAAAAAAGCTAATGTCTCTGAGATATATGTAAAAATGTAAACACGTGCTACATGGAGCCTGTTAGATAGAAATACATATTTCTACGGTCGTACACTGAGCAAGATAATTTTTATTCTTAGCCTCAGTAAAACCAGAGGCATACTGTCTTTTAAAAAGCTTTAGGTTATCCTTTTTTTTTTTTTTTAAATTCTAGAAAGTCAGAGAGCTCTAGAACAATTGATAGAACTATTGTTTAAAGTAGTATATCATAATTCAGAATATCACAACAGTCACTTCCATTTACATCCAATACAATGGTTACTACATGATAATACTGTTATAGCCAAAAGGAAAACCATTATCAATGATGCTTCTACATAGAATACTATTACTTCTTACACTGCTGTATTTTGCATACTTGATTGAAGCAGTAAAATATTATTTTTTCAGAGAAGCAAAGAAAATGCAGTGAGCATTATAGACCTTTGTCTGAAATCCTCCCCAGACAGCACAATTATACATTGCACAGGCAAATACTTTCACCTCATAATACTAAAAGTCAAATTTTAGTCTTGAAATACTTGTATTTGTTTCAAAGGCCTGAGAAGTTTTATTTTTTTCAGAATACATACAAGTCCAGTCTCAACAGCTTCCTTTTCAAATATTTTCCTCACTTTTGTTTCTTGAACTTTATATTTGCAAGCTGAGACTCATTAGAAAAACATCAAGTAGATATCAATTCTTTCTCATTAAAGTTATACCTTGAAAGCAAGAGGCCGGGAGTCAGAGAGAGCAGAGAACAGAATCTGGCTGGAAATCTGAACCCCAAACCTGAATCCACAGCCATTCCGTCAGGAATGGAGACAAGCTAAACTACACTGAGCAGCAGAGAACCGTATTTAAAACAGTCATCCATTTTGCAGCATGGAGCAAGGCAGAAAGACCCTCTGGTTTCACTGCCAGCTTTGAAGGCATGGAGATTCATCCAGTTAGTAAGATAAAATGAAACAACAGCAAATGTTTCCCAAATGTTGCTCCCTTTTGTAGGGAGATACTTCCCCTTTCAATTGACCATCTGTAGATTTTTTTTTTTTCCGTAATTCGGAATAGCTCCTTTCTTTCAGCAAGAGGAGATACTTAGCCAAGAGACTACTGATCTTAGTAGCGATAATAGACACTGAGAGAAAGGACAATAAATTAAGCATTTAATTTGAAAATAATTCACTTCCATAATTAATGCACAACTATGAAAATAACTGATTTATTTAGCTAGATAAGCTCTAACCTTGGTTTATTATTACCATACACTATATCAATTTCAGCAACTACATATTTGAAAAATCAGCACTCATGAACCTTCTCTCCTTTTTGGCAAGACTGGCTTTAATGCCTTAACCACCTTATGTCTGAAAAGCAATCTCATCTCAAAACCAAACAATACTTCTATACATTGGGAGGACAACTGTTTGGATGATATCATGAGTTCTTTAGCCTGGTTTTTCCCAGACTTTACTAAATGAACACCAAGAAAGGACAAGAAATCCAGCTTGCTTATTACAGCCCTGTACAGAATAGCATAGTGAATAAATGTCAAAGAAAATAGATCTTGAATTAGAAAATAATTATCTCAAAATTATTACTAAAAAACTCCCACAGAAATAAGACAAGGTAATAAATTATATACTTCATACCAGGCTGTCCCACAGGACTGGTGAACCATGTAGACAAAAATGGCAGGCCAGACGTCCTCGTATGGACTGATATCAAAATGGTATCTAAGAAGAAAATTTCAGCTTAGTAAACACAAACACCTTTCCATTCTTACTAAAAGCAAGTGAAAATGACTCAGTACTGCATATCCAGGAACATTCACTTATTTCTGAATACACACAGACAATTGAATTTACAGGTTATATTTTCCAGCAATGTTAAGTTATATATTTCTGCTAAGGTAAATAGAACTATGCTCATAGAATCATTTAATCATTTAAGTTGGAAAAGACCCTTACGATCAAGTCTAACTGTTAGCTTGTGGCTTTGTTTAATTAATAGAAACATGTATCTTTATCTAAGGATCCATTTTTTTAAGTAATAGACATCTCAGGGATGATGAGAGCTTTACAGGCCCTCCTAAAGCATTACAGACTTTCCTCCCAGGAATTGTAAACTTGGTGTCTCTAATAATATATTTACTGTCCTTTTTCTCCAATAATTTCTGATAAAAATTGTGTGAGACTCACTTTAATTTTGACAGAGGAAAAAATCAGTTTTTACTGGCTAATAGAAATCAATACAAAACCTAAAAAATTAAGCATTTAATACCACATTTTGTATGTTTCATTGGCTGAAGACTTCTCTCCTCTCCTGATATCAATATTTAGGTCTAATACTAGGGATTCGGGTCAGCAAAACTGTTTGTGCTTTGATTATTAATTAACCCTTTCCCTGTGCCTTCTGTGCTGCAAGTCCTCTATTTCCTCTCCATGGAACCCAGCTAATCGCTTGCGTGTATGTGGCATACTGAACAGCACAGCAGGTGTGAGAGAGCTGAAGGTAGCTGAATTGCTTGGAAAATGGTTAAATATATTCAGATTGCTTGAACCAGAGGACGCTAATATAATTTAGAATGAAACCTGTCATCCTTGCAAGTAAAATTAATTTTTTACGAGGAGGTGGGTTATATAATATCACCTAACAAAGCACAAGAAATTGTATTGCAAAGAGTAAGCTTCTATTAGGGTGTAATCCTGCAAGATGTTAATACTCTGGCATTCAAGCAAATCACTTCAGCATGTAACGAACTTTAACTAAAAGCAGTCCCTGTCAAGCACAGACTTGCAAGCTTTATTCGCTTACAGATACAATGCTCAGTGATGAACGCGAGGTGAGCAAGCTCTGGAGATCAGGTTCACAAAGGCAACTTAGATTTTGTGACTCAATAGCTGATTTTAGGCACCCAGTCATTAGAGTAAAATTTATTGTCCTGGACCAGAAAGAGGGACTAAAAAATATGATGACTCGCATTGTTAGCATTGAGTGGGGACTGACCAATAAAATACAGACAGAGGTGCATCTTCAGCACACAGCAGATACTGGAGAGCTGAAAATTACTGAATTATAACAGAGAAAGCCCAAGACTGTGTATGTGAAGTCCTCCTCCAAATTTAGGATGCAACTCTAAACTAGCACCTGACATTCCTAGCACTGAATTATCGTTTTCCCCTCCTTCAAGAAGCACAAGCAGATGCTCACACACACACATACATACTGAAAACTCACAAAAAACCCAAACACCCTCCACACACACATCCCAGCCCAAACCTAAACCCCTAAAACACACAACCCGGAAAACCCTAGGAACAAGCTGGGATGTATATGTTTTATTCTAAAACATATCCAGGGGAATGACATCATGCATTTGTTCTGAACTACTGATGTTCCAAGCTCTAAGATGACGGTGACTTGGGACTATCAGAATAAAGTGCTTCTCTACAAACCCTAGATCACAACTAATGCTTAAAGCAATCACTGTAGCCACTCATGCCTGTGAAAAATGCTACCATACTGAGTAGGCAGTATTTTACATCTTTGATAGGTAATTTTTTTCACAGCATAACTAAGCATAACTAAGTATAAGAAATCCAGGGATAAATCCTCATGACATTGTGATAGTTCAATAATAAAAGTGTTTCCTACAAAACACTCCACTACAAATAGGAAAAAACCCTACCTCTTTACCAGGCTGACACAAGACACAACTTTTGCTATATGAGAAAAATACTTACAGTTCAATTTCTTTATAAATATGTGGAGGCAGTGTGCAGTGCATGAGGTTTTGCCACTCTTCTGCTGTACAAACACTATGGTAGGATAGCTTCTCCATCGTTACACGGTAAATACACTCTGAATGACGAATTCTGTGGTACATCTGAAAAAGGGAAGTTAATTGTGAATGTGAAATGTTAATAAAGAAAAAAATGGTTTTTTCTTTATTCAAGCACTGATTATTAAAATACACATCAGCAAAAATGTTAGTGTTTTTGGCTGGATAACTTCACATACTAGAAAAGTGACAGATTATATGAAATTCAGTACTTCTGGAAAACTAGGCCTTCTATCACATCATTCCGCATATGCTCACTCAGGTAAACATCTAAGGCTCAGCTGACTTTCCAATGCATGTGAGCTATCCCAAGAAAAACAATCGGAGTTTATGAGTCAGAAAAAGAGCTCTAAGTCCCTTGCAAAATGCTAACAGAAAGAAGACCAGTAACAGGGCACAATTCATATTTTCGCCCCTGCATGAGTTCAGCTATTAATTGGTACAAATTACTGCTACTTGTGCACAGTAAAAAGTATGTGAGCTGTTTATCATACCAACATTACTATGCAGTATGAAAAATAAGTGCACTTAATTATTGAGATGTTCAGACAGTTTTTGCAGATGTGGCATGGTTCGTAAACAAGTGAGGACATAATTTACTAATAAAACCATCCCCTGGAGCAGTATACCCCAAATGGTAACATTCACCATCTAAAAAGAGCAAACTCACGTATGACTGAGTGATTGCAAAGTCCCAAGTGTGATTTATACGCGGGCCTTTCTACTTGCCTTGACCCATGTGAAACAACTTTAAGTAACAGTCAATAAAATTTGCTGACCCGGTGTACCAACAACACGACATTGGTAAAATTACTGGATGTAAATCACCAGGCCTGAGGGGCATTGCATTGTATCTTACATCCCATGAATATAACACAGTTTTTCTGCATTGCATTTTTATTGAATTTATTGGATTTTTACACTTATGTAGTAATAATTGTTAAATGTTTATGCTTCCTACCGGAATAGTAATTTTTGAGATAGTAAAGGGTTTGAGGAAAAAAATAGCTATCCACTCTTATCTAGAAGCATGAATAATCATGAGTATATACCCCCAGACAAATGTATAAATTGTTCTCTGAGTATTAGTATATGGAATTGAGAGAATACATAGCATATCCATCTCCCAGTTAAATTTGTAAAGCATATAATCTGAATTTATAAAAGTAAATAAGAATCATACTTTCTAACGGACAAGAGAAGATAGATATTGTTCATATTTCAGAGCTTGCTATCTCAGTTTAGCTGCACAAAAATTATGTCTCCAGAGTACAGTTATTTCAAAAAGGATAAAATTAATCCCTATCATTCACTTAAAATAGAATTATTCAGCAAGGAATTCAATGATTCCTGCTTTCTTTTTAATTCAATGAAACAGACATATGAATCATTTTAATATTCTGTAATATCAAAATACTTAAGTATTCCCATTATAAATAACAGCTTACAAAACTGTAAAGAAAACTTACATTAGCACAGTGTAAGGCTAAAGCGCAAAAGACTGCAAACATTTTAAAGTTGTTCTCATCAGTTTTAGAGAAGGCACTTCCACTTATTTTGTTCACCATCTGCACAACACCTATTACACTTCCTCGGCTTACAATTGGCATGCACAGGATATTTCTTGTTGTGTAGCCTGTGTAGAGGTCTACTTCTCTAAAGAGCCATAAAGGAGAAAGAAAAAAGGGAAGAGTTAACATTATCAGTTGATATCTGTTCCTCAATTCTCAAAAATGTTGACGAACAATATACTGAATCATTTTAAAGTGGATGTAATTAGTACCTGCAAGAATTTCACCTCCAAAGCCCTCAAATATTTACGTCTATTGTGTCATACTTAGAAAGAACTTTTTAATCCTTTACACTTGCAAGATAAATAATTAATATTTCCTCAAACAGAGAGTAAAAACTTGAAGAACATTCAGGTATTTTTAAGAATGCTATTTGTTAGTGAACTTCTTTTTCTCTCCTGAAACTCATCAGATTTCAGGGAGACTAATAATGAAAATTGACAACAATCTGACTAAATATTTCTCCATCATAGTTGATAAAAATAATACTTCTTATTTGCATCTTAAAAATATTTCTGATGGCTAAAGCACTTAAATAAATACCTATAGGTTACCTCCTCATCAGAGGATCATATTCCATGAATGCATATGAATATGAAATTTAAGTAGTAAATTTAAGTAAAATGTTTGATGAGCTGTCTTCCCCTCCCACAAACAACATCCTACCTGTTAAAGCGTGGATCTGCATAGGCATCAGGAATGTTAAGGACTTCTCCTGTTCTTGCCACTTGACCAGCTATTCCTTTTTCTATAGAAAATCTAGAGAAAACAAAAATGTGTATTAGCCGCAATATGCACTACCTGGAAAAATATTTTTCCACTGGAATCTGTCTCAGGCACAGTAATGGGTATTTGTTCCCAATCAGCACCAGTTTGTTGCTTTTGGGAGAAAAGTCTTACAAGACAACAACTAGTAGTATATAACAAAACAAACAGAAAAAAAAAAAAAAAGCACAAACTAATAGATACTTCCTGAAAACATTTTATATAACTACATAGTCTAATACAAAGCATGTCATAACATGAAATTTTAGTGATAAAAATTCAAAATCTTTAATAACGCTGGGGGTTACCCCTAATAAACATAACATTTGTACAGAATCTGAGACTTGTGTTTATCTTTACAAGGTATTGACTTTATTATCACTTTTACAATTTCATTTTTTCTCTAGACACAACAAAGGCAATATGGAGCTTGTTTCTTCAGGTGGGCTGTGTGTGTGGATTTGGTAAAATAAAATTTGGAAAAAGACCACTGGAATTTCAAAGCTAAACAACATATGAATTTGTCACATAGACTTTGGAATAACTAGCTTGTTTCATGACACTCAAACAATGCCATGGTATTAACTGCATCCCTCAATCACCACAAGGAAGTTAAACACAACAAATATACTCCAAAATTGAATCAGAAAAATCTACAAGTCTGTCTTGTGAGGAAATAATTTTCAATTCTTTGACATAAAGCAGTTATTACATACAAGCACAAGAGAAATTACGGAGAAAAATAGGTAAAGATATGTAGAAAGAATCATATGTGGAACACTTTGAAGTCTAAATGTACCCTGATAGTACTCTGGTCCCCACTGAAGCTAGTGATAAAGCTGGCAAGATTTCACCCTGCACACCTGATTTTAAGTTATTTTCTGTTGCTTCTTATGGCAGGTACATCACACCAACTTAAGATTCCTTGCTGATGACTCACTCAGTGTCAGTTTCTTACAGATAAGTTTAAGTTGCACTTCACTTTCAGTATACAGCACCTGTGAAATGGCTCACACCTTTGCACTCAGAATCAACACTTCAATAATGTACAGGAAAGACAGAAAGATACAAGAAAGAAAAACTATTATCCAGGAGTATGAAAGTGTATGTTAAAGCAGGCCAGTTTCTTTCATTTACAACACCTCCTTGCTTGTCAGTATGCAAATTGCACCAATTTTGACTCCTTCCATTCTCACACACACAATAGTAAGTGGGAGTAAGTTTGTCTTAATGATTCTAAGCGAAGACATGAATCATAACTCATATTGGCCCAGAACCTTAAATGTATAAGGAGGAAACAAAAAAAGTTCTGATAAAATCCATGCTGAGTATTTTAGAAAAGTTTTAGTGCAGAATATTTGGTCATACACTTCTTTCCTTTTAAAAAGCTGCAGGTTTGAAATCTTAGTGCCTTTGAAAATCTTGATCTGTATCTATTAAAGATTCATAATTTTTGAAAAGTGAAAAACACTGTATTTACTTTGTTGTTGTTCCTCTTTCATTGAAAAATTACCTAAGTGTAAAAATTGTGCACCTGTGCCATGAAGCAGAAATACACAAAAATCTTAGTCAGAAAGTCCTGTGTAGTCATTACCAGGCCATATACATTTTCAAATTCACCACTTCAAGCATACTACAGTATCACAATTTTTAAAAAGTTTCAAAATAACCTAAATTCACATGAGAAAAGTAAAATTAAATTACTGAATTTGAAATCTTCAACACCAATGACCAGTCCATACTTGATTTTCTATTTGCCTAGACCACCCATAAGAAGCAAAAATTGCAATTTCCTTGTTTTGGATGTGCTTGAATAGCACAAATTTCAATTCCTCTTGGGAACCCTCTTGGGAAAAAAAGTCCCAAATTGGCAGACTATGGATTAGGTGCACCATTACCTGCACCTTTACCTACCTCAGAACACCTCTGTTTTTTTCCCAACATGATTTCCAAAAGGACCGCCTCCGGAAGACGGCATTTCCAGGAGGGACGTTATAGCTTCAGAGACGTTGTTTCGATGGCACTGCAATGTCATTCCCAGAAGTACTACCTTCTGGAGGCGGGTCCTGGTGGGAATGATATCACAGTATGACAAGTATTGTCAGGGTACCTGCAGATAGGCACAGAAACTGGGTAATAAAATGCCTGCACATCAGTAGTTACAATGAAACCGCATTCTTCTGCTAGCTAGTCTTACCTTATTTCTTTGGTCTTCTTGAAGACAGGTTTTCCATCATTTTCTTCTCCAATATCAAAAAGGTCTGAATACAGCTCCTTATTTTTGTGGTCAACCTGGAAGAGTGCACATCTATCTGCATTCACCAGGTTTTTTGCATATATCTACAGACAAAAAGCAAAAGAAGGGTTAATGGTCATGAGTTAGATTATCTTCAGTCATTTATCTGAGAAAAACCTAAGTCTCTGGAGGATAAAAGGTTTTAGAAATTGTCCCCAATGGAAATCTGCTTGAAGGAGCGGTCTTTTAGGATATAATTCAAAATTAAAGTATTTTATTGGACAGGTTTATTTGCAAATTAGCTTTCTCCTCTTTGAGAATTGCGGGAATATCTTTAGAGACTTGAATGTTCACTAAAAGAAAGTAGGCTTTCCTATTGTTTTTCGAGTGTAAGAAAGGCTTTTCAAAATAGTATCTTTCCTCCTTCTGTGTTTAGATACTATTCATTTAGATACTATTGACTTGATTTTAAATAGATAAGTTATAGCAAGACCTAAGAACAATTTTGGCTTTTTGCCTTCATCTTCAATGCAAATATACTGGTATTGAATATCCAGCAAAGATAGACATAACAGGGAGGGTAGTGTTTGTTTCTAAAAATGCTAAATGTGCCTGTAATACATAAAAATGAACACATTATCCTTGTGGATCCCTTCCAACTAAGAATATTCTGTGACTCTGTGATTAGAAGTGTCATAATGGATTGCCCTATGCAGTGGGATGGGAAATGGCTGCACCCTTCTGATGACAGGGACAGTACTTACGCAAAAGCTGAGACTTCGTAACTTTACATGAACTAACCAAGCCCACAAGGTAGCAGCCATAGCCAAGCAAGCACCACAGTACAGCAATCTACTTGAGTGGTATTTATCATACTTTGAACCAAGAAGGTTTATCTTTGTGAAAATAACTGCCAGGGGCACTGACTGCCAGAACAGAATCTGGTCCTGGGAACACAGTAGCTCTTCACTGAAATATTTCTCAGATATACAATGGTCTCTCTGAGAACAAGAGGGAAAAGTGGACCAAAATCAAACAAGTTAACTCAAGATGCCATATGCAGGCTCAAGAACCTGCTCTACCCAATTCAGATAGGTCCCCTATGCTTCTTATCTGCTCAGGAAGTATAGCAACAGAGTAGAGCGTGATGTGAGGTGGATCCTGCTCAGCTTTGTATATAAAGTCATCTAGCTAGAGAAGAAGCTGACAACATCTTGCTGAACAATGCATGTAGATGGCTCTTCTTTAGGATTCACAAGACTTCCATATGAAGGATCTCCCCCATCCCTCCTCTCTTGTCTTTCAAAAATAAAAACAAAACTATAAAGTATTTCATTTCATATTAATGCAGATAGACCTTGGCAGAAAAAAAAACAACCTATGAGATGATAAAATGTTAGTTGAGAGACTGTGTCATGGGAGCTGTGTAATGGGAACTGCACAGAAACCATCTAGACCAACTTGGAATGGCCCTCACATAATGACAGAGTCTGCGGCTGGAAAGATTCTGTTGTCTTCTACTCCATTTACTTCATCAGAGCAGAAAAAAGCCAGGGAGACTGCAATCTAAGGGGTAACATTTGCGAAATTTTTTGCCCTTAGAGCATTAAGAAGTCTAAAGATTACAACCATTCACACTGTTTACTCATTTGCTAAAAACAGAGTGAATAGAAACCGCCAAAAAGCACAAGGGATCCAGGAAATGCTTTTTTGCAATATTCAGAAACAGTATCAGACTTCTTTATAGAATCAACGGCACAGTGTTGATTTTATACAATTAAAATTTTGTGCTTTAATGCATATGACTCAAGAAAGTACCTTGGCCACAACTCATCCTTTTCAAAAATGAATGCTTAAACACTACTGACTGAGAGAAATAGCTAATGGGATGACAGAATCTTACTTCTCTAAACCCCTAACTCAAATTCAGGCCAGTGGTTGAAGAGGAGCATCAGTACAAATGTATGTTTTGTACTGTCAGTATGGAGGCCAGGGACAACCTTTTGCATCAGCTGCTTGCAACTATTCAAGCGTATTGGAAGGAAAATTTTGAAAGCAATATGAACTTTTGCTTCCCCTCCTTGCATCTATATTCAAAAAACACCATTATAACCACTAGCTTCACTGAGAGACTTTAATGAAAACAAAACTGAAAAGAATGGGGAAAAACCCTGTATTTTTTTCTTTACTATTGCACGAACAAGTCAAACTGTAAGTGCAATCTGCAAAGGGTGAAGCAATGAGGTGAAACTAAGTTCCACTTGTTTCTCACTGTGAGACACAGAATAAGCCACATGATGATAAAATCACACTCCCATAAAAATGGCAATAAATGTACAAACACATAATTCAGTTAATTGGTTCAAGAAAGAGACAAAAGCTTAAGAGGAAGCTAAGCATGAAACATCACACAAGTTAAAATGCAGAATCATGATGTAGCCAAGTGTTGGAAAAGATGAGTAAGCATATTTCACTGCCAATCACATTTTCCACCAGATCTCTATTCACGGGGAAGAACTGGGAAGAATATCAATATTTGTTCTCAATGCCATATGTTATGTTATACCAGTTCTTTTAAATGTTAAGCTATTTTTAAGGAGTTCATTTAAATTGGAAAAGTCAATGTTCAGAAATGTGTCCTATGTGCAGATTTCTTGACTGTGTACCAACTAGAGTAAGACAAACACTGGAGAATATTTTCCATTACTAATTCAAGTTTCTAAATAAAACCACTTTAATGTTGTTTGCATTCTAACTTAGTTGTCTTTGAATAGTCTAGCTAAGAATATCGCTTTGAAGACTGCAGCAAGTATCAAAGTACTGTTGGAAAGTAATTTTTTGAATGTACAAATTTAAACAATGGTATCACAGACCTGATTCGGGTTTACACTTAGGAAAAAAGAACTGAAGAATGCAAGGAAAGTACCTAAAGCCGAAAAGCATAATTCAGATATCAAACACTCAAAATACGCTACAACCAACCAGTCCATATGCATCTGCAACCCCTATTCAGGAAAAAAATTCTGAATTCAAAACTGATTTAGAAACTTATAATCTGCTTCTGAACTGTAATTCACTAATTAGTTATTTCAATTGAAATAACTAACCACTTGGCTTTAGTGGTTTCTGTAAAACATTGAATGACTGTTGCTCTAGCTGTGGGTGTAGTTTCGTAAAGCAAAGGGATGTGATGTTTTACACATCTCATCGAGCAACTGGAAAAAATACCCTAGGAGCAATGTTTGACCTCTAGCTCTTGCTACAGACAGTAACTTCTTCAGCAGTGTTTTGCACCATGTAGCGAATTGAATTTAGGAAGAAGGAAAAAAATACAAGTTGAAATAAAAAGAAAACCAGAAGCTTTTCTGTTACAATGTTCACATAGTCTCTGAAACACAATAGTAACTATTTAGTTCAGAGATAGCTATGTTTCATTACTTATGAAAGCTGTGGAGTCACACTGACCTCTGCCACCTTTCCCATATAGACATGTTAACACTGTTTGTACTATGCGCCCATTACAAACGATTTATATATTTCAATGATGTGATGTCTTCAAGGAAAGGACAAGGAAGGACTTTAATAACTACGACTAATTAACTTAAAAGTGAAAAAGACAACTTACCATTATATGTTCAAGTAGAGAATCTATTGCAACTATATTATCAAAATACGTTCTGCAGAGAAAGAGAAGTCAGTAAACATTGGCATTTAGTCAAACACTTTTCAAAAGGGTGTCGTGGGCTCTTGTTTCACTGTGGCTTCACAGTGGAGCCAGAATAAGTAAGGAAAAACCACCGCAGCTTGAAAATCACTGACTGGCTCACTACAGCACAAGGGGATTAAGAAACTGTCCTAGCTCTGTTTCCTTACACCATTATTCTACAGTAACAGAGTTGAAGAATATTTTTCATTATACATAGAATTTTCTCTGCAAAAAAAGGAAAAGACTACCAAACATTGCCTACCATGAACTGAATAGGCCCCTGCTGAGCAACACCAAGAATGTATCAAAATGCTTTGGCACTTCTGACACGTTGAAAATTTTAAAAGCCAAAGGAAAAGAGAAGCAGTAGAATAGATTTTTAAAAAATTCCATTGCTTTCAAAATACTGAAGTATCTCATTAGGTTTACCCATATTATGTACTGACAACTGAATAAAACTATATAGCATGGCTAAATTCACCTCATATTATCCAGCCCTTAACCCTATTTAAAAGGCAACAATTTAATAAAACTCTTTCTTAGTGAGTCGTCTCTATCAACCCAGGTGCAGCATGTTGAAGAAAGAGAATGATCACGTAACTTAAAAAAGAAGTAATCTCAGTTTCACAGCAAAATGGTAAGTGTTCAAGGACATTCAAGAACATTGAAAGATAAAGGTCAAACTTATTAGAAAAAGAAGTCGAAATCTTCCACATGCCAAGTCTTAATAACCCTTGGATTACAATGTTCCCAGCAGAGAGAAAGGGATTGTCCCATGGCCTTGAATATATATACAGCTCAGTTCTGTTTGGGTCTAGTGGAAAGGAAATACATAATACTCTAGTCTTAACATTGTCAGGGACATGAAGAGGTGGAGCACTGCATACTCTGCCCTTTCTAAAACGTTACAGAACATGTCCCAGTGACATTGCACACTAACAATTTCCTTACTGAATAGGAAACCCTCTTTCCATATAAGAAAAGGTACAGACAATTTCTAAAGGGAAAGTAATTATTTTCTTGCTAGTACAAGACTTTACCTACATGAAGTTCATATAAAGTTATTATTAAATGATATCCCAGTTTTGTGTCTCAAAACACAAGCTTTCTTTTTTCTGTTAAAACTAAAAAATTGTAGCAATTGATGAATACTTCTGCATGAGAAGTATTTTCTTATAGAAAGGCATAATAAATATTTGCAATATTTATTGTCATTTTTATCTTAAAAATTTAAAATAATAACAAAGTTCTTTAAAACACTCTCAGTACTATACCAGTCCAAGAATAAATAGTCAGCCCATAAATCTGGTTAGATAAACCCAGCGATTTCTGATAAACTAGCTCAGTACAGATGTTAGCAACATAAAAGCACTCTGGGAAGGAACATAATGGTGTAAGACTCAGTAAGTGTGCCCTTTAGTAAACATATTCTAAATTACACTGAAATTTAAAACCAAAAAGGTTGTCCTGTAGGAAAAAAACTAGGAAAAACATCTGGATACAACCAGCTTGCCCTCCTTTCAAGTGGCAGACTCCTCCCTGCAGTGTATCACTCTCCATTCCAGCAAGGTCAACTCAGCTGCCTACATTCCTAAGCAATGGCATAGGAATCTTGGACATCCTCTAATTTTATCACTTTGAGAATAGTTCATCAAGATCACCAGAAGTGTTTGTAGCAAAAATCCAAGATATCTCATTTTTCCACAGTATCATCACTACTTTGTGATGTACTGAACTAGACACTGTACCAACTAGACCCTGTTAAGTACCCCAGACTGTGATTTACCAAATGTACAGTTCTGGTTTGTCTTTTAATTTATTAGCTATTTTTGCTATTCAAAGATCTTAACAGCAATGAAAAACAAAAAAGAGATGAAGGAACAGCAGATCACTCAAGACACTAAACTGACTTCACAAGTGTAAGACCAAACTTTCACACTCTCACTGTGTTTTCAATTTCATTTTGCCTTTATTGTAAAAAAAAAAAAAATTAAAAGCAAACATATTGCATGCAGTTACAGTCTGAAAATGAAAACAGAGCCTTCAGACAATGCAGGGGAAGAATAATCACACAGCAGCCCTGATTCTTCAAGGATTTAACCCTGAAGTCCCTATACATGTGTTTGTATACATATGTATACACATATGTCAAAAAAATTTTGCAGGGGAGGCAGAGAGGGGAAGCTGAAACACACTAACTTTTCGTAAAGTTCTTACTAGCCTTCTAAAATTGCCATGAGAAGAGAGGCCAAGCCTATTGGTCACTTCTCAAAAGACAGCCATGTTAAACTCTGATGGAAGAGGTGAAAAAAGGGGAAAAGAAAAGAAAAAAAGCCATGCAAAACACCAAAAGAATAAACAAGTTCTGTAAGTTATAATTGAATGTCACATTTTTTTCTGCAGCATCACCAAAAAAAAAGAAGTTTGAAAGGTATACACCACTGCTACCTATATCATCTGTTCTTGTCCCTGTGCTGGTTTCCCAAACACAGGTATATTGAAAGAGCCATGTTAGAAAAGCTCATGACAATAAATTCATGAGACGCAAATCACACTTACTTAGATACATCAAGCAAGAAATCATTCAGTTCAGTCTGCTTGGCAAGGCCCCGGCACACCTGGAAGCATAGATCATAGATTCATTTGCACCAGAACACTGATGTCAGTGGGAAACTGAAGTCCCGTCCACTTAATCTGTATGGAAAATATACCACTACTGCTAAATATATATATATATATACACACACATTATACAGCACTGTATAAAATTAAGAGCTGAATTTTTGTGCTGGGTTTCAGTCTTAGCTATGTATCTGCTGACTTAAAACTGTCAAGTGAAAATAAAATCTTTCTTAAGACTCATTGAAAGCTGTTGGTTGTTACACTTGTGCATGCTGCCTCAAAGGCTGTCATTGAAAGTGGCTATGGAATCAACATCTCCTTATCCAGATCCTCAGCTCTTCTGAGATTGTCAAATATTTTGTTTCCTTTCTTTCTTACCATGCTTTTACCACTTTTTTCCAGGCTGCGAAGTAGCATGTAGACACAACTGTAGACTGACATCAGGCAAGTTTAACTAAGCTAAGCAGCAGATGATATATGCCCAACTTCAGGAAAAATCAGCATGAATAAAAACACAAAAAATAGTATGCATACTACTTTTTAGAAACAAAATGTTAGATGAAGCAAAGCTTTCAACTGTATTTTGATTTCATCGAATTGCATACTCTGCACCTGAGTACAATTGTACATCTGTATATTACTACAGCACGTACTGAGGCCAAAAAAAGCAAAACAAGCCTCTACTTGTAGTTGTGCCTTTTAAACACACACACAAAAAAATCACTCAGAACTAGTAATATCTTTCAACAGTGTAACACAGATATAAAATGTCAGATCAAAACTCTTGACTTCTTCTCATGCAAAAANNNGGGAACAAAAAAAAAAAAAAAAAAAAAAAAATAGGGAAGGGATAAGCCTTCTGCTTAGAGAAGGAAGAGAAATTAAAATGATTAACGGACGAACTAAACTAAACTTTCCATGTGGTGTTTTGTTAGATGTGAAACACTTCTCAGTTAAGGAGAGAGTCATTCTTATAATGTCAAGCTACAACTGCATGTAATTGCAATTCTACTAGCACACAATAATCTATGCCACCTAATTCTGCCTAAACGTGAACGACTATCCGAAAGTCAGTGACTTCCCACACCACAGCAGCAAACACTAAATTAAAAAAAAAAAAAAGAAAAAAAAGAAAGGAAAGCAGGAAGCTTTCTGCGAGTCCTCTGACAATTGTATGAAAGACACCTTGAAAAAAAATCAAAAAATGTCACAAACTTCCTCCTATGTCTATTTCAGCACCTTTTCTTAGTTGAAAGAATATGTTTAGTTACAGTGTTACCATCTTCTGCTCACTGAAGTAACAAAACCTATTAGTAAAGCTGCTGGGGTTTGCTAGAGCAGCTTGCCTCTGTGTGAAGCTCCATTAGGCACCCAGCTAGGGACAGCATGGAGCATCCTCAGCGGCAGTACTTACAGGACCATGAAGCAGCTAGCAAGGATGGCTTAAAACACGCCTTTCTAGCAACACCTAATGTTTTCAAACTGAATATCAAAGCAAGAGGAAAGAAACCAGTTAGCCCAGCAGTTGCCTTCTTACAAGAAAAACAAACAAACAAACAAAAAACCCCACAAAACCCCAAAGCTGCAACATTGTAACAAATCTGCTTTAACCAGTATTTATCTACTTTGTTAAAATGTCTTTGTTTTAGTACAAATATTGTTTGCTATTTGATTCATGCCTGCAAGTGTGGAAACCTAGCTCAGTGAAGCCCAAAAATGTTGGCATACTTTTCTCAGGTTCAGGAAAGGGGCTTGAATCAATGTTTTAGCAGCAACATCTACCAAAATTCAATCTCAATCCTTGTTCCTACTAATCAAGTTCTGGCAGATAGGTTACATAATGAAAAAAATGAAAAACCACTCACACTTACTTGTACTTGATGTATTGCTACTGAAGCCCATGCAAGATTTGCTGTTGCAACCTGCAACAAAAGAGAAGAAATTAGCTCTGAAGTAACCTTGAAAACTGCACATCAGTCACATGCTGGTTTTCTCTATCTAGCTGCCATGTAAATTGATTGAGCTGTTTCAGACAGGCAGTCAGTAACAATTTGTGGGAAGACTGATTTTGTAAAAGTCTTAGTATACCTGTGAGTGTTTCAACTTTAGAGCTTACCAATGCTCTTCAGAAGCAGAATTGGGAACCCATCCACTCAGAAACACATCAAAATAAACATCCCATAGGCCAAGGGCTTTAAAAATTACACCGTTGAAAGGCATCTGCCATTGAAATAAAATATCCCATAACAGATTTCTGGGGCTGTATCTCTTCAGCAATAGTTACTTCCAGCTGTAAACAGGCACTGTTTCTCTTGTTACCGTTTTGGTGGCAAAAGAACCAGACCTGATCCCTCAGCTCAAGACTAGTGTTTTAAGTATGACAGTTTCCAGGCAACATTTCAAACAAATGTCATGTAAACTGAGGTTAACTATGATGTGCTACCATGCATAATCTCCTGTCCTTGAAACACGGGAGCTTTATAGGAACATAGAGAACGGAAACACAAAATGTCAGATTCTGCATACCCTCCTAAGGTACTTTTTTATATATTTTTAAACAGAACACTTTGTACACATTTTATAAAAACTGTTAATGGTATCCGAAGGCTTTCTGAAACCTGAAAATAAAAGGAATGCTTTAGAACACTCAGAAAGTGACCTTCAAATATTTTTAATTTACTAATAAAATACTTGTATTTAGCAGCCAGTTCCAAGTAGAACATTCATGAACTTCAGTTACAGAAGGTATTTCATATAACATAAAATATTCATATTTTCACAGAACAGTGCATATCTGGGACCTATCTGAATTGTGAATTGTTTAATGTAATAGGACAAATTTTAAAAATAAATACATTGTGTGTAAGCAGCAGAATCAATGAAGCCTGTTTTTGTATGAATGCCTGCTCTTTGTTCTCTGAGCAAGGACACTGGCACCACCATACTAACCCCGTCCCTTACCATGACCTCTGCCTACTGGTGAAAAAATACAAGGTGTGACATGAACCTGAAGCGACATTGACTGCCTAACTAATATACAGGCATCAAATGAATGCTAGGCCACTTAGCTTACTGATAAACAAAAGATACAATTGACAAATATTGTCATTGTTTTCCTTCTTTGGGAGGACTAGTTTTAATATCTCTTGCCTGCATATTTTCTGTCCTTTTCACACAAATAATTCTGGTTCAGTATGGCTAAACTGCTCCCCGTGGCATGTCATACCTCTCTCGAGACAACACACCTTGCTAGAACTCACTCAGTTTTGTCGTAATCTCTGTGTTCACGGTCTCTTCCCTCGGGGAGGGAACAGAGAGAAACAAATGATACACTCATCTTTATGTGAGAGACCTCTTCATGTGTAGATGGGACATAACAAGGATCCTCACCCAGACATGAGAGCTAAGACGCACTTCTAACATCTTCAATACAGCGACAGCCTATGCGACATCTGTACCATGTTCAAATTCATTTGTGTTTGGTTAACAACTCTTATTTTTGGATTGACAAATGGACATGTGTGGACAAGATAGGCCTTATATGGATACAGCAAGGAATGCAGAACAGTCATAGAAAAGGGAAGATGGTTATGAATGGAAATATCTGTATGGGGAAACATCGCAAGGAAAAAAAGCAGAAGAAAGCTTTATGAGTGACACCTAGATGGGCAGGTCATCTAAGTACCAGCACTTCTACACATAGTTTCTAATGACATCTAAGTCAGGAGACAAAGTGTGAGTAAATCTTGACAGTTCACAGAAATGGCATAGGCTAGAGAGGCAAAAGCTATCAGATCCTAAAGGCTAAAGAAAAGGCTGACCCAAAACCAGCACGTGGTTTTCAACATAGAGAGAAACCAGGAGACATAAGGACTCAAAAGACAGCATCCCTTATTACAGAGGAACTACCTGGATACTCTTGTCTCTATGTGGAACTCTTGGAAATACCACCTAGACATACATATCTTGGTGCCCAAGAGTGTGTGAATGTCAGAATGTGAATGCAAAATTCCAGAAATCTTTTTTGCTTCACTTTTGTTTTAAAATAAAATCACTTTGCCCTCCTGTGAGACCCAGCATTGAGATTTACTATACTGTTGCTACAATGTTGCAACATTACATTCATTCCTTATGATGATTCCTTAAAATTCTTATCATAGTGTAAAGTATAGCTTTACTGGAAAGTTGAAAGTGAGACTCAGGATAATTCAGCAGTGCCTTTTTTTATATAAAGTGATTTTGGTTTTCGACATTTGATTTACACTTACATTTCATTCACCTCCTCTGCACTAACTTCTCTAATAACTTTATATTGAGTTTATAATCAATAAAGAAAACCTGAATCTGTTTTTCCACAAAAGAAGGCAAGATGAAATTCTTGATGTGTCCCTGTACTCATATATTTTACCTCCTCTGACCAAAAATATTAATCACTACCTACTTTTTTTTTTTTTTTTTTTTTCAGTAAGAACAAAAATCAAGCATGAAAAAGGTGAAAACACATGAGAGGAGTGAGAAAAAGAAGTTTGGGATGGTGAAGTGCTGACCATCATGGGGAAATGGGCAAAAGACTGCACATGAGCTCACCTCTTGGTGACTGTGGTGGAAGGCTTCTTTGCCCCAGTGACGGTAAAGCTCCAGGATACCAATCAGGTCACCAATTGCAGTGACAATTGGCAAACACAGAACAGATTGGATACGAGTCCCTGATTCCAGTCCAGTACCTTTGGGAAATCGTTCATCCTAGAAAATGTAAACATAATCTGATAAAATGTAAATATTACATTAACAGGAAATACACGCAGTTGTTTTCTTCCACCTCCTGGCTGATCAAATCTGCAGGAAATTATAAAATTCACCAAAACTCATCTCTCAGCATAACTTACATATAGTAGTAAGACACCTATTAAAAAAAAAATGCAATTTAAAAGTCTCATCATCAGTTTATATCTACAGATAACCTTATCTGGCAAGGTCAGAATTAGCTGTGATATTACACCCAACTTTGGGACTGTTCATATAATTATTTTTTTTCTCTAATCTCACAGGCAGCAAAGCCACCACTGCATTGTTAATGCCAGTTCAGATTAAATAAAAATCCAAACAAACAACTCTACCCCATCACCACCTTTTCCCCCCAAAGCATTTATAATTACAAAGTGGACTGCTCAGATTTCAGCATTACCAAGCAGACAGCAGTGCTTGCAAGAGAACAAAAATTGAAACCTGAGGTTAAGGCTTTTAGGTTATACGGTTATAATTCTGAACCAACTCCTTAGGAGGAAAATGTGTTCCCAAAAATTATGCATGAGAGTTTCTTCTCCTTCCTTTGTTTATGCATTCTGAATAAATTGGTGCAAAAGTTATAGATAAAAAATATCAAAATAATCCTACCAGCTGCCATAAAAGGCCCAAATACATGACTTCCAGTCTACATAGGGAATGTCTAAGGTTTTATAGCTTCACTTCCCCATAAAGCAAAACTCACAAAGACCTTAGAAACCACCTGGATGTTACAGTTAGTAAGGCAGTAACTAACCAAAGTGAAGAAAGCAAGTCCCATTTCAGTGCACATCAGTCCTTCAGTACTTGATTCGTACCAGATGTTCCCTGCAAGCTGTGCTTAGGCAAGACAGACACCCCTTCAAGGCTGATCAAAATGTCTCATTTCTCAAAGAAAACAGCAAGTAATCTCTACCTTAATTACTAAGATGACAATCAATTTGAACTAATGACAGAAAAAAGAGAGTGGGAAGCACTCTGAAACATGAGCCTTCTGCTTCTAGCTTTTAATTCTGTCCTCCCACAAAAAAGAGCTGGCAAGTCTATCTACATGTGCTTCCCTTTCATTGTTGAGAAGCTTCTAAAGTCACATGAAGGCAAACCACATCACCAAAATTAATATCCCTGCTTGGTCAATGAGGCACTGATAGTAAACCACAAAAAAGTCCCAAACTCTTCCTCACAAGCACCCTTTTACCTTATGAAAATAAAATCAAAACAAAACATACAATTCTTTTATACAAGAATTTAATGATATTATTGGAAATTATCAGTAACAATTAAAACCCTGTATGTGACTGAACATAAAACCCACACATAAATTTTTTATAGTTCGGGGTGCATAGAAAGCACTGACTGATACTACAGGGAAAACAGCCTCTGTTTTTTGGGTTTCTGGTTCTGTTTAAGTGTACTCACATTAGGCATCTGGTATTTTGTTTATAGCCTGGGTTTGCCCAACAAAGGTCATACATTTTTTTAACAAATACTTTTAGAAAGAGAGGCAGCAATGTCCAATTTTGGCCATAATATCCAAAGACCATTATTCTAGACAGAACTTGTAAGGATAGGAAACACTGAAGTGATAAGAGAATATAAAGTTCCTTGGTGTTCTCACAGCCAGCTAATCGTAAAGCGCACTCATAAAGCGCAGTTTAAATACCAGCTTCATACAATTGCATAGATGCAACTAGAGGATGAAGTTTTGAAACAAACTTAAAAATGACGGACACACAGAGTGCCAAGAATTATCAGAATACCATCTTAGGAATTTCTGACTCCTGTAACAGACAAAGGCCTGAATTTTTATATGATTTACATTAATGCACTTTTCATGTAGATCTACTGACACTGTAAGTATTCTAGTTTTACCTCAGAGCACACAGAGATAAAAATCTTGTCTAATAACCAGAATTCTGACTGACATTCTTGTGAGTGTGAACCCTCCACTAAACTTAAATCAAATTTTGATTGACTATATGAAAGTCTTCTTGTTTGGGATTAGCATTTCAAGACCAAGAGGACAGGAGTTTTGACTGGTAGTTTTTTTTGGGGTCTTTTTTCCAAGTGACTATGGTGCCATTATTTCTTTTATCCAAAGACAAACCAAAAAAATGTTGAAATAACCTAAACCAAAATCCAAACAAACAAAAAAAAAAACCCAAACCTTTAAATTTAGAAATAAATGGAATATTCTTAAATTATTTCATCTGCTAATCCAAACTCAAGTTTATTTTCATGGTAGCAAGACAGATGTAAATCCCATCATTATACATTCATCTCAATAAACATTTCAGCATCAAAACATTCATTCTAAGAACATACTGCAATCGTCTCATTAAAAACAGAAAGCTTTTTACCCCCAGAATATCTTCTACTAACAACGTTTTTCTGGATCTGGCTACATAAGCAGATACTGTAGTGCCATGTGCAATGGGGCCTGCAGGAATGAGTCGTGGTTGTCCTTCTTTAGCTCCTGGTGGTGTAAATATACACAGACTCTAGTTAGAAGGAAAAAAAAGAGAGAAAGAAAGGAAAAAAAACCCCTCAATTAGAAAGCATGGTTACTGTTACTGTGCAACCTATGTAAAGACTGAATAAAGTAGATTATTTAGAGAAACGTGGCTTTTGACAATGAAAAGTAGTTTAATAAACTCCACTTAATTCTTCTGAAATCTTGGAAAATTCAATTCTAAAGTCCCCATTCTGACAGTGGATAACAGTGGACGACTGAAGTCAGTGATCATTTATATCAGGGTAGGATTGCATTTGCTTTGAACACAAGTACACAGCATAAAGACAGAGGAAAACATTGCCTTGTAAGAGGAAAAAATTGTTTCATTTTTTTGTCTAGGATGATCTTATCTATTTCAATAGAACGTAGTCAAAAAGTAGAGATCATATTTAAATTTCCTGTTTATCTTGTTTATATAATACCACAGATAGATGACAGTGCCACAACACAATGTGGCACATTCCTGATAAGAATGCCCACAGGTTGTGCCACTCCTTTGTGCTGATTAATTTTACTACATACTTCGCTTTCATTAAGGCTGTTTTCTAGCACAAAATACTAAAGGCAAAATGTGCATGCAAAAATTTGGCATCTACTGTCAGCGGTAGAAAATGATGATATGAGGTGCATCCTCTCATAATTATCCTTTTTTTATTATGCAAACATGCACGGTACATTATAAAGCATTTTAAACTATTCCAAACATAACCCCACACTGAAACTAAGGAGATACAATACAACAAATCATATGCAGGTACTCCTGCAGTGAGCAAGATACTTTATCTGTAATGGATTAGTAGCATTTTGGAAGGAGAAAGTTGGACTTTACTCTGAGAGGAAAACAAAAGGTCAATAAAAAGTACAGAATTCATGGCCAAAACAAGAGGGAAGTCTATACAAGAAGAATCAGTAGTCCAACAGATAGGGTATGAGGTGAGCTCAAAACAAGAAATCAAGGTTCTGACAAAACCAGCAACTGAGTATTTGTCTTGTTCTTCAGCAGAAAGTCACTGAGTCTCAATAAGTTCAGCAGGACAAGGAAGTGAGTTTTTCACCAGTAATTCATTTGTTTTTGTGATACAGATGAAAACTAAACAGTCTTAAAAGAGAAAATAGAGCTGTCACAAACTATTTTAGCATGGACAAATGATTTAATCAGTTGGAAGGAAAGATACTTCTTCCATGGACTGGCCCTGTTGAATATGAGCAATATCTGCTACATTTTGATGTCTTGCCTTATGCTATGAGTGCACGAAATCTTGAAATTTTCTGGTTATTCTTAGCCTAAACCTTAACCTTATTCTTCAAACCCATTTATGCTCATGGCTTATTTGAAGTTTGGCCTTTAGCAGCAAAAGACACTGGAAAAGTTGGAATGTTTACTTTCCATATGAAGTACAAGTATGTCATTAAAAAAAAAAACCCAAAAACAACAATAACAATAAAAACCACCAAAACCCAAAACAAACAAACGAAAAAACCCAAACCCCAAAACCCCTCAAAAAACCCAAAACTGCACAAACCAAAACAAAGACAAAACAACAACAACAACAACAAAACCTGCAACACTCAAACAACAAAAAAATTACAAAATCAGTTTTCTCAATCTATCAGAACAAGCCTGCTCATTTTACCTGAAAAAAAGCTCCATTTATTCTCACTTTCTTATAACCTAATAAAGATACATGTAATTCCTAAATGAAAACTTAGTTTCAGTTACTTGTCTTCACAAGCTTCAGTTCATGTTTTTACATGCATTTAAATAGAATGAAAAAGAACATTTTACATAATATGTCGAAGAAAAACACACCATGATTTGAAAAAAAAAGTACATTATTCCAATAAAACTGAAGAAACCACAGACCATTATTTATTTAAATAAATGTCTTGTTTTGTTTTTTTTTTTTTTTAATCAAAGAAGGTAGCAAAATAAAAAGGGCATAGAAATACTGAAATATATATCTTCACAAATGTCTGATCTGATGTACTACATGCTTATATAAAATTAAGGTTACTATTTAAAAAGTACTTTTGTAGTAGGAACAGTAACACTATAATGCATTCAAAACTGAAAAGGTGGCTCCTGTTGCAGAATACTGCAAAATTTAGAGACGCAACACAATGTTTAAAGTCTGATTTACGTAGTCCAAATGAATGAGTCAAGTTAAATCAACAGGACATCAGAGACCAAAGCTGAATTCTCCAAAGATCAATAACACTTTTATTCACACCATTCTTCTTACTTTTCCTTAAGAAATATTTGATTCTTTTTGCCAAAGTAGCAATGCATGACAAATAGCAAAGTAACTGTGCTATTTAAATTATGTGTATGAAATGTGCTTCTCCACACTCATCTCCCATCACTACATATAAAACAATATACAAATCTTTCTCTTCTCAGAACAAGCTTCTCAAAACAGAATAAAATAAAAGAAGAAAACCAAGCAGCCACTTCCACCAGAAAACAAAGAACTCACTTCTTCCACACATACATATTTTACTTCAGAAAACACCTTCCCTAAATCTTCAATGGTAGAAAACCTGTGTTGACACCACAAAGTTGTGCCAGCAAAAGTTGCTTCCACTAGCACAGTCTTTCTTGTGTCCATGTGTATCAGTCTGGCTGGTAAACCCCTCCATTGCCACCACCATGAAGTACTGCTGTGAAAAAACTTCCCTATGTCTGAAAAAGTTTGTGAACAGTATTTTACTTCCAGCAATAAGATGAGTCTTGCAGAAGCAATCCCATTCTGCTTCTTACAGGAAGTTGCAGGCCCCATTGCTGAGGGCTTAGTGACCAAAAACTATCCAGTAGGTTCTAAATTTGCCACCATTCCTCCTGACTCTACAGGTAGAAAAGTGTGACTGTGCAGAACAATCGATAATCTTACCCTGACCATGCAATGCAATGAAAGGCAAATTTTCTCTTAACCAAATATAAGCTGTAATTAGCCCATAAGCTTCTACCATTCCAAACCGACTTTATATATATGCTTAATAAAATGTCATTACTGTCAACACATTCCATATATGATCAATTTAAATCTGAGTGATATTAAATGTTTATTGCCAATTAAGATTGTAGAAACATCTCAAGTTTTGTTGGAGTTTTGCTAACAAAGTTTTTGAATCCTAGAAGCCATCAATTGGCAAGGTCAGACAAATGAAATGCAGTAAGCTGTGCTCTGCTATGGAATGTTACTGAAATAATCTCTGAGGCACCACACAGACACAGCCTTAAGGGAATCTATAAAATAATCACAATCCAAAACCACCAGGTTTTTCACATCACCTGTCCAACTCACATTGGCTTGGAGAGAGAATCCTTCAGAAACTTCCTGCTTCATGCATTCTGGAACTTGGTAGCCCATTGGACTCTGCAATTCTCTATTTTGATCCATTTGCCCTCCTTACAGAAAAAGAGAGAACCTCCTTACCCACATCAATCCCAACTACCCTCTTAAGAATATTCTTCTAACAAGTTCTATAAGGTGATCTGCTTTCTTTAAATGTAAGAATATAAACTTCTTTCTTTCTTTAAATAAAGCAGGGAAACATTAAAGTCTGACGCCAGAAACCTTCCATACCTTGCTGAAACCTCAGAGTACACGAGGTGCTTCCTTTCTTGCCATCTGTGACAGGACAGATTGTTCTGCTCAGGCCTAAAATCTTCAAAATGTTTCCTCCCCTCCTAGCTTTATCTCTTAATTCACTTTGATAAAATCCACTGTCAAAAAAACTCCTATTAATTTTGACATGTTACAGTGTAGTTTGGAATCACCTAATGATCTATCATGACCACAGAGTGCAAGAGGTTCTCAAAAAAACTCAAAAGGAAACAAAAGAGGAAGTTGGAAACAAATTATGACCCAAGGTTCAAACAGTGGTGAACGCAGACAAATGTTACAAAATTCACCCTTTCATCTTGATAGTGTTATGTTAATGGTTGGACTCACTGATCTTAGAGGGGTTTTCCAGCCTAAGAGATTCTATGATTCTATCCTGTGACTCACATTTCTTAGGCATTCTGGGTATAGGCAACATATTGTTGTCTCCAATGTCTTTTTAAAATGCCTTCCAGCCTACAGCAACACAGAATGATACACGTTGTAATCAGTTCTTGAGGGATATCAACATGACACCATTCTCAGATTACAGATAAACCCATAAACTTGGCTTTCAGATACGTAACAAAATCAGTATATAATCAATAAGTAATAATAACATGGGGTTTTGGTGCTCCTTTATTGGTGCTATGCACACAGTCTGGTAAATTTATTATGCAATTTATCTTGAATCTCTTGCTCTGGCTGAAAAAACCCTCTTTACTCCTCATACAGCTAAGAGTAAGCACATGAAGAATTACTTGTATTTACCCTTTCATGTTGTCATAACTTAACTCCACAGTTGGTTTTTCTAGTGAAAATCTAATGGTTTAACAAGGAAGTAGATTAAAATCCCAGTAAAAGGAAACATTAGGAGTAGCAGCAAGTCTCATAATGCAATAGCACCAGCAACTCCTGACAGATGTTCTCACAGCAGTAAGAAAGTACCTCCAGTTTTGAGTGATTTCACTCTCTGGCTCTTCTGATGAAGAGGTGAACTACAGGTATAATTGATGCCATTTTTCTAGCTGCTGTTGGTATGTAGTTTTTTGGAATCCAGCACAACACCAAATTTTAACTCACAGACTAGAAATAATTCAGGTAACTCTATAAAGTTTGCCAGGGCTGGATTTAAACTGCAAACGTGTATTGCTCATCATTTCACAAACTGTTGTTCCCTTTTTTTTAATAACTTCTTATAGCTAAGCAAATGACAATCAGAAACCATTTTTTGAAAAATTTCTTTGCAGAAAAGAAGCCTGGATAAGAATATGGTTTAATGATTAAAATGAAGGTTAAAGTACACACATGACAAGCATTCCACTAACAGTCTTGGTGGTATGGGTGACTGGATCCTGATCTAGTTTCTCCCATAACATAATATGCTCATAAAATTAGCCCTAAAAATGCTTCAAGGATAATCATTTCATATTCAACTGACATTAAATGAAAGCCTTAATACTAAAGCATTGCTATACAATTTGATGCTTGGAGGAAAAAAAAAAAAAAAAGTCAAACCCAAAATTTTAAAGAGAAATGGAAATTGAGCAAGCTCATATTAAGTGAGCTTAATGGCTTTTGCTGCTCACATCCATTTCCGTTCAGTAACAGCAATAGATTTTTACCCTTGGTAAAGGACAGCCTAAATGTAAGACCACACAGCCTCATGATAAAATTATCTGCAGATAAAGGCTGTGCTCTAAGGTCAGGTTTTTCAGCTGTAATAAAGCTCATCACAGTAAGCAATGATGACCAAGAAAACCAAACAAACAGAATTAATTTGGAAAGTATTCACAACCAAAACCTTGGATGTGAAAACTGGCTAAGTTGAAGTAGTAGCCTAATACCATTATGTTAAAATCTTGGAGAGTTATAGGCAATTATGTCCTGGGTTTAAACAGAAGTGCAGCAATCTGACTGCATGAAGGTATAAAGGAAGCAAAAAACCACCAGCAACTACCACCATTGTTTATAAAAAATTTCCTTCATGGTAACCAACAGTGTACTTGACAGGAGATTTGCATTTTTAACCTATGTAGTATGTACCAACTTGTGAAATGAAGACAATGCTGTAAAACATAAAGCAGTTGGGTTTGGGGTTTTTTTATGTTTTCATCCTTCTGAATGGTATCCATTTCTAACTGTACTTCACTCCTGGAAACTTTCCACCTGATTTACACAATTGAAACACCACAAGAGTTATACCAATTCATTGACACAGAAAACCAAATTGACATACCAATCTTCTACCCCTTCCATTTTAAGGCATGATCAACTAAGCATTTTTATGAAAGACGTTTGGCCAAGTGTGTCTCAAACACACCTCTGGGTATGAGGATTCCTGAGCTTTCACAAGCAACAGACTATGGTGTTTCACTACAGCCACAACTGAGGAACTCTTCCCAACGCCAATTCAAGCACACTCCTTCATGCCCTACACACCACAGGTATAGAGATGATCCCCTTCCTCTCTGCCTTATTCAGGCATATCTTCACTTTCTTTTCTTTAGATTAAGCAAACCAGTTCATTTCTTTCCTGACATTCTCCCTGCTCTACCCTGAACTCACTAAAACTATTCCTTTTTTTTTTTTTTTCTTTTTTTTTTTTTAAGGTGCAGTGCTTAAGCCAGCCATATTATGCCATTTGGGGTCTTAGCAGTAGAGACAGGAATGGGAAAATTACTTTACACTAAGGCTAGAGTTGTTTTTGCTATATATGACAGTGTATTTTTTTTATACAGCAATTATATTGCTAACTCATGTTTACCTTCAAATTCACTTCAAATCCCAGAATCTTTCTCAAAGCAATCAACTCCCCTACACAGGGAGAGGCAACCTATGAAAAGCCCAGCACTTGACCTAGCTGAATCATTGGTGTCTTCTGACCATTTTTCCAAGACCGTTTTGAATTCTAATTCATCCCTACAAAGATATCTGCAGTCCTGTAGTCTTTCTTCACTTGCGCATTAATGAATATACTGAATATACCTGGATAAATCTTTGCAGAGTTATGCAAAATAACCTTCAATTCTGACAGTGAATCACAAACAATTCATCTCTGACTTGTTCTCTAACAATTTCTGCATTCTACCTATAGTATATATTGATGTTAGTACAGATTGGGGAATGAGATGCTGGAGAGCAATACCACGGAAAGGGACCTGGGGGTCCTGGTTGATGGCAAGTTGAATGTGAGTCAGCAGTGCCCTGGCAGCCAGCAGGGCCAGCCATGGCCCGGGGGGCATCAGGCAAAGCATCGCCAGTCGGTCAAGGGAGGGGATTGTCCCGCTCTGCTCTGCACTGGGGCGGCCTCACCTTGCATATTGTGTGCAGTTTTGGGCACCGCAATATAAGACAGACATTAAGCTATCAAAGAGTGACCAAAGGAGGGCAATGAAGATGGTGAAGGGCCTTGAGGGGAAGCTGTATGAGGAACGGCTGAAGTTACTTGGTGTGTTCAGCCTGAAGAAGAGGAGACTGAGGGGAGACCTCATTGCAGTTACAACTTCCTCACGAGAGAGGAAGAGGAGAGGTAGACACGGATCTCTTTTCTGTGCTCACCAGTGACAGGATTCAAGGGAATGGCCTGAAGTTGTATCAGGGGAAGTTTAGGTTGGATATTGGGTTCTTCACCCAGAGAGTGGTCGAGGACTAGAACAGACTCCCCAGGGAAGTGGTCACAGCACCCAGCCTGACAGAGTTCAAGAAGCATTTGGACAATGCTCTCAGATACATGGTGTGAGTTGGGGATGATCCTGTGCAGGGCCAGGAGTTGGACTTGATAATCCTTGTGGGTCCCTTCCAACTCAGGATATTCTATGATTCTATATTCATCATGATCATATTCCACAAGTCCATTTACCTGAATATTAAAAGAAACGATCAAAATTTCACTAAAATACATTTTGACAGGTATTTATCTTATTTCTTTCAGCTTGATAATTTATTGCCTCAAAGTTAGACACTGTAACTCACCAACTTTCACTCTCTGCTGAGTGAATAATTATTCACTAGCAAATAAGAAAGCAACAGATATCTTCCACTTATGTAAAAAGAATACATGATGTTAGAATTGATTCAAGGATAAAGACCTATGTTTTCTGTGTTGACTTGCATCGAGAAGGTTTTCACCTGGAAACATGTTTAAAAGTCTCAAATTTCAGAGAAAACGTCTATACATTGAAAATATACCTTAGCCTGGTACGAAAACCTGAGACAGTTAGCAAGCAGTAGATGTTTTTTCTTGGGTTAATAATTCAAATCACCTACCGCATAAACTCACTAGGTGGCACTGCACATCAAGCTGCAACAACTTCTGCGTGACCAGAAATTCTAGAGTGGCTTAATAAAATACACCCTGAAGCACAGAGTATGTGCACATATTTGTGGCCTCACATAATTATTTCTTACAATAAAGCTATTGGAAACTTCTCTCTGAAGCGCAGATAATCTGTTTGTCAACACAATTTGCAGTTTCAGGAACTAAGTAACACAAGACCTCGTAAAAGCAACTTCAAGAATATGCCCATTAAATTCGAAGTCATACATCTTTACGTAGGAATCACAATGCAATCATGAGGCAAATTACTCATACAAGTAAAAACTATAAACAAGAAGTATCTGAAGAATTGGTTAATATAATAATACATTAGAAACTCTGCAGCTGTGCTAAGTATTTTAGAAATATTGCCTTGTAAAGATGTCAGCTTCTGGGCTTAAATCCATGCCCAGCTAGCATGATACTTAGGGAATTGATTTACACACACACGATCTGATATGAGGATTTCAGTAAATCCTTTAAGTCATGTTTGAGGATGATACCTAATTAAGGTCATAACAGGAGAATTATGAGCTATATATTCATTCCCATAAGGAATAAAACAGAAAACTGAAATAAAGTCCTTTGCTGGAGAGTTGCGAAACATTTCTGTTTGATTTGGAAGCATTTCTGTTCTCCAGTATATAGTATTTGTAGAATGGCTACTATGTCCCTTAAGAATAAATTATTTTATTTGCATAACTACAGTAACTCATGGATGAAGATAATTCCTTAGATATGGAAAAAGTTCAAAAAACAGAGGCAGGATGGGCAGAGATCTGTTCAGATCACTTGACACTGAGGGGGAAGTTGTACTGGTTTTAGTACCTGAGTACCTTGCTGTGCCTTATACTATATATATGGCATAGGCAAAACCAGATTCTGGAATCATTAGAAAAGCAGAATCATACTATCAGAAGTAAGGAGTGTAATGGATGCAGGTGCTACCAAGCAAGAAGTAAGGAGTGTAATGGATGCAGGTGCTACCAAGCAGTCTGAGCAACCAGATGGCTGCTAAAATAACTGAACCAGCCACACATTCTGGCACCAATTCTAAGTAGTACCTGCACAAAGAAATGCACTGTAATCTGCAACTGATGAGGCATCTTCCATTTCAAGCAAATTCACTCAAGTAAAAGTCCTGAAGGCATTTGACCTCAACTGTCAGCCAGAAGTTACCTTGCCCTTATGCTGTTGTTCAACTCTAATACAAGTCAAAATATAGTTTGCAAACTTCAATACAGAGAAAGAAAATACAGCCAAACAGAAACTTTATATACGGACAGGTATTTTAATAAACTTACTTTAGTGTCATTACACTCCAAAGGAATTTTTTCTACAACAATGTCCTCCTTTAAAGGCCAGTGTATCATCTATGTTTTACAAAAAGAAAAGTACTGGCTAATCTAGAGCTTTTCTTCACATGAAACAAATTTTCTTTCAGTTTTAATATAATTTTAATGTAAAGAAAGTGCTGCCCATATTAAAAACTGCACCAAAGAAAGATTTACAACACATTATTAGCAACCCATGAAAAAAGCAATTTCCGATGATATAGCAATCTTTTCAACATTAACAAATAACAGCACACAGTATGTAGTAATGATTTACTGATTTTCATTGTGTAAATATATAGCATTTTTGTAAAAGGAGATTATCTTCTATCCTCATTAGAAAATCACTATTTAATCCAGTCTAAAGTTAGTTATGGAAATCTCATATTGCAAAAATATTTCTTTGCTGAGATTAACACAAGTCAAAATTCTCAAATTTGGATTTATTTGCGCAATCAAAAGTATACACATACATATTTAAAGCAGGAGCTGAAATGAAGTAGAGTTGATGCTTTTGCTTCAGTTTTGATCCCAAGTCCCCCTACAAAGTATAGTTCGAACACACATCACTAAACCATTTGGGAGGAAGTAGTTTTCTGCTTGTTGACAGGATTCCTCCATTCTTACACAATAGCCTCCCAATACTTAACTCTCAAAAAGACATAAACTCACTCCTAACGGGAGAACAAGCAGATTTATGTATATTACAATACTACATATATTAATAATTACTATATTTNCACCAATTCTAAGTAGTACCTGCACAAAGAAATGCACTGTAATCTGCAACTGATGAGGCATCTTCCATTTCAAGCAAATTCACTCAAGTAAAAGTCCTGAAGGCATTTGACCTCAACTGTCAGCCAGAAGTTACCTTGCCCTTATGCTGTTGTTCAACTCTAATACAAGTCAAAATATAGTTTGCAAACTTCAATACAGAGAAAGAAAATACAGCCAAACAAAGCCCACTAATGTGAATGGAAAATCTCACATTAACTTCAAAGGACTTGGGATCAGTCCCTATAATAACTACATGAAGAACATTCCATTTTGGGTGATGCAGCTACATAGCAGTGGTTAATAAAGTCAATGTGTGTTTTTAGTTGGAACTTTTTTTCAGGAAAGAGTTATACTGGGATACTGGGAAGCAAATAGATTCATCTGCCTAATAGGCTATTACAAAAAATAACCAAAAAACCAACAAAAAAATCAGAAGGTCATATAGTACCCAGGCTCTCAGTGTATCACAAGGCTGGGAGGAATCCCATATTATGCCACACTAATCTAATAGGAAAAATCCCACCATAGTAAGAACTGTCTATACCTCCAACTCTAAAATTAATTTTACTGTAATCTGTTACAAAGCTTTTAGAGATGAGCATGCTCAGCTGGCAGGCAGCCCCTGCCACCCAAGCTGGCCAGTACTGTCCATTTGGAATGGATGGCTGCACTTCCTGCGGGCTCCTGCATTTGACAGCAGGAGGAAGCTTTTCAGTGACTGCATCACCCCCTACCCCAGACAATGGATGCTGGCACCTACTAACGAGAACCAAAGATTGCATTCATAAAGGTTGAACACGCTTCTTAAATTATACCTCTGGGTGAAAGGGTTATTTAAAAATATATGCTGCTTATATAGGCAACAGAACTCATTCAGAACAGACATAATTTTGGAATAATAAAGTGAATTATCTTNGGGGGAGTGTGTTTCCTCAGTTTGCAAAATTTGTATCATTTATGTCAAACCAAGCATCAAAAAATTAAGCCACCAGAAAGCAGAAGCCATTCTTCAACACATAGCCATAAATGTTCAGCAACTACTTTGTCTAGACTAATCATTGGAGTTTTAAATGTTTTGAAATTTCAGTTTAAAGAATTAGCTCATTTCTGCTTTTGCTAAGCACAATCTTTTTGTTCCTACTTTAAAAAGACATTTAATAAAAACAAATAAAAACACACTGCCAGTATTTGCTGGGGAATGGCTAATCTCACTTGGATACATCTTTTAAATTAAATATTCAAGAGACTACAGATATCTAAATTAATTTCCAATGACAATTTCTTACAAGAAGTAGGCTAATGCATTACTACTTAGCTACAAGACTACAAACATGAGTCTGGCCCAAAGCCCACTAATGTGAATGGAAAATCTCACATTAACTTCAAAGGACTTGGGATCAGTCCCTATAATAACTACATGAAGAACATTCCATTTTGGGTGATGCAGCTACATAGCAGTGGTTAATAAAGTCAATGTGTGTTTTTAGTTGGAACTTTTTTTCAGGAAAGAGTTATACTGGGATACTGGGAAGCAAATAGATTCATCTGCCTAATAGGCTATTACAAAAAAAAACCAAAAAACCAACAAAAAAATCAGAAGGTCATATAGTACCCAGGCTCTCAGTGTATCACAAGGCTGGGAGGAATCCCATATTATGCCACACTAATCTAATAGGAAAAATCCCACCATAGTAAGAACTGTCTATACCTCCAACTCTAAAATTAATTTTACTGTAATCTGTTACAAAGCTTTTAGAGATGAGCATGCTCAGCTGGCAGGCAGCCCCTGCCACCCAAGCTGGCCAGTACTGTCCATTTGGAATGGATGGCTGCACTTCCTGCGGGCTCCTGCATTTGACAGCAGGAGGAAGCTTTTCAGTGACTGCATCACCCCCTACCCCAGACAATGGATGCTGGCACCTACTAACGAGAACCAAAGATTGCATTCATAAAGGTTGAACACGCTTCTTAAATTATACCTCTGGGTGAAAGGGTTATTTAAAAATATATGCTGCTTATATAGGCAACAGAACTCATTCAGAACAGACATAATTTTGGAATAATAAAGTGAATTATCTTTACTATATGAAACAATCATTCTAGGAAAAAATTGCAAAAACCCATTTCCATTTCTTATAGAAAATTTCTGTGTGGGCCTTTTTCCACTTGAAGTAACCTGAAGATTTGTACATCTTCAATCCTGTTTCCATTATTTCAAAAATGTAAATTTTATCCTTTTTACTGAATTATTTCACAACGCTCAAAGGAAATTGGCTAATGGACTATACAAGAATAAACTAGCAAAACTGGCTGTGTAAAGTAAGGAAACAAAAACAATGAGAAAAATATTTTCCTCTCTAGTCACTGCTTGTTTCTTGAACCAATAAAAGACAAAAAATTTCTGACAAATTGTGATTTTTAAGTTGATGGAACTGACTGATGTAATAAACTGCATTTCCTTCTTCATTGCCATTCAAAGTAACTACAAAGTCTTGTATCATGGCAACTCTACAAATTAATCTGGACAGGAAAAAATGTAATGCATTCTAACAAGGTTCAAATAAAAAAAAAAAAAAAAGAAAATATTGGACTCACTGTTATTTGAATTACTACATCAGAAACGAATTTAATTCATAAATTTTAAATGTACCACTTATTTTATGCTAACCAAAATCTACATCTGAAATTTACATTACCTCACTATGAAGTTGCAGCTGTTAATTAACAGAAGACCTGATAACATTTAATAAAAAAATCAGAGAGATAACTAAGTGCAAAGAATAGACTATGCGTATAGTAAATCCAATTGAAGTTTCCTGTTTCTTAATTAATAATGGGGTTAAATCACAAGTTAAGCTGCTACAGTCAGAGAAACAACAGCACTACTGCCAATTTTTTTTCTAACAATTAAAAGGTCAAGAATCTAAATGCAGAAAACATTTTTTTCATTACCACTATGTTCAATAAATTTCTAATTTACAGAAATAAAGCTATGATAAAAGTACTATTAAGCAATCAGATAATATTTCCTGGTAAGTGACATGTAAAAAACAAAAAACATTATTTTCAAATTGGAAAACGCACTTGTAACTGCACTGAAAAACAGCATCTTAATCCAGTATACTTACATTATTGCATTCTCCCAGGAAATACAGTGCAAATCCATCAGCTTTCGTAGCTGCCAAAGCAATGATAAAATAAATAATTGTAAATCAATTGCAAATCAAACTTATACAGCATCTCTGAGGTGAAACCACACATTCAATTCCATTTAGGACAAACACCTAAAATTCTAAAAGTTGAGGTCTATTGCTTTATCCCTTGAAGTTTCCCAGACTTTACAGTTAGAGGTACCATCACACAATTCTTGTTTTCTCCATTGACACTTACCACATTTTAAAAGATAATTACAAACAACTTCTTTATACATCTTATTCTTACTCCAAAGCCTAATGTCTGTGAATTCAAATTAATTCATACAGCAGTACAGAAGTGACATCAAAAATGTGTATTTACAATATAATCATCCAGACACAATTATAATTTCCATGACTAAAATAAATGGCATTTGTAGATTTTAAGCTATATTTGTCCCTGCCTTAAGACAGAAAATCATGGGAAAATGAGGAATTGCAAATATTGCCATAAAAAGTGTTTCCAAACAGTTTTTGTTTTCTGCTTAAAAAAAAGAATCTACTCCATATGTTTTCTCCCCCATATTGAAAACACTGACACACATCAGAAAGTTTATACTTGTCAGATTTCTGACAGATTCAGATTGTTCTATGAAACAAGGTAAAGTCAAGTTCCTTAAATTCTCAAAAGTTTAAAGTCAGCCAACTGTCATAACTTACTGCTCAAATGAAAACTCTCAAAATCTGAACAGGATATAGAAGACAATGTTTTTCACCCCACTTTACACAACAGACTTTGAGCATGTGCCTGCCTTTCCAACAGTTCTAACCAGTAAAAGAATGTGTCTGGTACCTACATTTTTATGAATTAACACAAAAATACATGCAGTACTTTCCAGGGGAGAAATTAAACTTGTGTGCAATCAAATCAAATGACTTTCTTCATTTCTTTGACAAAAGAGAAAAAGTCCCACTGTGTAGTTACCTGCTCCCTGTCAAATGCACAACATCAGTAAGAGTTGAGGGCATGGTAATTTGCACTCGTATTTTAAATCCTTCAGCTGTAGTATGAAAGTATTTTGAGCTACAAGGCAAATGAGCACTGTGAAGGAAATATGTATATTAAAAAAAAAAAAACAAACACAAAACCTGTCATGTGCTTTACAA